>OZ024728.1:24511327-25111327 GCA_964016875.1 Fallopia convolvulus | reverse complement strand
ACAATCAAGCCTCACTAGTCTAGCTTACAAGTAATGGCGTCTGTGGCTATTATGTCACGAGTTCGAACTCTCCTCCCCTATTTTATAATGGTCTAAATACAATCTATGGACAAGAAAAAATACCCCTTCCGTCCCCTTTTGTTTGTCCACTATTCATTATCAAGTGTCCCGAAATGTTTGTCGTACTATCCCCTTTTATTTTATATCTATACATTTCTTATAAAAATACCCTCAACCAATATCACTTTATACACACTTTTTTATCTTTTCTTCTCCATCAACTATTCATTTTCCCTTACCTCCATTAAAGTCCATCATGAACAATCCATATTTTTTATCCATCCTTTGTTTGTTTTCATTTTTTGTATCTATTTTTTTTATCAACCTTAAAAAACAAAATTACAATGTGTTTTTATCCATTTTTTTAAACCTTAAAAACAAATTCGCAATGGGTTTTTCTTATCCATTTTTGTCCACTTTTTTTTCAACCTTATAAAACAAAATTACAATGGGGTTTTTATCCATATTTTTTTTTATCCATTTTGTTTATCAACCTTAAAACCAAATTGGCAATGAGATTTTTTCATGCATTTTTTCGTATAAATATCTTTTGGATTTAATGTATGGGAGCTCCATTTGGCAATGGGATTGATGCAGCCAAAATTAACCCGCAAGCAAACGAGGTCAATTATATCACCTCAAGTATCGATCCCACAAGGACCAATGTAATACCAATTGTAACTCTACTAGTAAATTAGGTCAAAAATATAGCTATCATATTTTATCTCTTCTAACAACTTTTGTTATCATTTTTTTACCATGATAATATCCTGCAAGTATATTTATAAATACTCATTACATTTTGTATTTCACAACAACATGCAAAAACTGATTGTATTTCACAACAACATGCAAAAACTGATTGCAACAAACCCGACCAAGATGTCACATTTTGCACTCTTGATGAATTGTATGATGGTGTTCAACATCAACTTGAAGTAATCAGGGTCGGTCCAACAGCAAGGGCAGCCTGGGCGACGGCCCAGGGCCCAAGCTGAATTGGGGGCCCAATTAAAATAGTATATGTGTAGTAATAGTATTAATTATTAACAAGAGAAATAATATTAAAGCAATTGGAGATTTGTTGGATTAGAAAAAAGACCCAATAATATTTAAAATAAAGCCCATTTAATCTTGTCCATTAAGGAGGTTGTTTAATTAATGGTCAAGAGGGTTAAAAAAAATTAAAATTACTTATTTCAATTGTACTGTACATCTGTACGTGAATTAGCCTATGAATTAGAATATGTACGCGTTAGTTAGTACGTAAGAGTAAATGGGCTGATGGGGCATCATTTTTAATTGTGCATATATGGGGATTGTTTAAATTAATTATTTTTTAGTTTAAATTTTTAATTTGTTTTAGCTATATACAATTATTTTATTAATCATATACCTGAAGAAGAGTTTCAATTTAAACTTATATTATAAGAAGAAAATTAACTTGACAAATTTATCGAATTAAAAAAATAAGCTTTTAAGAATTTTGATGGATTAGGGGTGTGTTATATTACTCGATTCGAAACTTAAGAGATTTAAATTAGATTAATAAACATTATCTTGTGCCTAATATAATTTATATTCAAAATTCAAGTGTTGATGAAAAATTTACCCTATTGTTGATTAGAAATTTCTATTAATATTTAATATTAAAAGTTTTTAAGTATTTAACATGTTAGGGCCCTATAATTTATTTTCGCCCAGGGGCCTCTAAAATGTTAGGAACGGGTCTAGAAGTAATGCTGTGTAGGAGGTGGGATGCAATGAATGCATATGAAAAATATCTTAGTACATTCGTTTTTTCTTTTGATCCGATGAACATACAATACGTGACGTCCAATAGACGGATTAAAGCATTCTAGTCTCCATTATTTTAACATTAAATTCTCAATGAACAATTATTTAGTCAAATTAATTGATACAATAAATGGTTTGTTATCAGTACTATTAATGTGGTTTTAGTATTATATATATATATATATATATATATATATATATATATAGGGAGTAAAAGATAAATATGTAAGCCATTAATGCTTCATCCAATGCTCCATCCTTTAAGATTCACCTCTCCTTTTATCCTCTATTTTTTGTTATTTTTTTCTCCCTTTAAACAACATATTAGATAATTCCAAAGGTAAATTATGAATAATAAGTGTTGCTAAAAAAAGTGGGTGATCTGAAAACAAAAACAACATTCTATAGTAAGAATTAGAATTTCTATATATGCATGACGTTGTTGATCTAAAAGAGCCATTTAGATCTTAGGTCTCGTTTAGTTCAATATGGAAATTTAATGAAGAAATTTTATAGAAATTGAAACTCATGAGAAATAGAAAATTATGTTTTATTGAAAAGTACTTAATTTTGTTTAAATATAAAAATTACAGAAATTTCTATGTAAAATCATATGAAGTGCATCTAAACTACCTTAATTACATAAGCTATTTCCCTCAATAGAAAAGAATAAATTCTACAACATCAAAACTGTAAATCTATACTACGGAGTAATAATTAGAGTCCGGTTTAGGTGCAAATGGGCGCCCAAGTGTAAAATAAGAGAGAATAAGAGCCGTTGGATGGAGAAAAATCAAAGGCAATGTTCATTTCACTTAAAAAGGGGAAAAACGGCACATGCGAATTTTTGGCGAATTTTTCGCGTATTTTTGAAAAAAAAACGGAAATAGGACACACGCCCAGATTGTTCACCAGCACTATGGATTTGTTCATCAACACTGTGATTTTGTTCATCAAAACTGTGATTTTGCGCACAAATAATGTGACACTCTTATACCTTATGACATATACTTAGTAATAACTTATCTCTTATATAAACAGATAATTCACATACAACAACTATCCACATAAGCACATATCAGAAAGTAACAATCACAAAAGGTTGCACACACACAACTACATGTCTTTACTTTTATACTAATACATCTATTACTTTAACTTCTATTACAGGCCATATGTCTAAGATGCAAAATGAGAAGGAGAAGGTTGCATAAAGCTTCAACTGATCGACCTGTATGAATGTGACCTCTAACAGAGACACATGTCAGTAAGAATTAGCTGGACCTGAAAATTGTTTTGCGATTTACATGAGTCGCATACTCAGTGAATATAAACCATCGTCAATTATTTCACACAAAGCCAAACAATTGGTCAGTATACATATTCATACATATTATATATGTCATATATGAATTTACTATGCAAATGCAAATGCTGATGTATCCGATTTATTATTCTGTGAACTGTACAAGCCTGAATCTGCCCCAGGTTTATTGTATATGGACTCTTATGGTCCCTTTAAGAAAGAAATACGAAGATCTCCTCATTATGACTCTTATGGTCGCTTTAAGAAAGAAATCTGAAGATCTCTTCATTATGACTCTTATGGTCGCTTTAAGAAAGAAATCTGAAGATTTCCTCATTATGACCCGTAGGTCCTGTATGATCCGAAGATCATGTATGACCCGTAGGTCCTGTATAATCCGTAGATCCTGTAATACAAATTCAAGGCGAGACAGTCACATGTCCTTTTAAATCTCATTGCAATATGCTATGCAATCAAGTGCATCATGTAATCATATATCATATGCCATCTTCTAACATACTTTCTGTGCAATCAACTCTGGAAATTTTAGAGATACCACAAATAACACATATAACACATATATCCATATAATCCATACAGCATATATATTCATATAGCTCATATAGCACATTTATCCATATATCCATATACCTCATATAGCTCATACATTCGTATAGCACATATAGCACATAGGGTTGAATCTCCGGTCTATACTCACCTGTTCAAGACAGATATTATATCTCTTCCTTTTCTCTTTGACCACGATCTATGACTTTTGCTCCTATATATAACTCAATGCAAATTAGGCTATTTACTCTTACAAACTCTGACCCCAAATGCAATGAAATGCCAGTATGCATTATAACTTCTTGTGCATAATTCCAATTCCTTTAAAACTTGACATCGATAAACTATATATATATATATAGAAGAACATTTTTCTAGTTCAAATCTTCCATTTACGTTAAATAGGTAACAAGTTGTGACTTAAATCTTCCTTTTGTTAAATACGTTCAACACTACTTTTTGAAAGAAAATTATTATGCGGAACACCTCATCAACAAGTAATATTAACTAATTAAGGTTGATATAATGTCTGACCAAAAAACAAAGTTGAAATGACCTTATAATCACGACTGCCAAATTTGGAAAAATATAGGCTTTTTAAGGTCTAACAGAACATTAGAGGCAAATTTTTTATATTTGTAAAAGCATATACTCTTATAGGAAAAGTGGGTGAACTAAAAATCTAAAACCCACCACTTCCCTTTAGAAGGAGACTAATTAAATTGATTCCCAAAAAAAAATGAAAGAGTATGATTCATTTATTTGTGTAGCTTAAGAAGCAAAAGTTAAGTGAGCTGTTTTACTTGGAACAAATGGTTGTTGCTTCTTTCACATGCTTCAAAAAGCATTTTGTCTTTGATTTTATAATTCTCTGCTTCACGTATTTGGTATGCAAAGAAATCTTAGATAAACTAACACACTGTTGATTAGGTAGGAAAAGGCTTTACCCGGCCATCCAATCCCTCACAGCTTAGGAATTTGGATACGTGTTGTCCCATTCTTCTTCATTCAGCCTTTAAGAATTTCAAATCGATGACAAGGAAAATCAATCAATGTAACATCGGATATACATACCTTGACCTACAAAAATCTCAAATCATGCTTATTATTTAAGTAGTTTATGATGAACGATTCTTTAATTTTCAAGAAGTATACTTTTTCTATGAGTAGTTTTTTTTTTTTTTTTTTTGAAGAGGGAGAGACATTCAATGTGATTGATTCTATGGCTAGTTTAAATCCATATATATTTCGTTCATACAATAAATGAAGAAATTTAATTTTCAAAATTTGCACTTCCTTCAAGTCACATAAATTGCAATTTTTCATATTATGATGGGTAAGATATAATTTCTATATTTCGAAATGGTAATTTTTTTTTAACAAAATTGCATTGTATTTATACAAAATTACGCAAGTGATTGTTTGGTGAGGGTAGGTAAGTTTTTTTTTTTTTTTCTTTTTGATAGTTAATTCTGATGCCCATTTGGTATTAGCTCTGCAAGGGGGGTGATCTTAACCAAAAAAACATCAGATCTTTCATAAGAAAATTTTCATATACAACTATACAAGCAAAGAAGTACTCCTATATAAGTATATACCAAACCAAGTTCCTCAACTGCACAGCACACAAGGCAGACAGTAGACTCCATTGGAGAGTGAAAACCTGGCCTCCAATTCAAATTCAACGTAGAAGTACTTATTCACAAATGCGCACCTGCATGGTTTCAAACATCAGTTGACTGAAATAATTCAATAGCCTGAATAACTCTACTCTCCAGCAAAAAATCAACAAGAAATTCCATTGCAAGGCACACCACAAGATTTTCCATTTCCAGTCTTCAAACTTTGGAGTCTGAGATTATTCTGCACAAACACTAAATCTTCCACATTTTTAGCTCCCAAATCAATCACACTTTTTCGACACGGTAAATTCTTGCACATCCAACTATCTTTACACGACCAACTGTCGTCACACACAGAAACACTTGAAACTTGGCTCAAAACTTTTATAGCCAAAGTCTGCAACTGAGGCGTTTCAAACCCGAAATTCTCCCACCAAGCAACAGGATCCATTTTATCCCTACACTCTACAGCATCTTCCTCTCCCAAAGATCCTCCCATTCTCAAGAAGGAGCTGAGTTTCTCCCTTAGCACTCGCCTTGTACAGCTGTCACTCTCGTATCTCTCTAGAGTTGCTTTCCAGCCTCGCATCACATTTTTGTCCTTGCTCTGCCCTTTGCCAAAATATTTAGGGTTTAGAATATAGCCAACTGCATGAAGCGGTGAAAACAGCGTATCCCATCTGGTTTCTATTAGAAACTCCATCTGGGTCAGTGCAATTTTATCAATTTCTTTGCTCCTCAGAGACTTAAGAGATTGGACTCGCCAGTTGTAGATGTCTCCCATTACAGATTTGTCGATGTTAAGATTAGAAAGTAAAGTCAAAGGGGGCTCAAATAACTGCAGCATTAAGTGGGCTCTTCCCCAAAAATCTTCATCTAATATGGAAGCTTCATGTGTAATGGTATCTTCTGGAAGGTTCAGCTTCCACTGCTTCCACTCATCACTGATAACAAGCGTTTGCAATGCTTGTTTCATGGAAAATATCTTATGAACTACGCCATATGGAGAAAACTTCAAGCCAAGTGTGTTAGAGTAATCTTTGATGTAATCTATGATTTGACGTGAAGGGCTACTGCTCGCATAAGTCGAGATAAGTTGCACAATTTCTTTGGCACAAAGAAGAACATCTTTCATCCAATCTATCTCAGCAATCTCCTCCATTAGCATGAAGACGGAATAGGAAGCACAATGAGACCAAAATATATGAGGGAACTTTGATACTATAACAGATTCAAAAGCAAAACTGGCCTGCCCAAGATGAGTAATGACCTGGAGGACGTTTGTGGGTCCCACCTCAACAATTGTGTCACTCAGACTGCTGATAAACAAATTGTCACCCCCATCACCTTCAGTTATATCAATGGCCTTGAGAAATATGACCCCTCTTGGACTTGCAACAAAAAAGTTGATACAGAAGCAAGAAAGTGAGCTATCTAAACGGTTGACACAGAGAATAGTGCATCCTGTATGAGTCCAAGATTCTTTAACCAAAGATATCCCCCTCTCAATCTTCGCTTTTTCTTTGCTTAAAGAAGAATCAGACAACTTCTCTACTGAAGGAGTCTCATATCCTGGGCCAAAAGAAGCAAGCGCTCTCACCATTTCTTGGAAGTAAGGGGAATTTATAGTATTTGTATTTAAACCATCAGCAAAGAAGAATCTAGCAACTGTATCATCCACTTCTTCTTTGGAAACAGTTCTAGAAGGGCTTGAAAGAATGAGATGAGAAGTCCTAAAGCATTTGTTAATAGGCTTGGCAATAGGATTTCCTGAAGAGGTCTTTTTCTTTTTTCGAGACAGGCGTTGTTCCTCCAATACTAGAAATGCTTCTCTCATGGACCTGTCCACTGCAGAGCAGCCCTTGATCCCTACACCGCTGAACCCAAGGAGATGGGCCCTCACACGTGAGTAGGACCCATTGTATCGAAGATGGCAGTGGTTACATTTCCACCTCTTTGTACCGCTTCCCTTGTCAAATCCTCCATGGATAGTTACATGCTTCCATCCCCACATATCAGATTCTGCAGCCTTGCCTTCATAGAGCAATGAATCAATACAAGAAAGGAAATAGGGAGTAGGGACATGAAACAAGCATATTCAAAGGGCAAAGCAGTGTTTAAAAATGCGAGGCGACTCCCGAGGCAATGGCCCCCAGATTGCCTAGGCGCGCCTCTAAGGTGAAGGCGACCGCCTTATACATAGAGAGTCGGTAAATGAAAAATGCACATATAAAAGGTTAGGTAAAATCATTTTATGATAATTTAGGATATTAAAACACATTTTTGAAGAAAAAAAATAAATCGTTGTAATAAAACCAAATCTAAAGATAGTGTAATAAACTAGTATGACATTGAAGTTTAAAGAGAGCAACTAAAAATACTAAAATCAATAAAAGAACATGAAAGATTCAAAAGAAAATCACTGTCATGAACATCTAAGAACATAACTGCAATAAAAAAATCACTGTCATATACACATAATTGCAATAAGGTACATACATGGAACATCAAAGAACATGAAAGACTAATTCAAAAGAAAATCACTGTCATGAACATCTAAGAACATCAAAGAATGATTTTTTCAGATGCTAGAAATTGCAGCAGCAAGACACCAAGAGAGCAACACTTGAACTCGAAAACAAGAGCAGAGAGAGAGAGAGAGAGAGAGAGAGAGAAGAGAGAACTTTGTCATGTAAGGAGAGAAAGAGGGAATGTCGTGTATGAAGAGTATCAAGCGACTGAATGGCTGTATCGCCTGGCACTTAAAATAAAAAAGTTTTGAAGAAAAAAATTAGAGGAAATTGAAATAGAAATTTTTTCTTGGAAATATCGAATTGCATTAAAAAGATATCTTGAAACGATAACAAGGAAATAACTATATTTATATTTGAGAAAGATTGATAATTTAAAGATCCATTAAAAAGATAACAATTTAAAAGACAAGCCAACAATTTTAAATTAATTTTAATTGCAGTTTTGAAGTAAATCTGGACAAGGGCATCGCCTGGCACTTGGGTATGCCTGGGCATCGCATCTTGAAGGCAGCCTTGCCTTGCCTGATGCAGGCGATGGCCATGGCCAAGCGCGCCTTGCCTTTTTAAACACTGGGGCAAAGCAAGCTAATTAAGCTTAATTCATTGTGAAAAATCAGAGAAAACAATCTGTCTTGTGTCTGGAATGTAGACATAATCCAACATGGAAAAATTTATGCAATAACATGCAGTTTCCTATAACCGTTTTTGATCACAACACAGTTTCATTCATCCCTAATCAATCATGTACTTTTTGATACAAGAATGGTCAAAACCGCAACTACAAGTACACCCAATGACAAGAATGGCCAACTAAAATCTACAATTTGTACATGGTTGATCATTGCTAAAATTGTTGAGGGAAATTGTATATTCTTGATGGGTTCAAATCACATCATGCTTATCTTATGGTTATCAACTTATTATGCTTATATACTATCAATTGACCTCAGTGCAGATCATAAACATACCCATTGGACATTGCACTGAGAGGATAAACCTTGCAGAACAATTATTTCTATTTTTTTCTCTAAAAAAAATAGGGGGAACTATAATTCTTTTTTCACTAGTTTGATATAGCTCTGGAACAATTTTTATGCAAATGCAAACTGATATTCAGGGTGCATTCACATCAACACAAAACAAAGCTATTTCAGCAATGTTATGCAGAATTTTGGTACACAACGGATAGTGATAATATAGAAACTTGGTTCCCCACAAGAGAAAACCCCATATGTCAATAGCAAAATGTCCTCCATTTCATCAGGAGAAAGAAAAAGGCATCCATTTCAAGTTTAATAATGAAATTCAACCTTCTTTTATTGAACTAAAATTGAAAGCCATATAACCTTTCAATATTTTTCCCTTCCAACTCGCCAACAATTAGCATCATCGATCCATTCTAGGAGGGGAAGGGGGAAACTAGTATTAAAATCAAGAAACAAACATACGGTTTGCGGGATAAATCCGGAGAGTGGTGGGGCTTACCGGATTGGGGAGGCATTGAAAGGATGATCTTGTTTAGTTGCAGTGAAAGATCAAATTGGGGAATCGAAACCCGCCGTTTCCTTCTCGTCGAAACCTGAAGTTTCTGCTTGAGGTGCGGGGCTGAACAGTGGACTTTCGCGATTACGGGATCCGTCCGAGGAAGAAACGGGTTTGTTTCTTGAAATTTCGAATGCAATTTCGGTGTCAGGGTATTGCTTTTGGGCCTACTGGGCATCAATTTTCTCGTCGACTTTTCTTAGCCCAAATCTATATCTATAATCTATAATACTATAAAAGGGAGGATCCTGCATGAACAGTAATCTATACAATTCAATACTAATCATTGTAGTAATTGAAAATTTTGATTTGTGATTGGTCAAATGTGTTATGTTAAATAAAATAAATCTGGTTTTACTAATTTATTGCATTTAATAATTATTCAATCATTGCATTTATTATTCAATGATTGCGGCAGCTGCTTGCTGATTTGCCAAAAAAAAACGGATTGCGGCGGCTAACTTTCATGCACCTCTTTGATTTGGCTTTTATTGTTGTCTTCCATAGCACTCAATGATTGCATTTATTACTCAATGATTGCAATGATTGTATTTAAAATGTGTAAAATAATTATGCAGTGCATTTTGTACACGCCTTTACATACTTTTGCTTTATTAGACACTTTTGTTTTATTAGTCTGACAATCATTACGGCAATTACTGTCTTCAATTTCTTTCAACTTTATACGGCTGAACTTGTCATGCAAGCCAAACTTTGGCTATAAATAGATTGTACAATTCATTGTAAAGAATCAACGAAATCAGTTCAGCTTTCTCAAGTTCCTCTCTCAAATATTTCACAGTACAATAATTGCCGACGTATCTTTTAGATTTTAGTAGTTAAGACCTTGCATGCTTCTTATAATTGTTCATTCTTTGCATCTCATTTTATTTTGTATATTGAGCTTCTTTGATTTTGTTATTGGCTCATGATAATTTTTTTTAGTTCTTTCATTTTAATTTTATATTAATACATATTATTATTCATTCTTATATTTTGATGTTGACTGATGACAATTTAGTTTTGTAATATGTAGGTGTATACACCCATTTTCATCGCGAGGTATCCAACTTTTAATATTTATGCTTCTAAATTGCATGTCCTACCATATTATTTTTTTTTATTATGTTTGTGATTTATATCTATTGAGATGTACGTTGATGTGGTAATATAATTGTTTTATTTTATTTGGGCTTTGTGATATCTAGCTATTGATGTATATTGCTTTGGGTATTTGACTTTCTTGGTAAACGCTCTTAAAATTGGGGTTGCGTTGATATATGTGTATAATTTTTTGTATTTGTTAGGCTAGTGGAGAATGATTGCTGCCATGAATAAAAATCCACAAATACACGTAAATTCTGGAAAAAAAACAATCCACAAATACACGTAAATTCTGGAAAAAAAGGGCGGAGCCATGAACCCAATCATTACATCTAATCCTTTAAGGAAGTTAACCTCGATAATTGTAGCTTCTATGATATGGAGCCATGTGTGAATGAAGAGGCAGTCACAAATAATGACTTTGCATTTATAAGAGCGGCCGTACTTTAAATTTCTTCTAATCATATGTCCCATTTCCCCATTTTTTTAATGATGACATTATCTTTTCACCTTTTGAAAATTATTCATCCTATGCACACAGCCTGCTCAAATTCTATCTTCTAGGATACGTGAGGCCCAAGTTCATTCCACTATAAATATAGTCCGCCTCCGTTCACTTTTAACATACAAGAGACAAGCCGGGCCCCATCTCCCAATATGACAACTTTGTCTGTAGGAGGAGCACTGACATTTTCCTGAGGCAAAGTAGGCAAATAGTATCCAGCAAAGCCGTAGCAGTAGATGTGCGTGTAAGGAATCCCTTCCGCCTCGACAGCTCTCCTGATCTTCGCCTTCTTGCCGAGGAACTCTACAGCCGGGCTCAAAGCATGGGCCCAGTCCACATCACACCCGAATTCTGAAGGAATGAATCTTTGAAAAGTGAAAACCATCATCTTTTGGTTGTGAGATAAGTTAATTGGATTAGCAAGTCAATAGGAACAAATCAAACTTGCCTCTTAATGCTTGTAATAATAACTTGTAAATGAATCCAACTAAAGCTAAGTTATCCAACTTAACTATGTTACATAGACACCGGAAACAAAAACCACACTAATACAGGGAAAACGTATGGTTTCCATAATTTTTTTCCTCTTAAGAGTTTTTGGTCAACATTGAATTACGGGTATAACTAAAGTTGATGATAAGACAACATAAAAATCAAATTTGCTTGCCTTGATATTGCCTAGCTTCCTTAATGGCTGTTATAATGTTGACTTGATCATCAATATTGAACCCTCCAATGGAAGAGATCGCCACATCCACTTGCTTGACTGCTTTCACCAAACTCTCATGATCATTTACATCTCCCTTCACATTGGATCAAATCACCAATGCAAACCCCAAAACATCAAAAACCAACAACCTAACTGAGACTTGTATTTTCTAGGTTTGATTTTACTAATGAGCCATAAGAGAAACTCACATGGATCAAAACCATTCCAACTTGTCAATGAGGGCGGATTTGGCCGCAACAAAAGCCGAAGATTCTCGGATGAGTATGAAAGTCGGATGCCCGGCTTTCAGGCTGGCTTCAACGATGACCTTGCCTAGCTTTCCGGTGCCTCCCATGATCAGAATCTTGCTTTTCGAATATAACACCACAAAGCTTACCAACTTCCAATCATCATCCACCACAGGGAGCCCAGTAATTCTGTTTTCCACAAGAATCTCTAGCGCTGCAAGAAGTGTTCAGAATATCAACAAAAATAAATAATAATAATAATAATACGTAACAAGATACTATAAACACTTGGTATACCAGAAAACGTATTAGACAGATTATCTCAACAACCTGATTAAGTTCAATTCGCCTTTAGTGTTTAAGCTCCGTCATTAAACAACCTGATTAAGAGCTTGCACGAAAATAGTATATTTGGCACAAGAAAAATAGGAGATTTTAAAAAAATGTTTGCAGTTACCCAAGAGAATCGAATTTCCCAAAATTTGACAGTTTTCTAAAGAAAATATCAATGCCCTTCTAACTCTAAAATCAAAGCTCAATGGATAGGACATAAGAGCACGCAATCCCAGGGATATGGTCACGAATACTCCTACTTTTTGACAAGTAATAAGACACAAAAAGGCCATAATACGAAAAATCAAATGTTTCACTAGGACTGAAGTTGAATTAGGCAAACCTGTCAAGATGATAGAGAGGCTCATCTATAAATAAGATATGTGGTCTCATCAGAAGCTCCCGGGCAATGCTAAGTCGCCTACGCTCACCACTATGAAGACCCTTCATATAACATTGCCCACCTATCAATTTGTTGGCATAGTCACCCAATGACATTGCAAGAACAGCATCCTCCACCACACCCTTCTTTTAACTCGAGAATCCAGGAAGCTGAAGTAGTGCAGAGTAGTAAAGAAACTCCCTAACAGTTAATGACCCAATAAGTGTTGTTCTCTTTCAACATATCCCTGCATATGAAAATCACAATTATCAAATGAATTTTTTTAAATGAGATAACATTGACACCTATCACATATTAAACTGAAGTTGGTCCAATTAATCTAGACACCTACACTTACTAAAAGTCAGAATGCAAGAATTCAGTAAAAGAACAGAAATTTGGAAAAAGAAAAATCTAACTCACACAAGTCCCATAAGGAAGGTGACACTTTGCACCATTCACAAAGACTTCCCCAAATATTCTAGCCGATTGAGGCAACCTTCTTGAAAAATAGACAAGATCTTCGTAATTTAGCTTTACTTCATGAACTCAAATCAGCTAGCACTTTGACAATATACATGCAAGAGCACTAAGCAGCGTCGACTTTCCAGACTTAGCAGGGCCTATGATTACTGTCACTGTCTCGGGCAAAGCATAACCACTCCCCCGAATCTTCTGGTGGATGAGAAAATGTGTGCGAGAGCGAGATGTGCGGGAAGAGGCGCAACCCAATCAATTTCTTTCGTTTTTGAGGCCTCAATGCCACGAATGAACTTTCCAGAATCCATCCCTATAGGGTACTGAGAATCAAACACAAAAGTTACATGTGAGCAAGAATATAAAGAAAGCAAGTTCAAAGTAGTCACCATTAAAGTTCAAATGTGCTATAAAAGAACTGCAATGATAACTATTGATAATCTAGATTTTTTAACACTAAATATTTTCTCCTTTTTTCAAGTGCAAGCATTTTAGGTGCAAGTTCAACAGCCCAGGAATCAAAAATAATCTCGACTAAACAGACAATGATTTGGATTCATATAAAGACTCTCCCTTGAAAAAATAAAAGGGAAGGTTTTTTTAAGCAAATCTTCCTATTGAACTTGCCTTCAGTCTCAGTATGAACCTTCTCTTTCATTTCAAATAGATTTTTCAATTGGAAAAAATACAAAGGGTTGAGTTTAGAATGGACCTCTACTATGCTATGTGAAGGGTAAGAGCCTCTTGAATATCACAGCTCTATAAGCGGTGAAGCCGTTACAATGGAGGAGCACCAGTTCACGAGGATTTATCTTCGTGCATTCGCACACTTCCTATTAGGATTTCCAAATTTGTTCTATGGATTTCTCTAACCAAGACCCTGCTTTGGAAGATCATGTATTTCCACAACTTGTACTGTCCTCTGCCTCTTGGCTGTTAATCCAATTAAAATAAGAAATTAAGTACAATTCAAAGTCATTACTATATCCATTTGAAGAACATAGTTACAAATTAATTAAAAATCGTAGTTAAATAGCCCAACTTACACACTATGGCCATTAGTTTGCTAAGGGTGACACATGCAGTTGGCGTATTTTTAAGAATGGCTCGTCCCATTTTCATGACTCATGATATATTAAAAGGTTTCATCCTAAAAGGAATGAAAGCCCAATTCCAACTCTATCTCATTTCAATGAGAACTATCAAGAGGATTCCTCCCAAAACTGATATTATGAGTCATGAGATACCACATGATCAGAAGAATCAGAAAGCATTTACAGTCATGACTCATGAGAAAGTGAAATACCATCCTTAGCTTCTTGGTATCTTTCTTGAAGTCTTCTTTTTGTGGCTTCCATTTTATCTTGGACAAGATCTTCAGTTGAACACCTTATGTTCTGAATAGACAAGAAAGTTGATGGTGAGCATAGAGCCCAAACTCATCAATCTTGCCACAGTAGAAGTTGTTGATAATATTGTTTACCTCTGATTGTATAGTTGAGTTCCTTGGGACATTGGGTTTGTCTGATTTCTTATTTGTGATGGATAGACCCTTTGCTCCACATTAGATTTTATAGGTCTACCTGGTCAGATGCTTGATTCAAAGGCTTGTTAATTGCTTTAGGTACTAATTCTTGTTTCATTGGTTGTCAAACTTTCTCTTCCTTTGGCGGCACAATTTCCTCTTTAGGAGGTTGTTCGGGTTTAACCAAAAAAGGCTTTCTTCCAACCTCCTGGTTCTTGTTGAATTCCCCGCTATTACGAAGATTAAAAAAAATTACCCAATCAAAATCATGATCTTCAAAAGTGTGGAATCCAAAATAAGAACCAAGTAGCAAAAATCTACATATATTAAATGTGCAATACATAGGTAGTAGTTCCACTCACTTCCATCGTCATCCAATGCCATCAAAGAACTTCACGTAATTTGAATGAACACCACAACTAGTAGAAAAAATTTAGTTAGTCCCGGATGAACAAGAAAAAGCTTTAAAACTACTAAGATCACAAAAGAGAGAACAACAAGAGCCATGTACCTGTGCGAAATCAATATTCCCTGCAGTGAAAAAGGCACATTCGTCCATTGGAGGAGAAGGAAGGTCTTCTTCTTCTTCTTCTTCTTCTTCTTCTTCTTCTTCATCTTCAACAACAGATGGATTGACTGAGTCAGGTGTAGCTTCTCCATGGACGAATGGTTTTGCAACAAAATAAGTGTCATATGATAAGAAGATCATAAACATGAAATTCTATAGACAACCGAAGCTTGAAAATAATTATCAAGTTCCAACCTACAAGATCTCTACCTCCTTGTATAAACTCGTCTACAATAGCCTTCCATTCACTATCATCATCAAAAGAACAAAATAGTAAGTTCCATGGAAGCTGGAGATTATAAATGTGCAAGTCCCCACAACAAATTTGACTGATCACACTGACACTCACACACCTTTCCCTCTTAACACTTCCCAAAACAAATTCTTTTCCACAATTGATGCTTTGGTAGCATCTAGCAAAGTCATAAAGGATTACAAAACCCTAGAAATTATTTTCAGCTCATCACAAAAGAACATGCAACGAAATTCCATCCAATTGGAATCCTGCCCTAAGTTCCTAACCAAAAGAAAGAGGAGAAAAGAAATAGAGGCATTACTTTCTGAGAGGAAGAGCCATCTTGTTGGTGAGGATACCAGCGACATCATGCAATCGGACTGGCGAGGGTTGGGCTTGAAAATGACGCCGAAACGGTCGAGATCGTAGCGAGAGGCGCCGGTCAGGCGGTGTGCATCATCTCGACGGCACAGCAGGCCAGGCCGAAGGTCATGTGCCAGATGGACCCGCGCCGGGCCCAATTCAGCAATCGTCCACCTTCGAGATTACGAACTTCGCCGCCTTCGACATATCCGGCGTAGGCGAGGCAGGGGGAGGGGCGCTGGCATACGGCACCGCTTGGGAGGTCGATGATAGGATGGGGATCGTCGTGCGGATGGAAGCGGCAGATCGGAATGCGGCAAGGATGCCCGAATGGGTGGCGGGGCGCGCGAGGAGAGCCATTTTCGCAGAGAGAGAAAGGGCCAAGTGCAGGCTTTTTCACGAGCTTCTTCATCACCAGCTGTTATAGACCTTCGTGCTGGCTAAAGGGAAATTCTTTATATAAACTATACTGTTTTTTCTAGGCAACTATACATCAATTCGTTGTTAACAAACACTAATAAACTATAGTTAATGAACTTGGGCTTGTTTACACACAGGCCCGACAGATAAAAAAATAAAGAAATAAATGGGCATATTTGTGATCGGCCCATCAGAATATAACAATGATCTAAAGCTTAATATTTTAAAATTTAACAATTTTTTTTAATATGTTTTTAGGATATATTATAAAAAAATAAGTTTAAAATTCTTACTTTATAGGGTAAATATTTTATAATTTGTACTATTTCATGTTGTATATATAATTTTGAACCAAACTATATATATAATTAGAACAATCAATTTACTAGGAGTGAAGGTACTTTTTTATTTTGTTTTTCCCAATTTTGCTTAATTTTTCCAGTCTCCTAATAAGTTATCCCATTATGTGACTATTTTCACATTTAATCTCCTGTAAAACTTATTCTTTTAACTTTTTTGTTTTTGTTTTATAAAAAATTGATACATTTTGACCAAGGTATATCAATTTATAAATTTAGTTTAAAATTCATAATATATATGATAATTCTTTTAACTTTGCTAAATTTTTTGTGTGCTTTTCAACCAAAAGAATAAACTTGAAATTAGAATCTCACAACTTACTTGAATCCAAAGGCTTCAACTAGAATGAATTCAGAGTTTTTAGTTCTCCATAGAAATTCTTTCCAAACTTGAAAAGGAAGAAAATAATAAGAGAAAAAATAATTTCGAATTGAAGCTCTCAAGTGGTCGATGATGATGGTGGTTGAGACAATTCTGGTTCTCCCACATTTTTTTGGGGAGGAACGGAAGCGGGCATCATCGTTGGCGGCACATGGGCGGCATAGTCTCTTGTGAACCAAAAATATGGTCATATAATCCATCCATATTTTATAGAGAAAATTGTAATTAAGAAAGAAAGACAAGGTAATTAGTAAAAAGATTGTAATATAAGAGAAAAATAAAATACTAAAAGCTCAAAAATAAGAATGTAATGTAAGATAAAATTGAATAATGAAGAGTAATTAATGAAAGATTTAGAAGAAGTGAAAAGTAGGCAAATGGTAACAATCCTTGGTCATGCTATGTATAAAAAATTTGCAACCCTTGGTCATGCTTTATGACCCTTATATATTTTAGTTAGAAGTCCGTAGTGTTGTCTTTCACTAATTTGTGTTAAGGGAACAACAAAATCTTTAAAACCTTCAAGAGATTGACTGAAGTTTCATTCATTTTCCCTATATCTAAATGAGCTATTCAAGATAATGACTGAATAGTGTTGTCGTCCACTAATATCTTTGGTGATGCAACAGGTTTTGACTTGTCTCACAAAAACACCCATTTGTGGTCTGGTTCTTTCCATAGTTACATCCCTAAAGCTTCATTCTTCAGACTCTATTGACCAATTGTTGTTTTGATGCCCTCTTGTGTACATTGATAAAAATTTCAGTAATGTTTTGTTAATTTGTATTTATTTAAAATTTAATTATTTTTTAAAAGGGTTTATTAGTTTTCTAATAGGATTTTAATTCCTTTGAATGGAATACCATTTATATATAGTTTTTAACTAAAACATATACAAACACTTTTTATAACTTACAAAAACGGCCGCGTGCAACGCACGCGGCACTTACCTAGTCTTTGAAAAAGGGTGTTCTTCGCTTCTTCTTTTTTTTTCCCTTTTTTTGGTGGGCTGGCCCTCGCCCAGTTCGACACTTTGTGTTTACGTCTGGACTGGAGTGTGGTTGGACCTCATAATGAGTGTTATTCCTCCCAAGACTCTTTGCTGCATCCACACCGCCAGAGAGTCTCGAACTTGAGACAAATGCTTAAGCGACCTAGCGCCAGTTACCACTAGACCAGGAGGTACTTGGTTTTTTTCCATTTTCCATTATTCACGGTCACGCTAAATATACCTAGACTTGTCCAAACAAAAGGTTAGCCCGTCCAAAAATAAGGGTGGATTTGGACAAGAGGTTCGCCATCTCTCCCAGTCTCTCCCCCAATCGTGGATTCTAACTCTCTGTAATTTTCTTGTTCGTCTTCCTTAAAGCTTAAACATAAATCTTTAAACTTTCATTATAACACTCAATCAACTGATCGAGATGTTTAAGAATAGAATAATCCAATTTTTTGGGCCTACTGGATGCCTAGCGACCAACTGATGCACAAAACTCTTCATAATTGATTTTATCAAGATCTTATAAGAGTTATGTAGATTGTAGAGAGTGTGTTATTTTGTTCATTAACCAAAGCTGGATTTAAATACATAGATAGGAGTTTCTCATCAACTACATATGTAGATCATGGAGAAGATAGTGGAGCCTAATCTATCTCTAATCTATCTAATCTATAACTATATATTAAAGCTATACCTTTTCGAGCCACCAGAATGATTCTGACCCCACCTCATATTTACAAAATTAATTTTTATTTCTAATATTTTAACCTTTTCCTATTAATTCTTCTTTTAACTTTTTAAATCTATCTTTAACATCAAACAAATATCTATTTAGTATAACAATATCTTTTGAAAACTTCCTAATACAAGTATTTAAAATTAAAGATAAAATATTTTAAAATAAATATAAATCTTTTAGCATATATCTTTTGATGAATTTATTTATAGATATATAGTGATTTTTTTATAGATAAATATTTATAATTTTTAAAATTAACAAAAATAGATAATAAAATATTTAATAGATATATTGAAATATTTGATAATCTCTAAATTTACGTACATAAAAAGTAATAAAATATGAAGAATATAATATTTTATTAAAAATTATACATTCTATGAGCAACAAATTACTTATATTAAAGTTTATATTATATTTTTTTATTTATTAATATCCTATTCATAATGTCTATAAAATATCGAATCGTAGTCGTACATGGTACGACAGGTATAACTAGTACATTATAAAGCAGAAGTCATGTATGTTGTAAAAATTACGCCATGTGGTATTATTTGAATAAAATAATATCAATTTTTTCTTTATGTTGGTATTTTTATGCATATTGTTTTTATCTTATAACAAGATTTGATCTTCAAGTATGTAATCTCTTATCTATATGTTGATATTTTCTAATATAACAAATTACTTATCTAATATATGATATATTTTAGGAGTTTGGTTCAAATGAAACATATTTAAGAATATTGATATATCTACCTAAATTTTAAAAAATTAACGTTAAAAAATATTTTAATAAGTTATATTATCCTTCTTAGATATTCTACCGTAATTATCTTTTAAGTTATAGTATTATATTGTTTTTATTTTTTCTCTATGTTATCTTTGATACCAATCTTTATATTAATATTCTTCATATTTAAAAATATTATTATATTCATTACGAAGTAAAAGATTAAAACACTAATACATAACCCTAATAAATATTTTATAAAAATTGATTATTTTATGCATATTAATATCTTAATAAAAAATATTTAGAAATATTCAATTCAAGTAAAATTAGCATTTTAATAATTTTAATCTAAATTTGGGACAAAATCTCAACAAATAATGAAAATAATTTTTAAATATATTCAATTAAAATACGGGGCACAATCTTAAAGTTTTGTTATAAATTAAATAGTTTATTTTGGTATTATATGTAAGTATTTTAAATTTTATATTAATATCATAATATTGTATAATCTTTAGTAAAATTATCATGTGAGTATCCTGGAATTCAAGTAGTTATCAAACTAACTCTGACTAAGTCAAAGTTGTTAGAGAGAATCTATCTTAATTATCTAAGATAATACTATATTATTATTCTAAGATAATATATTATATTAATGATAAATTAACTAAGTAATATTGTAATAATATCATTAGCATGCCCCCTCAAGGGAGGCGTCCTTCGGGATAGAACGAGCTTGCACATTAGATTGTCGAAGCGAAGTGTCGCTAGGGGCTTGGTCATGATGTCAACAAGTTGATCATTCGTGGAGTCATATGAAAGGTGCAAGGTGCCCCCTTGATCCTACTCTCAAACAAAGTGGTAAGATAAGGCAACTTGTTTCATCCGTGAATGGAACACCGAGTTTGCACTTAAGCCGGTGGCCCCCATGTTATCACAAAACACTATTGGTTGCTGAGATAGCTGAACACCGAGTTCTTTGAGTAGAGATAGAACCCAGATCAATTCGGATGAGGTGTCCACGAGGGCCTTGTATTCGGCCTCCGTTGAACTCCGAGCAACCATTTTCTGTTTTCTAGAACTCCATGAGACTGGAGTTGAACCAAGATATATGATGTAGCCAATCAGGGAAACAAAATCATCTCGGTCACTCGCCCAATCCGCGTAGGAGAAGGCGTGAAGATTTGTGGATGAAAGGGATGGAATTAGACCTGTCAATCGGGTCGGGTGGGTTCGGGTTCAGGTTAAATCGGGTTCGGTTTCGTTATGGGTCACGGGTCAATCGGGTCGGGTTGTAGCGGGTTTTCGGTCAGGTCGGGTTGACCAGCGGGTCAAAAATATCCTTTTTTATGATTATTAAAATCAATTTTTAATTAAATAATAATATTTAATTATAATACATTATTTTCATTTATTTTAATAATAAAATATATTATAATTTTCAGTGGTGGGACATTGCATATATTGTGAGAGTTTATTTACAGTGAAGGCTATGTCTAGGCGAGTGATGCACAAATATTGTAGGTTGTCTATGATTGTGCGATAGTTAGTAGGGAACAGGAGTAGAGTTCCGAACGCCCGTTGTAATGTGGTGGAGGCTGAGATTGGTGTATGGGAGAAGATTTGGCAGCCTCCTTGCTAGATTTAGTGAGTAGGTCTTGTGTGTATTTTCGCTTGGATAAGAAGTAACCTGATTTTTGAGGAAGAACTTCGACACCTAAGAAATAGGAAAGAGATTTGAGATCTTCTAGGGAGAAGCGATGTTGGAGGAGAGTGATGAGGCGAGAAACTGTGGTTGGGGAGGAACCAGTGATAATGATATCATCGATGTAAACTAAGAGGTACAATGTCTCATGCTTTATGTCGAAGTATGAAAATGGATGCATCAGAGACCGAATTATGAAAACCAAGGAGGAGGAGGAGGAAAGATTTCAGTTCATGGTACCAGGCTTTAGGGGCTTGTTTGAGCAATGGCTTTGGGAATGAACTATCGATGAAGCTTGGTGGTTCGAATAAATTATTTGTAATTGAGTGGATGATACAATAGTAGAAATAGCAAAAGGAAATTTATGACTTTTATGTCGCCGACACAAGTCACAACTAGACATAGAAAAGTCATTAATGTTAGAAGAAAACAACTTTTGAATATTTTTGAAGGTTGCTGAAGATGGATGCCCAAGCCGGTGATGGATCAAGGTCGGGTCTGTTATTTGAGCAGAATTGGCAGAAGCTTGAAAAGAAGGCCATTGATAAATGTCATTTACGCAAGGGCCTTTAAGTAGAGTGTTGCCTATTTGTCCTTCAACAAGAATGAGAAGATGAGAAGATAATATCACAATTCGTTTGATGACAAAAATGAGAAACATAGAGGATATTTTGATTCATTTAAGGGACAAATAAAACATTATGTAATGAGAATTTTTTATGAGGAGAGGGTAGTGCAAAGGAGCCAGTTGTTGATATTTTCAAACTTGAACCATCCCCGATGTGGATTTCATCCAGACCCAAATAAGGTTTGTGGAGTGCTAAGGTGTAGAGGTCATTAGTGACGGTGTTGGTTGCACCGCTATCTAGAAGCTATGGACCGGTGGCATACGTATTTGCCGCAACATGTGCTTATGGTTGGGTCGGGAATCGGTTCGAGTTTAGAAGAGGAATGGTAGGGTATTGTTGTTTAAATAGGAGGCACTATGAGAGGACATGGCCAACTGTATGGCACCATTAACAACAACCTTTGAATGGCTTGGGAGCCTGGTCAGGGTTGGTTAGAGACGTCGAGGGTGACGGCGAACGGGGTTGGTTTGTGTAGGACACAAATGGGGCAGTCGGTGAGTTGTTATACGACGAAGGAGTGCTAGATGGGGAATTTTTTAGTTTGGGCTTAAAATATTTTGATTGAGCGGTGACGGTTGTGACCGAGTGAGGGGAGGACTCAGCGGTTTCGGTCTTGATGGCAAGCTCTTTAATAATTAGTTTTTCGTGCAGCACTTTGAAGGATATCGGAGAATCACGATATCGGAGAATCACGATTGTAAAAACCGTCAATAACGGATTGAAAAGCGGAATCAAGTCCTTTAAGGAGGTAGTCAGTGAGATCCTTCTAAGACAGAGGGGCGCCAAGGGACGCTAGAAGGTCAACATCGTCATTAATGCCATGTGAGATACGTAGGATTTGGGTTTTCTGGAATGGCATCAGTAGGGAGTATTTGAGAAGGGGCTAGAATGGAACCATCTAGGTAACCAAAGAGGTCATAACCTTCAATAGTAAGATGAATTTGTGTACTCCATGCAAGGTAATTGGTGGCGGTGAGTTTGTGGATATGTGGGAATTACACCACTAGAAAGGGGTGGTCCACTTGGTGTGGGTTGGGGAGAAGAGTTGGAAGATCGACAGCCATAGATGAAGATAGGAGGTACCAAGTTCAAGAGGCATATGATACCATACAAGAGTTGTGTAGATTTTAGAGAATGTGTTATTCTGTTCATTAACCAAAGCTGAATTTAAATACACGGATAGGAGTTTCTCATCAACTACATACATAGATCATGGAGAAGATAGTGGAGCCTAATCTATCTCTAATTATCTAACTAACTTAGTCTAAGTCAAAGTTGTTAGAGAGAATCTATCTTAATTATCTACGATAATACTAGACTATTATTCTAAGATAACAGATTACATTATAGATAAATTAACTAATAAATAATATCATTAACAGATCTGATTCGTCGATATTAATAGACATCGATGACTACGGTTGGACGGTGGGGCTCTCCGACATGGAAGGCGGTTTCTTGGCCTAGCGTGAGAAATAGATGGAGAGGGAGAAGGTGTATGATTAGGGAGATTTCATGATCCAAATCATCGACATTGATTGGCATCGACTATTGCAACCTGGCGACGGAGCTCTTCGGCATGGAAGGTGATTGCTTCTTCTTCCCAAAGCTTTGGATCCAACGATGGCCTAGTGTGAGAAGGGGAGGGAAAGGGAGAAGGTGTGTCATTGGGTGGTGTTGGGAGTGGTAATGGTATGGATCTGTGATGACGAAACTGACTCTAGAGTTTGGAGTTCAAAGTGGAGACCCCAATGGAAACCCTTGGTGGCAAAGTCTTGGCTAAGACCAAATCATTCTCCAAGGAAAAAATAAGAAAAATTATCAAAATTACCCCATAATAATTAGGCTCATAGAAAAAGAGAGTTTAACTAAATTACTTGTATATCCCTTAATAGATATTTACTCTCTCTATATTTAAAATCCATAAGGATTGGAGCGGAGCAATTATATTGCGCCACCTAGGATTTCGTCACATGGCGATCCTACATTAAGCCATTATTGATGAGAGTCCATCTCACCATGTATCTCCGATGCCGACGCCCGAGCCATCTCTCGCGCCTATGCACGCGTTGGCGACTCCTCTTGGCGTGCCCTTGCAAGCGGTTGGTGAGCCCTTGCAAGCGGTTGGTGCGCCCTTGCACGCCGCTGGTGGTGCGCCCTTGCAAGTGCCGGTTTCCGACCTTGGCGCGCCCTTGCCTTTGCTTGATGGTACCAATTCTTCGGGCACTTGTGATGGTACTTTGGACCATGACTTGAGTGTGGATTCCAGCTTTAATGACAAGCTCAACATTCCCGACAAAGAAGAGTCTCCACTTGGACAAGTATCCAAGATCGGCGTCCAAGGCGTCAAGGTTCCAAGCCAAGGCACCACGCCCTATCTTGTGCGCATCACACGAGCACGAGCTAGGGCAATGCTAGACCAAATCAAGGAGGAGCTCATGGTTCATAAGTTTTTGATGGCTTACGATGGTGAAGGTTGGAGTCTTTTTTGTGACTCTTGGTTCTACGAGTGCTAAAACTTGACTTATGTTTTGTCGAGGACGTTTAATTGAATTTCTTGAAACTTAAGGGAGTTTTATGTAATATCTGGGGAGTGTGGGCTGATTAGTGGGGCGTGCCACTTAGGGGTTAAAACCCTCGTTTTTTGGCCTCCTTTCATTAGACTTTATGATGAACATGTTATCTAGCCTTTTCCTTTGTTTTCTAATTGAAGTTTCTTGCATTTTCTTTTTTGAATCTTGTTGAAGACTTGTTGATGAGTCGTATCCAACTTCATCTTCAATTTCGTTTGCAATTCTCAGTTAGTAATAGAGGGTTTCTTTACGCCACCATTCCACCACCATCGGTCCAAGAGAGGGTTTCTTTCCTTCTTAAGGCGATCACCTCGCACCACCAATCCACCCAATGATCCGACCATCAAGTGGTATCAAATCCACGTGAAGGTAGGTCCATCTAAACCTTGTTTCGACTTTGGATTTCCACTCGTTGCAAGTGTTCTCGGTGAGTAATATCTGAGTTCTTTGTCCTCACTCGAACCCAGAAAAGGAAGAACTCTTGTTGAAATGGGAAGCACCTCAATCCCTTATAAATTGTCGGGGTGTTGCAATCTCCCCCACGTAAACACTTGACGTCCTCGTCAAGGCCCAAGCATCGCCCTCTAGGTTGAGTCACCATCCTCCGGGCCAAGTGCACTCATAACCTAGAGTTGGCTCTGATACCATTTGTAAGACCCGAGGCCTTAGAAGCGCAATCCCATGCCAACCTGAGGACTTCCAAGGAGGTCACCCATCTTGGTACTAATCTCGCTCCTGCACGCTTAACGTTTGAGTTCTTTGTCCTCACTCGAACCCAGAAAAGGAAGAGCTCTTGTTGACATGGGGAGCACCTCAATCCCTTATAAATTGTCGGGGTGTTACACATCTATAAGTATCTTTCTTAATGGCGCCGAAGTACCACCAATTCCCGGGCGTGGCATTCATCCACTACAATGCCTAGGGTGCCCAAGAACCAGCCCAAGAAACTGGAGTTTAGGAGAGACTCGAGTTCACATCTGATGCGACCTTGTTTGAAGGACAAGACAGATCTTTTCATGGCAAGAGTATTGGGTCTCGAATGGCAAGCGGAAGACTTGGAAAGGACTTGAACCAATGTTGGATTGGTCCAAAACGAACGATCGAACATGAACACAAGCAATTGGAACGAATGTTTGATAGCAATAGTGACGGCGCAAACACTAGGTTAAAGTCTAGGAGAATCCCTCAACTAACAATTTAACCCAAGTGTGCCTAAACACTGAAATACAAGAACATAGCACCTTATATAGGTGTGGCACAAAGAAAACCCTAAAAAGAAGCTAGCGAGCCTAGGGCTTGCATGCAAGCAAGGCTCATCGGCGCAAGACCCAAGTAGGACCTTCTAAAAATGCAAAACCATAAGTAGAAGTGTCTAATAATAGAAAGCATGCTAAAATAGGCATAAAAGTGAATATGTCGTTCGCCATCGACACGAGGGTGTCATGAAATGGCCATCGCAAGGCGCGGCGTGGCGCAGCGAGACCTTGGCACGATGTCGTAAGCGCTAGCACGAGTGATGACACGATGGCCACGACTGAGGCTGGCGAGAACCTCAAGTCGCGCCGCTGGTGGGCGACGCAAGTCTGGGGTCTGATGCGAGGGACTGGTTCGAGGTGGATGGTGTCAGGACTCATCTCGAGGTTCTCTGAGGCTAAGGACGCATAAGGTGGTGTGTGCCGGCGCGGAGAAGGGTGCGCCATGGCCCGCAGAAATGCGTGACACATAGTACTGCGTCGTGGTCTCGATGGCACGAGCCCGAGCGCGCGTGACTGGTCCGTATGAGCGCAAGGTGAAGGCGTCGTCCTCTTGGCTAGCATCCAAGGATGGGGTCGCATCACCCTCCCCCACTTGGTTGGGAAACGTCCCCGTTTCCTCATAAGCGGGCTCAATGTAGGGGGAGAGATCGACAACGTTGGCCGTGGAATGTACCGAGTACTTGCCTGGGAGGTCGATGCGGTACGCGTTGTCCCCGATGCGCTGCAAGACTTGGAAAGGACCGTTGCCACGTTGATGAAGCTTTGTTTTGCGGGCGTCCGGAAAACGGTCCTTGCGGAGATGCAACCAAACGAGATCGCCAGGGTTGAAGATCATGCGGCGGCGACCCTTGTTGTGTTGCGCCTCGTCCTAGATCGTTGGAGGCTCCAATTGAACTCGTGTGCGCTCGTGCAAGCGGCGAATGGCGTCGGCGCGGTTGGCCTCGAGGTGTTCGCCAGTCTTCAAGGGGCGTGGCACCAAGTCAATGGGAGAGTGAGGGTTGAGCCCGTAGACCACTTCAAAGGGGGTCCTTTTTGTCGCCGAGTGCTTGGACCAATTATAAGAAAACTCAACAAAAGGTAGTAAGTCCTCCCACCAGCGTGGGTTATGTTTGAGCACCGTCCGAAGAAGGGTGCCCAAAGTCCGATTGGTCACTTCAGTTTGGCCATTGGTTTGGGGATGATAAGTAGTGGAAAAAAGTAATTGTGTACCTAACTTTCCCCAAAGCATTCTCCAAAAATGACTACAGAACTTGGTGTCCCTATCGCTAACGATAGTTCTAGGAACACCATGTAGTTTCACAACGTGCTCGAAAAACAAGTGTGCGATTTCGGTCGCATTGTTGTTCCCCGTACACGGCACAAATTAGCCATTTTGGAGAAGCGGTCCACATTGACAATGATTGAATCTTTACCACGCCTTGTCATAGGGAGACCCGTGATAAAATCCATGGAGAGATCTTCCCACGGAGTATCCGGAATTATCAAGGGCATGTAAAGGCCATAAGGTTGTGTCCTCGATTTTGCAGTTTGGCACGACACACAAGCTTGACAATACTTGTGAACATCCGAGGCCATGTGAGGCCAAAAGAAGTGTTCACGAAGTGCTGCCAAGGTTTTGGCTATGCCAAAATGGCCACGGCCATCATGAGCCTCCTTGAGCAACAAATGCCTCACCGAGGAGCTCGAAATGCAAAGCTTTTCGGCGCGGTAGAGGTACCCATTGTCCAAGAAGTAAGTCTCATGGATTCGATTGTGCTCGAGGTTCTCCATGATTGGTTTAAAAAATTAATCATGCAAATATAGCTCTTTAATCAAGGAGAACCCGAGCAAGTTGCCTTGTAGTTGTGTAAGTAAAACGTACCTACGCGTGAGAGTGTCGGCCACGACATTCTCTGTCCCTTTTTTGTGGGCGATAACATTTGGAAAAGTTTCCATATATTCCACCCATCGAGCATGGCAGCGGTTGAGAGTCGTTTGACTCTTTAAATTCGCTAAGGTTGTGTGGTGCGTATGGATTACGAACTCGCTTGGCCAAAGGTAGTGCTGCCAAGTTGTGAGTACCCTAATTAAAGCATACAATTCCTTGTCATACGTAGGGTAGTTCAAGGTTGTCCCTGTCAGTTTCTCGCTAAAATAAGCGATAGGACATTTTTCTTGGAGGAGTACGTCGCATATGTCGTAGTCGGAGGCCTCACACTCGACCTCAAAGCGCTTCGAAAAATCTGGCAATTGTAAGACCGGAGCGTGGCATAAAGCGTCCTTTAAGGCCTGAAAGGCGGCCTCATGGACGGGCATCCACTTGATTGTGGTTGCCTTCTTGGTTAAATTATGGAGTGGCCCTGCGATGGAACTAAAGTCCTTGACGAATCGCCTATAAAACCCTGCGAGCCATAAGAAGGAGCGAACAATCATTGGGATCATGGGGGTGGGCCACTCTCAGATGGCGCGGATCTTGTCGTCATCCACACGAAGGCCATCCTTGGACACGACGAAACCAAGAAAGTTTGTTGTGTCCGTGCAAAAACAACACTTAGTCAAATTTACAAACAAACTATGCTCGCGAAGGCAATCTAACACCAACCTAAGGTGCCTCGCGTGAGAGTCTAATTCCCTAGACTAAACAAGGATGTCGTCAAAATACACGACGACAAAACGTCCCAAAAATTTGCGAAAAACAAAATTCATTAACCGCATAAAAGTACTAGGGGCATTTGTTAAGCCAAAAGGCATGACAAGCCATTCGTACAAACCATGTTTGGTTTTGAATTTGGTCTTCCATTCATCGCCTTCATGCATACGGATTTGATGGTAGCCACTCCGTAGATCTATTTTGGAAAACAAGGCGGCACCGTGGAGCTCATCGAACATGTCATCCAAGCGTGGAATCGGGTGCCGATACTTGACCAGGATTTGATTAATGGCTCGGAAATCGACACACATCCGCCACGAACCATCCTTCTTTGGCACTAGGATCACAAGCACGACGCACGAGCTATGCGATTCTCGAACAAAACCTTTGTCCGAAAGCTCTTGGACTTGGCGTTGTAACTCTTGAGTTCCTTTTGGAGAAGCCCTGTACGCAGCCCTGTTCGGCAAAGAAGCTCCCGTCATGAAGTCGATCTTATGCTCAATCCCTCGGATCGGTGACAACCCCTTCTGCAACTCATCCGGCATGACATCTTTGAATTCCTTCAAAAGAGACACAATAGAAGGAGGAAGCTTATGATCTAGAGATTGATTAATAGAAAGTAAGGGACATAGAATGAAACAAGTATGACTCCCTTGATGTGACGTAGTCACGTCGCGATGTCGGGCCAAAAGCAACCGATCCTGGCACGTGCTTAAGAGTGGTGGCTCGGTGTCCTCAATAAGTCTGGGGGTTTCGGGGGCCATTTTTGGTGGAGTTGTAGCCCTTGGATTTTGAGGAGGAATGCCCTTGGAAACGCCAGTAAATTCGTCCCGAAGCTCCTGGAATCCAAATTTTCATGACGCGACGGCGTGCGGTGCGACACTAGGAGCTTGTGTCGGCGGTCCACGACTCAAATGGGGCTTCCCTGGGCGTTTTTGTGTTGGATCTATTGGAAACTCAATATTAATAGGATCCCCCTAGAAACGCCCGCATAAGTGTAAGAAAACTATTGTAGTCCCTTTTTTGACAATTCAGCGTCGCTCGGCTCTATGGGCCAGACTCCGGAATCTCTCGGCGCTTTGCGTTCCCAACCACATGTGGAACAAAATGAGGGGAAGTGGTGGTGGGAACGTCGTTGGCTTCCAAAACCTTAACTTGTGGTGCTGAAGAGGGAATGCTCGGCGCAGTGGTGCTTGTGTCGCCAGATTTCTAGCGTTGCCTTTCCGCTTTGTCCTATAATGCTTCACTAGGCGACATAGGTAAGAGAATCATGCGCTTCCCGTGGAAATTGAACATGTAAGTATTCAAAAATCCGTAGTGAAGCACGCGACGATCGTTTCGCCATGGGCGTCCCAACAAGAGATGTGTGGCGTCCATAGGCGTTACGTCACATAAAATTTAATCCTTATAAGCACCATTGGAAAAAGAGAAAATTACTTGCCTATCAACCCAGTCACCGTCGTCATTTGATATTCATTAAAGCTTGAACGGTTGTAGATGCGGCGTGGTTGGTAGCTTGAAATGTTTGACAATCTTTTTTGATAGAAAATTGGCACAACTTCCCGAGTCGATAATCACACTAAGAGACACGTTATCAACTAAACAACGGGTGTGGAACAATTGTTCTCGTTAATTAGTTTTAGGTGCCTCTCGCATGCTTAGGGCACGACGTATGACCAACTGTAGCTTTGAAACGCCGAGGCCGTCCGATGGATCACATTGTAACTCGGGCAACTTCGAAAGACGCGGCGTCTTCATCCTCATCTTGGCTCTCATATGGATCACCGTGAGCCATGAACAAAACCTTATTTTGTTTTGGACAGTTTCGTATCAAATGCCCACGGCCACCACATTTGTAACATGTGTCACGAGCTCGCTCGGCGCTGTGTTGCGATCTCTCGACGCGGCTGATGCCGTTGGCGTGGCCTCGGCCTTGGCTGTGGAACCTGTCTTAACATTTGGCACGGAAGAAGGCAAATGGTTAGTACTAAAATTCGAAGGACTAGGGGTAGATGAGTACCTTGAATTTGGCCAAGATGGCTTGGCACGCATCTCTTGCTTATGCAATTGCATCGCCGTGTGCACAAGTGAATTGAGATCTTTAATGGGCAAAATCTCCAACTTATCTTGGATGGATTGCCGTAGACCCGATAAAAACCGAGTCCTCATGACCGAACGCGAAACACTCGTTCCAGCCTTGAAGAACATATCTTCGAGCTTGGCAAAGTATTCCTCCGGAGTCATGGCTCCTTGTTTGATGTGCATAATCTCAATGTGCATTTTATCCTTGTAGTCCGACAAAATATACCGTTTCTTCAAAATGTAAACCAATTGATGCCATTCTCGAATGAGGGGTTTTCCTCTTCGAATCCTTTCGGACTCAAAGCTGTTCCACCACGTTCGAGCGGCACCATGAAAATGCAAGGTCACCACTTCGACCTTTTCATCATCCTCGTATTCCAAATGACAGAGCGTGTGCTCGGTGCCCTGCAACCATTCAATAAAAGCGCCAGGGTCATAAGTACCATAAAAGGCTCAAATTTTACTTTAATGTCTCGTCTTGTGATGCGGGGGTCACGAGCGTCGCGCCTGTCGTTGTCGCGGAGGGGGCTGCGGTACCAAGAGGAGTGGTCGCGCCATGGGAGTCGATAACGGGGTGTCCCACGATCGTAGCCATCGTCACCATCATCTGGGCACCGAGGGCGCCGATCCTCTCAATCGCGATCACGCCTTTGGCGATGTCCAGCGTTGCGAGCCGTTCCATAGGCACGCTCGTACTCCTTCCGATTTTTGGCTAAATGAGGCGGTAGTATCCAATCGGATGGCCGGTGGTCAAGCTCCTCGGGATCTTGTACTTGCGGATGATCATAACTAATTTCTTCGGAATAATCACTGAACTCATCGTAATGATTCTCAAATTCGGAATAAGGACTACGAGCACTTTGATGGTCCATATAATCCTCAACTTTGTAGTCATCGGCGTCATAGTACTTGGCCCCGTGCTTCCGCTTTGGGGTTTCGTACACAACAGCCGACGACTTGTTCTTTGATTTCTTTTTATGGCCACCACTACCGTGTTGACGTCGATACTCCTCGGAGTCATACTCCTCATCGGAATAAACATCATACACTTGGGTGTGCCTATAATCTCGCCCCAATTGACGGCGATCCGCGGTCCGGGGACCACCATCGTACCGATCAAACTGGCGACTTTCTTTTATGGATTCCATGCGGTGCATGGTGCCATATTGTGAAGACGGCTGAGCATGTCCTTTTCCTTTGGCACGTGCGTGCGACGTCGTCCGCGGATACGCCCGGATCGCCATGAACCTCCGATGCTAACCCTTGCGCCGGTGGCACGGTGCGTTTGGACTGCATTTGACTCTCGGCCGGTAGGCGTTCAAGTTCCGCAATCCGAGCCTCTGGTGCCAAGTGTTGTTGTTGGTGGCGGTGTTGTTGCACCGGTGGAGGATCGTTGTTCCGGTTATCCTCGTTACTCGATTCGGACACTGTACCTATTGTGACACCAGTCATCGCACAAGTAAGGAGTTCACAAGCAACGACCAAGAGTTTAGAGTTTGCTTAAGTCGGCCTACCCTTAATGTTCAACCACACGAACAAGCAAGGACGGGCTAGGCTTAAGGTCACTCGACTCAAGCAAGAGAAGTAAGGATCAAAAATAAACAATGAAAGCTATAGCAAAACACGAAAAGCAATGTCAAACCGAGAAAGGAAGGAAAAGAAACAAGCAATTGGCGTGTAGAGTTGGGTGGTGAAAATCAAAGATTGGAGAAAGAATGGAAAGATCTTACCTTATTTTGGCTTGTGATCTTCCAAGATTTTTTTTAATAAAATAAATCGGAGATATCTTACCTTATTTTGGTTTGTGATATTCCGAGATTCTTCTTTTTTTTAATAATCGATCAATCTCTAGGATTTTATCCTTTATAGATATGGTACCAAGATAATATTAAGATCAACACAAGATATGCTCGAATTAAACAAGCTAGAAATCGGCAAACAAAACCCTAAGTGCATGCAACTAGCAAGACAAAGTAGTAATTTCACCAAAATCAAATGATTAAGTCGAGTAGGTCTAGGTCGATTGTAGGGGATTTTTTTCTTAAAAAAATGAAGTACGCAAGCAAGAAAAAAAATTGGTACCCTAGGTGGCGGTTTTAAGATGATGGATGGATCTAGGGTTTGAAACAATGGATGGATCGTGTGAATTGAACAAGAAAGGGTGTAGCGAGACTTACTCAAACCTTTGGCTCTGATACCAGTTGATGTAACCTTGTTTAAAGGACGCGACAGATCTTTGCGTGGCAAGAGTATTGGGTCTCGAATGGCAAGCGGAGGACTTGGAAAGGACTTGAACCAACGTTGGATTGGTCCAAAACGAACGATCGAACACGAACACAAGCAATTGGAATGAATGTTTGATAGCAATAGTGACGGCGCAAGCACTAGGTTAAAGTCTAGGAGAATCCCTCAACTAACAATTTAACCCAAGTGTGCCTAAAAACTGAAATACAAGAACATAACACCTTATATAGGCGCGACACAAAGAAAACCCTAAAAAGAAGCTAGCGCGCGCCTAGGGCTTGCATGCAAGCAAGGCCCATCAGCGCAAGGCCCAAGAAGGACCTTCTAAAAATGCAAAACCATAAGTAGAAGTGTTTAATAATAGAAAGCATGCTAAAATAGGCATAACAGTGAATATGTCGTTCGCCATCGACACGAGAGTGTCATGAAATGGCCATCGCAAGGCGCGGCGCGACGAGACCTTGGCACGATGTCGCAAGCGCTAGCACGGGTGACGACACGATGGCGACGGTTGAGGCTGGCGAGAACCTCAAGTGGCGCCGCTGGTGGGCGACGCAGGTCCGGGGTTTGGTTCGAGGGACGGGTTCGAGGTGGATGGTGCCGAGGACTCGTCTCGAGGTTCTCCGAGGCTAAGGACGCATACGGTGGTGTGAGCTGGCGCGGAGAAGGGCGTGCCATGGCCCGCAGAAATGCGTGACGCATACGGTGGTGTGAGCCGGTGCGGAAATGTTCGTGTATTTAGTATAGTTTTTAGTATGTTTTCTTAGTTTGTTAGGACTAGTTTTGATAAGTTTAGGGTTAGTTTTGTGTGTTTTTGGATAGTTTTGCATATTTTGTGAAAAGTATGGAAGCTACTCCGTTTTTTGTATTTTTGTAGGTTTTAGCAAGGAAAAGGTGCTAATTGGAGCTGAATTTGGAGTGCAAGATGAAGAAGTCGAAGTCTAAGTTTTTGGAGAAGAAGTGTTGAAGAAACCAAACCCAAGCTCGTTAACGAGGCTGTGAAGGCTCGTTAACGAGGCTACGAGATAGAGTTTTCGAGAGTTTGATTTTGTGACTCACCGATCCTGTGCGAGAATTTATTTCCGTTTCGGTAGAGTGATTTTATGAATTTTTAGGGTTATTATATTATGTATTTTAGGTCTTGTTATCTTTCTAGATTTTATTTCTATCTTTTAGGATTTTATTTCTATCTTTTTAGGAAAGTTTTTTATCTTCTAGTCTTTTTATTTTTCTAGCCTTATTAGTATAAATAGCCCTCTTATTAGCCTAGAAGGGGGAGGACAAGTAGGGAAGCAAGTAGAGAGAAGAGGAAGAGCCGAGAGAGGCGAGAGACTGATCAGAGTCGAGATCGAGAGCTCGGTGGACAAGAGTTACCGGGGTCGTTAGTCGAGATTCGGTTCGGTGCTTTGTATTTTTCGGGTTTCTTCTGAATTTCTGTAAGACGATATTTATTAATTTGAGTAGTGTTTTGTTTGCAATGATCTCTTTTGTTGAATTTATTTGTTTCTTAGTCATGAGTAGTGAGTAGTTTTCTTTTCTAGGGAAGGGGTTTAAACCCGGCATAGTTATGCATGTTTGATGAGTAAGATTATGTTTTGAATGCCTTCTATCTATTTTTGATTGTTTGTTGTGCTTAGACCTAGATGAAAGTCAAGGTGATTTGAGTTTTTAACTTGATTGAGAGAGAAAGTTATAGACTTGAAGGTTGATATTGTTTGAATACAAAAGTTTCAAGCTTTAGATCCAAAGCAAGCAATTGAGTGAATTAGTTTATGAAAGTAGATTAATTTACTTATTAGTCAATGATAGTTGGTGAATTTATCTATTTAAAGGCATGATCTCATCTTCTTATGAGTTTATATGCATGACTATGTTGTGGTATCCCTTATCCTAGATCTTTGTTTTTATTTGAATTCTCTTAAGTGATATTCGTTGCTGAGTTCGTAGGCTCGGTACCGAACCTGTTTAGGTCGTTATTTTTAGTCTTTTGTTTGCGATGGTTCGTTAACGACCCTGACAACGTCGTTAACGAGGCTGCTTGTGAGTGTTTTGCTTGTTTTTTTTGTTAGATTTTTGCTATTAGGAGTCGATAAACAAACAACCTTGCTTCTCGTGGAACGATCCTAACTCCCCTATACTCAGCGGGGTCTTGACTTATAAATTTATTTGTTGTCCCGAGTGAAGGCCCGTCAACAAATTGGCGCCGTTGCCGGGGAGGCAATGAGTTTGTTTGTTTATCTGTGGGTCTGGGAATAGCCCGACCCCGTTTTTGTTTTTAATTTTTTGTTTTCTTTGTCTGTTTTCTCAGCGTATGCCGGTAGGACGTCGAAGGCTCGAATTTGACAGCGCTGGTTATTATTCAGAACCCGAACGTTCCCTGCACCGTAGACGCCGAGAGAACCGAGCCATGGCCACACCTGAAGAGCTGGCTCGTCAGCTAGAGGTCCTCCAAACACAGATGGAGGCATTGAAAACTGAGAAGGAAGGCGCTGCTGCCGAGGCTGAGCGTCAACGAGCTACCAATGCTCGTCTACAAGAGGAGCTGAATGCCTATCCGAGGAATGCCAAACAGTACATGCATCCAGAACTGAGGGTGCCAGAATCCCCAATCGTGCTTCCGGAGATAGAGAAACCATTTGAGATTAAGTCTCAATTTATATCCTTAATTAAGCGGGCTCAGTTTGAAGGGAAACCTACTGAGTGCCCTATGGAGCATATTAGAAATTTTCTTGATTTATGTGACACCATAGCTGCTGAAGGTGTCTCACTTGAATATGTTCTGTTAAAAGCTTTCAGGTGGTCTCTTGCTGGAAAGGCCCTGAGCTGGTTGGAGAGTTTACCTTCTAAGTCTATCAGGACTTGGAAAGCTTTGTACGATCAATTTCTTACAAAGTTTTTCCCTCCTGCTAAGACAACCGAGTTGAGGAAACGCATCACCTCCTATCACCAGCTGCCTAATGAGACTTTTGTTGAAACATGGGAAAGATTTAAGGAAATGCTTAGACAATGCCCCACTCATGGGCAACCTTTATATGTTCTCCAAGAAATCTTTTTCCAGGGTATCAACGCAGAGACCAAGAACCGCATCAACACGCATACTGCGTGCGGTTTTATAGAGATGGACCCTACAGCTGCATGGGAATTGCTGGATAAGCTGTCCAATTATGATGCCATGTATGGAACCCAGCAAACTCCACAGCCGCAAAAACGTCTCTATGTGCCTAACCGAGAGGAAGTTGACCCAGACGTTAAAAATCAGTTTCTACTAGACGAGGTCAACCGCCTGAAGAAGCAGGTAAGTTTTCTGAAGTCCTCTCAATCATGTCAAGAGTGTGGTTCTTCTGCCCATAGTACTTGTGCTTGCACTAACATAGAGTAGGTAAGAGCCGCTGAGACAATTGCTGAGATGAATTACATGAGAGGCCCATACAGGAACCAGCCTAGTAATTTTGACAGGTCGAACAACTATCAGACGTGGGGCAATCAAAATCCAAATCCAAGCTATGCAGCGCCTCCACCGGATAGACGACATGCGCCTTATCGACCTCCAGACCATCACGAGCCACCATCTTGGGTACAAGAGTTACAGGAAAGCATCAATGGGGTCCACAACAAGGTCAATGAAGTTCAAGCTAACCTTAACCACCAGAATAAAAGATGGGGAGAGTTCGATGAATGGAAGAAGAATGTTGATTCCCAACTAGGGAACCTTGCTGCACAAATTCCAAGACCACAAGGGCAACTTCCGGGCCGTCCCGAAGAGAACCCTAAAGGAAAGATAGCAGCTATACACCTTAGGAGCGGAAACACTACCGGAGTGTGTCGAAGTTAAGGACAAGACGGAAGAGGACACCACGGTCACCCTCGATAATGAGCCAGCGAGGGCAATTACCGAACCAGCGAACCATGGTGACGAGGCTCCGAGCGTACCTAACGACCCTAGCCCAGGTAAGTTCTCTAATATGAGCCCTCCTCTCAATACCAGGGTAGTTAACGACCCCACCAGGGTCGGTAACGACCCGCCGAGCATACCTAATGACCCTAGTGTCGACCCGGTAGCATCACCTCTCGAGCCTAACTTGGTTCCGAGGATGGTGAAATCTCTTCCATTTCCAACTAAGAAATCTGTGGACTCTATTGAGAGTATTTCGTAAAGATTCTTTAGGGCATTAATATTTCCATCCCATTCGCTGAGGCCCTAAGCGAAATGTCGGCTTACACAAAATTTTTGAAGGATATTCTTAGCAGGAAACAGTCCATTACAGAGCTGCAGGATGAAGTCCGATCTATAGCTTTACCAAAAAAGCTAAGAGATCCAGGAAGATTTGCTATAACGATTGGCATAGGCGACCACAAGTTTAAAGCTTTATGTGATCTGGGAGCCAGTGCTAGTTTACTCCCTCTCTCAATCTGGTCCAAAGCCAATATAGGACCACTAGAACCGGTAGATATGAACCTCTACATGGCAGACGAATCATGTGTCAAGGCCACAGGAGTCGTGGACGACTATCCTATTCAAGTCGGGAAATTCTTTATATCGAATGATTTCATCGTCCTAGATATGCCTAAAGACCCTCATGTCCCCATAATTCTCGGTCGACCATTTTTAGCCACAACAGGTGCAAGGGTTGATGTGCGGAAAGGACTTCTTACTTTTGATATTGGATAGGAACGCGTGGAATTCAGCCTGGATCAAAATGCCAACGACCCAACTGCGGTCGCACAAATCGAGTTGACCCAGCCCGAACTCGACATAGCTGATCCTACCGAGCCTCCCACAAATACCAAAACGGAAGAGAATTTCATACAAGTCCCTACCGAATCTCATGGCCCCACCATCAAGTCCCACATGCAAGGGTATAATCAAGGTGAGTACTCTAACAGTGAATTCGCTAATACTGGTTATGACTATTCTTCATACTTTGTTCCTACACCGTGCCCCATTATATGTACCATAGACGAGTCCAAACCACCTTGGTTTTCGGATTTCACTAACCATCATGTAGGAATACCGGGCATATTGATAAAAGAAAAGGGACCTAATTTAGTAACTCAAGCGAATTATTCCTACAAAGCTAAGTATGGGGTACCAAAGGACCTCAACATAGCTGCAAAAGAGCCACCTTGAGCCAAAGTAAGTACGTCGGGTTGACGACGTTAAAAATATCGCTTACGGGAGGCAACCCGCTCTTAGTATAGACTAGATTTTTCTTTTCTTTTCTTTTTCTAAGCTTTCTTTTGAGTTCTTTTTAAGTAGTTTTAGGATAGAAAATTAGGATAAATTTTGAGCTAAAAAGATGCAGAAAAGGGGCTCGAAAATCACTCAAGGAGGCTACGGTGGCTCGTTAACGACCCACCCAGGGTCGTTAACGACCCGGTTTGGTGAACCGACTCGGGCAGGTAAGTATTATTTTTACCCTAGTCTAATTTCTATCTTATTCTATCTTCTATCTACCCTAGCCGCCGCCACTACCCCCCCCCCCCCCCCCTACTTCTACCCCCTTCTATTTAACCCTTCTAAACTCTCAAAAATCCTACCCTCAAATCTCAAACTCCAAAATCCTCAAAACACTACCGAAGACCTTCACCACCGATCGGAATCTCCGAAGCCACCGACCGTCGGAGATGCCTTCGTTACCGAAGCCCGGAACCCCGTTTTCCCACCGACGAGACCCAACCTCGTTACCCTACAAATCCGATCCTTTGTTCTTCAATTTCCCGATATTCCGGTATGATTTCTAAACCCTAACTCTATATTGCATGATTCATGGCTTTTAGGGTAGAAATTTCATACTTGGATTGTGTTTATAGAGAGAGTCGATTTGCATGTTTGGATTTTGCTCATGAATTTTGATTGTGCATAGTGGTTCTTGATCTAGGGAAGATTATTCATGCTAGATTCTCCATTGCAATAATTTGATTAAGAAAAGCATGAACTTTCCTTGTGTTAGGTATTAAGTTCAATCTTTGCCATGATTAATTTTGGGTAAATTTAGCATGTTCGGGATGGGTAATTGAGCAAGTATGGGGTGCGTATACCCGATTGTGTGTCTAGTGAAGGAGTATAGAGGATGCATGCTTGATTTATGGCTTGATTTTAAAGTTGATAACACTCGGAATTCTGTGAACTGGCTCTCGGCAGCTCGTTAACGACCCACCCAGGCTCGTTAACGACCCTGCGTATCTTCAAAATTCAATAACCGGTCCAGATTCGTAAATGACCCAATTGGGTAGTTAACGAATAATTCCGAAGGTTATTTCGAGACCAAGTATGGGGTATCTTGTCTACTCTACTTGAGTGGATCTTATCTTGGAAAATCATGATTATTTTGTAGATCACATGGCAAGTTCAAGCAAACCCTCTACTCGAGCCCAGAAGAAGAGGAGGAACCAGAGGTCCCCATCTCCACCTCGCATGGATAATGTGATCTTGCGCACTCAAGGGCAAGCAGATCGTTACAATGCCATCTTAGACAAGGACCACAACACTCGATGGTTTTCAAGGACGAGTGCCAAGCAAATGGGGATTTATACGGATGTCAAGGAGGCCTTTGCTATTCTAGGTGTGCCTCACTTGCTGAAGAAGGAGACTCTACCACATTTTCCGGCCCTCACATCCGAGTTCCTGGCCACTTTAGAGACAAACTTTCCATCAAAGACTTCGGCGGGACGCATCCGGTTTCGGCTCGGTAATGTGAGTAGAGAGTACACTTTGGCAGAGTTCAACGCAATTCTGGAGCTCCCAAACCCTTCTAGAGAATACAGCTTGAAAGACTACAAGGTGACAAGAACATGGAGCTACATCACCAGGGAGGTTGAACCCTCCGCAGCGGCATTATCCGGGGCAAGCATCATCAACCCCATATTTAGGATCATCCTCCGAGTCCTAGCCACTACATTCTGGCCTAAGAGAGAGCTGAACAGGCCAACAAGGACGGAAGTTGCTTGTCTTCGCACTATCCTTTTTGAGGAGCCCAGCCCTTTGAATTAGGGATATGAGTGGCTCTACTATATTGAGAAATCAACCAAGTCCAAGGAAGTATGGTGTGGTAACTTGGTTAGTCTTCTAGCTACAAACCTTGGAGTCGACCTTACTCGCTACACGCCGGCTCATGCTCAAACTCCTCAACAAGAGCTATTGGTATAGCTCCGGTATTTTCATTCAAGCCGAGGGAGGGTTCAAGACAAAAGTTCAAGACCGCATTGTCGTACCAACCCTTGACAAGTTGGAGCTACTCTATGTACCAAATTGGTACGAGGCGTGGACGGGTCATGCATTCCCGTTAGAGCCCAAGCCGGAAGATGAGCTATCTCTTAGGCCTTGTGAGACAAGGTTCGAGCGAGAAGGAGAAGGGATGGACGAAGATGAGGATGAAGCTGAGGATACCGAGGTTGCTGGGGACGAGACTGAAGAAGCCAACACAGAGGGAGGCACGGAGGAGCTTAACTTCGAGGATGAAGACCTCGACACAGAAGTTTTGGGCACCAACGTCCTCGTTGATGAGCCTACCAGGCTCATTAACGACCATTTTCAAACCTCTACACATGCTCCTAACGAGGCACCCAGCTTCGTTAACGACCCCCCGAGGACAACTACCGACCCTCCGCCAGCTCCCATCGACCCTAATTCCTATGGACTCATGCCATATAACCCGATGCTTTACCAAGATCACTTCCAGCCTCACTACCCACCACCACATCAGCCCGAGTATATAAGATCGAGTATGCCGCCACCATGGGCCGAGGATCTTTCTGCACAGATGAAACAGCTTCACCTCCAGCAGGACCACATTCATAGGAGGATGAATAGATGGGAGACTGTCTATTCCGCTCGCATGTTGATGGAGGACGAGAGGCATCGTCAGAGAGAGGTAGAGGATGCGGAGCGCTGGAGGACGATGTACGACTTCATGGGGAACTTTGAGCACTACTTTCCTCCACCAAACCGTTGATTCAGCTTGAAGAAGAAGTTTCCTTGTTTTCTACTTTATGACTTTGTAAGTTTTTTTGTTTTCTCTTTTCTTGTTTTCTTTTGTTTTGTTTTCTATTTCTTTCCTTCTTTTTATTTTTCTTACAGTGGGGACACTGTAATTTTAAGTATGGGGTGGGAGAAAGTAGAAAAACTTGTTTGTTTTGTGTCTTATTTGACTTATGTGTTTTGTTTTTTTAGTAGTTCTTTGTTCTATGAAAAAAAATCGAAAAAATCGAAAATCATAAAAAAAAAAAGAGTTTTAGAATTGATAGATATCCCTTTCTTATGTTCTATGATAGTAGTTGCTAGCATGATCATATAATTCCTTGCAAGCATGTCTTTGATAGTATAGCCGGATTCTCGTTATGAAATTGTTTTTTTTAGAAGAGATAGCATTTGATGAAATTGAGCACGTATACTTTATAGCATAAGTTATGCAATCCAACAAAATTGCTACCTTGTGAGTTATTTTTTTTGGCCTTATAGGGAGAACATCAAAAATCCCTCTTCTTTCTTGTGTGATTTACTCTCTATATGCATATTATCTCTTGGAATTGTGATGGTTATCTATTACTTAAGACCCGTATAAGATTTATAGTTCATTTCTTGTGAAAATCAGATGATAGAGAACTTATTTTTATAAGCCCTGTTAATCCATATCCACCCTTACATTATCCTTCTTTTTGACAACCAATTTGAGCCTGAAGCTTTTTATTTTTAGCTCCACAAAATTGTTCCCTAGCCGTGATAAGCTTGACCCTATCCGATATTAGGACTTAGATTGGAGAGGTATATTTTGTTGAGTGCAAGTTATGTTTGGTTTAAATTTAAGGGATTGATGGGAAGGGTAGATTGGAAGTCTCTTTATTTTTAAATTGTAAAAAGGAAGATCTCTTGATAGCAAAAGATGCACAAAAGGAAGTTGTTAAGAAGAAGCAGAGTACACGATGAAGCTCGTTAACGACCCTAAAGTGGTTCGTTAACGAGGCAGCGAGAAAAAATAAAAAAAAAAGAAAGAGAAAGAAGAAGTTTGAAGTGCATTTGTGTTTATATAGATAATATCAGAGATTTTTTTATTTTTATGAGACTTTCTAGGATATATTGGGTGAGAGAAAAAAAATAAGTGCATAATGAAGAGTGAGTTTGGTATATTGTTGTTTTATGAGTGTTTTGGTGAGATGTGTGAGTTTTTAGGAGTCTTTGATTCCCGGATATTATTAGCACCACATGGCCAAAATATTTCCACGCCTTATTGTTTTTACCAAGCCCCATTACAACCCGGCCGAATGGAAGCTTCTATGAACTTTTTCATTGAGCCCCCTGAGTTCTTTTGATGATTTTTTTGCTTGTTTTGACAAATCTTGGGTGGAGAGTTTGGTGATATAAGTTCCAATTTCTATGAGTTTTTGTATATAAGATGAGTTGAGAGATGTATTTATAAGTCCAAACACTTGAGAGTTGAGTGAAACACATCATTATCCCTTGTGAGGTTGGATTGTATTTTCTTATGTCTATTTGGTGCATATGTGTGTGATGACATTAATAATCATTTGTTATTTTTCTATGTGTTGATGTTGTTTTTAGAGGATGGCTATGTCTTGATGAGTTTGTTTGTTTGGTTTTGATTATTGTTTAGTGATTGCTTGAGGACAAGCAAGTCTAAGTATGGGGTATTTTGATGTTCGTATTTTTAGTATAGTTTTTAGTATGTTTTCTTAGTTTGTTAGGACTAGTTTTGATAAGTTTAGGGTTAGTTTTGTGTGTTTTTGGATAGTTTTGCAAATTTTGTGAAAAGTATGGAAGCTACTCCGTTTTGTGTATTTTTGTAGGTTTTAGCAAGGAAAAGGTACTAATTGGAGCTGAATTTGGAGTGCAAGATGAAGAAGTCGAAGTCTAAGTTTTTGGAGAAGAAGTGTTGAAGAAACCAAACCCAGGCTCGTTAACGAGGCTATGAAGGCTCGTTAACGAGGCTACGAGATAGAGTTTTCGAGAGTTTGATTTTGTGACTCACCAATCCTGTGCGGGAATTTATTTCCGTGTCGGTAGAGTGATTTTTATGAATTTTTAGGGTTATTATATTATGTATTTTAGGTCTTGTTATCTTTCTAGATTTTATTTCTATCTTTGAGGATTTTATTTCTATCTTCTTAGGAAAGTTTTTTATCTTCTAGTCTTTTTATTTTTCTAGCCTTATTAGTATAAATAGCCCTCTTATTAGCCTAGAAGGGGGAGGACAAGTAGGGAAGCAAGTAGAGAGAAGAGGAAAAGCCGAGAGAGGCGAGAGATGGATCGGAGTTGAGATCGAGAGCTCGGTGGACGAGAGTTACCGGGGTCGTTAGTCGAGATTCGGTTTGATGCTTTGTATTTTTCGGGTTTCTTTTGATTTTTGTAAGACGATATTTATTAATTTGAGTAGTGTTTTGTTTGCAATGATCTCTTTTGTTGAATTTATTTGTTTCTTAGTCATGAGTAGTGAGTAGTTTTCTTTTCTAGGGTCGGGGTTTAAACCCGGCATAGTTATGCATGTTTGATGAGTAAGATTATGTTTTGAATGCCTTCTATCTATTTTTGATTGTTTGTTGTGCTTAGACCTAGATGAAAGTCAAGGTGATTTGAGTTTTTAACTTGATTGAGAGAGAAAGTTATAGACTTGAAGGTTGATATTGTTTGAATACGAAAGTTTCAAGCTTTAGATCCAAAGCAAGCAATTGAGTGAATTAGTTTATGAAAGTAGATTAATTTACTTATTAGTCAATGATAGTTGGTGAATTTATCTATTTAAAGGCATGATCTCATCTTCTTACGAGTTTATATGCATGACTATGTTGTGGTATCCCTTATCCTAGATCTTTGTTTTTATTTGAATTCTCTTAAGTGATATTCGTTGCTGAGTTCGTAGGCTCGGTACCGAACCTGTTTAGGTCGTTATTTTTAGTCTTTTGTTTGCGGTGGTTCGTTAACGACCCTGACAACGTCGTTAACGAGGCTGCTTGTGAGTGTTTTACTTGTTTTTTTGTTAGATTTTTGCTATTAGGAGTCGATAAACAAACAACCTTGCTTCTCGTGGAACGATCCTAACTCCCCTATACTCAGCGGGGTCTTGACTTATAAATTTATTTGTTGTCCCGAGTGAAGGCCCATCAACAGAGAGTGCTTTGTGGTCCAACGCACACTCTTCATGACGGAGAACACCACCACACCAAGTCAACGAGAAGTTATCTTTCACACTCGATGTAAGATCATGGATAAGGTATGTAGTGTGATTAGTGATAGTGGTTCTTGTTGTAATATTATTAAGAGGTTGTGGATAGGTTTTCTTTGAGTACTGCTCCTCACCCTTTACCTTATCCCTTGTGTTGGTTGAATTTTAACGCACCTATCCAAGTCAAGGAGAGGGCTCGTGTGTCTTTTTCTATAAGGCCATACAAGGATAATATGGAGTGTGACATGGTCCCGATGACCGCTTGTCATCTAATTTTGGGACGCCCTTGGCAATTTGACAAGGGAGCGATTCATGACGAAATATCCAACGAGTATCACTTCCAAATGGAGGGAAAGAAGGTGACTTTGCACCCGATGTCTCCCCATGAGATTATGTTGGATTACGCGGCCAAGGAGCAAAAGAAGAAGCATGCTAGTCGAGAGGAAAAGAAGGAAAAGAATTTGGCCATAGGTGACACTTCTACGCCCCTACTTTTGGCTAAACCGAAAGACGTTGCTCACACATTCAAGGGAAGTGGTGTTTGCCTTTTACTTGTCTTTCATGAATCTTATTTGTCTTTTCAAGAATTGAGTGATCTTCCTCCTCCTATTTCTCAACTTTTGCAGGACTTTGAGGAGATATTTCAAGAAGAGGTGCCAAAGGGACTCCCGTCACTAAGAGGAATAGAGCACCAAATCGACTTTGTCCAAGGCGCCACTTCGCCAAACCGTGCCGCTTACCAGGCCATCCCGAGGAGACTAAGGAGTTTCAAAGGCAAGTGCAAGAGCTTCTTGACAAGGGATATGTGCATGAAAGCCTCAACCCGTGTGCCGTTCCCGTCATTCTTGTACCTAAGAAGGATGACACATGGAGAATGTGCATCGATTGTCGGACGATCAACAATATCACCATCAAGTATCGCCACCCGATTCCGAGGCTTGAATATATGCTTGATAAGCTGCACGGGGTGAGTCTTTTCTCCAAAATTGATTTAAAGAGTGGTTGTCATCAAATACGAATGAAGGAGGGCAATGAATGGAAGACAACGTTCAAAACCAAGCAAGGCCTCTACGAGTGGTTGGTCATGCCCTTCGGATTGACCTATGCTCCTAGCAAATTCATGCGCTTGATGAACCATGTCCTCTGACCTTTCACTGGTAAGTTTGTGGTTGTGTACTTTGATGATATTTTGATTTATAGCCACGATTCAACCACCCATGTCGAGAACCTTTGGCAAGTGCTCGATGCTTTGAAACGGGATCGCCTACTTGCTGACGAGCACTTTTACGTCGTTATAAAAGCACTATCAAAGAAAATTCCTAACTTCCTAACCTTAGTAAAGTGCAAGTAAGGGTCGAACCCACAGAGACTCGAAATATTTGTATTTAAGTAATATTACTAAATTAAAGGGGGATTTTGTGATTGTAAACTAAAATCTAAATTATTAAAACTAACTAAACAAAGCAAGTGAGTATGATTTAAGATTCAAATACGGAGAGAAGCGTCCAACCAGTTTCGTATCCATTGCATACATGAGTTTTGATCCTCGATTATCCTTATTTCAATTTCCCTTGACTAATCTATTGTGAATTTATGAATTCAAGCTTAAGGTGGTTTTTAATATACACCGTCTTTAACAACCTTTTAATCAATTAACCTAGAAAACCTTCTATGTCAAGTTGATCATGCAATTAAGTTCAAAGCATTCAATAGAAACAATAATCATGAATTCCACCGTCTATTCACGAAGTCTTGTGACTAAATTCTCCGCCTTTGATTAACCTTATTCCACCGTCTATAAGTTTAATCAAAGGATTCATCCATGAATAATCAAATTCCACCGTCTATTTAATCATTCTAGTTGTAATTCAACCTAGAAGTAGAATAGGTGGCCAATCTATTATCATCCTAAGCGAATTTAATCAATCAAGCATGGAGATATTCAATCTAGTCAAGGCAAACTAAAATAATTCAAATCTCACAAACAATCATGCATACAACTTCAACTAACTAGTTGGACATGAGAAAATTAGCTAGAAATTGTCATTGAAGAAAAATAAAACTTACAAGAGTCGAATTGATCTTCAATTGCAAAACTAGGGTTTTGTCTCCCACAAATCTCCAAATTCTTCAAACTTAGAACACAAGAATAATAGATAGCATATCATCCAAAGAAACCCTAAGTAAAGTATTTATATCGTAGATAAAAATATCCATAAATACTAATAAAGTCGGCCCAAAAGATCACACAAAGGTTCGAGTCAGCGTCGTACACACACGCCAAAGCGCGGTCAAGTCCCTCAAAGCGCGGTCGCGCTCTCATTGGTTCTGCCCGTGCTCCGGCGACAACAACTCTAGTGACACTTCAAAGGTTGTTTTGACCCCCTTCGTGTTGGAATTTGGACTCGGAGTAAAAATATGAATTGTAGCTCTTTGAGTTACTTTCCAGTGATACCAAATTCAGCTTCATCCGACCACTATAGCTCCCAAACCAAGCATTGCAAGATAGAGGTGTCAAAATAAGACTCCAATGCATGACCCGGGTTTAAGCGTTTTTATCCCTCAAGCTCTTGGGCCTTAGCTCTTCCAATCTTTACTTGCACCACTTTAAGCTTCATCAAACTCCACCATAGTCCTCTAAGCTCTGGTTCTTAGCTTCACATCCACCATCCTTCACCTTCCAACCTACAATAAAGCACAGAAACGCGTAGATTCCGAACTAAACCGAAATAAAACCTAAACTACAACTTAAAGCGAAAATCTAGCTAAACATGAATAAAAACATGCTCTAATAACTATACCTATATGCTCTATCACTTGCTAACTTTAAGAAATGCCACTTTTGCTTGGATCACATGGTGTTTCTTGGTTTTGTTGTGAGTAGGAATGGACTACAAGTGGATGAAGAAAAGGTGAAGGCGTCCACCATGATTCAAGTCCGAAGCTTCCTCGGTTTGGTCCGCTTCTACCATCGGTTTGTGAGATATTTTAGTACGTTGGTTGCACCTTTGACATTCCTCACAAATGGTGATGTCAGAAAATACTTACAGTATGGGTCAAAGTACTTGTCACCATAACCACTTTCCTCAAAGATGAATTGTGAGTATTCTCTAGTACCAACCTTAAACTCACTTGGTTCTATAGGCTTCTCCATGTCAATAGGGTTTGAACTTGGCTCCTTGGTGCTCTTTTCAAGTTGAATTATAGGAATAAAATCATATTGCACATTAAATTCACCCTCATAACCCAACTCAACTCTAGCGGATTCCTCCTCAACCTACACTTGGGTGTCTAACTCAAGTGCATTTGATTCCAATGCAACCTCTCCCATCATTGGATAGGGAATTGGTGGAGATAATTCGACTAGCATACGTTGATGGCTCATGTAGCAAAAGAAATCCCAACACTCCTCTGGTTCCATACACCAAAACCTATGATTGCTCATGTACTCTGCGAGCCCTCGAGTCTGAGAATTCAAACCGTCTAGGATGCATTCACACAATTCTCTCTCACATGGATAATAACCCATCAAAGTACCATAATCATGAATCTTTTGTTGTAGTATAGTGGTAAGTATTCCCGCCTGTCACGTGGGTGACCCGGGTTCGATCCCCGGCAACGGCGCCAAATTGACAAGCACTTTTACGTCGTTATAAAAGTACTATCAAAGAAAATTCCTAACTTCCTAACCTTAGCAAAGTGGAAGTAAGGGTCGAACCCACAGAGACTCGGAATATCCGTATTTAAGTAATGTTACTAAAGTAAAAGGGGGATTTTGTGATTTTAAACTAAAATCTAAATTATTAAAACTAACTAAACAAAGCAAGTGAATATGATTTAAGATTCAAATACGGAGAGAAGCGTCCAACCAGTTTCGTATCCATTGCATACATGAGTTTTGATCCTCGATTATCCTTATTTCAATTTCCCTTGACTAATCTATTGTGAATTTATGAATTCAAGCTTAAGGTGGTTGTTAATATACACCGTCTTTAACAACCTTTTAATCAATTAACCTAGAAAACCTTCTATGTCAAGTTGATCATGCAATTAAGTTCAAAGCATTCAATAGAAACAATAATCATGAATTCCACCGTCTATTCACGAAGTCTTGTGACTAAATTCTCCGCCTTTGATTAACCTTATTCCACCGTCTATAAGTTTAATCAAAGGATTCATCCATGAATAATCAAATTCCACCGTCTATTTAATTATTCTAGTTGTAATTCAACCTAGAAGTAGAATAGGTGGCCAATCTATTATAATCCTAAGCGAATTTAATCAATCAAGCATGGAGATATTCAATCTAGTCAAGGCAAACTAAAATAATTCAAATCTCACAAACAATCATGCATACAACTTCAACTAACTAGTTGGACATGAGAAAATTAGCTAGAAATTGTCATTGAAGAAAAATAAAACTTACAAGAGTCGAATTGATCTTCAATTGCAAAACTAGGGTTTTGTCTCCCACAAATCTCCAAATTCTTCAAACTTAGAACACAAGAATAATAGATAGCATATCATCCAAAGAAACCCTAAGTAAAGTATTTATATCGTAGCTAAAAATATCCATAAATACTAATAAAGTCGGCCCAAAAGATCACACAAAGGTTCGAGTCAGCGTCGTACACACGCGCCAAAGCGCGGTCAAGTCCCTCAAAGCGCGGTCGCGCTCTCATTGGTTCTGCCCGCGCTCCGGTGACAGCAACTCTAGTGACACTTCAAAGGCTATTTTGACCCCCTTCGAGTTGGAATTTGGACTCGGAGTAAAAATATGAATTGTAGCTCTTTGAGTTACTTTCCAGTGATACCAAATTCAGCTTCATCCGACCACTATAGCTCCCAAACCAAGCATTGCAAGATAGAGGTGTCAAAATAAGACTCCAATGCATGACCCAGGTTTAAGCGTTTTTATCCCTCAAGCTCTAGGGCCTTAGCTCTTCCAATCTTTACTTGCACCACTTTAAGCTTCATCAAACTCCACCATAGTTCTCTAAGCTCCGGTTCTTAGCTTCACATCCACCATCCTTCACCTTCCAACCTGCAATAAAGCACAGAAACGCGTAGATTCCGAACTAAACCGAAATAAAACCTAAACTACAACTTAAAGCGAAAATCTAGCTAAACATGAATAAAACATGCTCTAATAACTATACCTATATGCTCTATCACTTGCTAACTTTAAGAAATGCCACTTTTGCTTGGATCACATGGTGTTCTTGGTTTTGTTGTGAGTAGGAATGGACTACAAGTGGATGAAGAAAAGGTGAAGGCGTCCACCATGATTCAAGTCCGAAGCTTCCTCGGTTTGGTCGGCTTCTACCATCGGTTTGTGAGATATTTTAGTACGTTGGTTGCACCTTTAACATTCCTCACAAATAAAAATGTTCCATTTACATGGGGAGAGGCGCAAGAGGAGGCATTTGCAACCCTCAAAGCTAAGTTGACACAAGCACCATTGTTAGCCCTTCCCGATTTTAGCAAGATGTTTGAGATTGAGTGTGACGCGTCGGGAATCGGTCTTGGAGGGGTGCTCATCCAAGAAGGGAAGCCTATTGCCTATTATAGTGATAAGTTGGGAGGATCCGAGCTCAAGTACCCCACATACGACAAGGAGCTGCTTGGTCTTGTGCGAGTGCTTAGGGCGTGGGAGCACTATCTCTTGCCTCGGGAATTTGTCATTCATTTCGACCACGTGGCATTGAAGTACTTGAGGGGCCAAAGCAAAATGAACTGGAGGCATGATAAATGGTTGGAATTCATCGAGTCCTTCCCCTATGTCATCAAGCACAAGAAAGGCAAGGACAACGTCGTCGCCGACGCGTTGTCACAGAGGTACACTCTTTTATCTTTACTAGATGCTCGCTTGCTTGGATTTGCTTTCATGAAGGAATTATATGCTCATGATTTTGAATTTGGTGACATATATCATGCTTGTTTAAAGGGGGGAGTCGGGATCAATTCTATTTGCATGAGGGGTTTCTTTTTAAGGGAACTCGTTTGTGTGTGCCGAATGGCTCGATTAGACGTTTGCTAGTGCAAGAGGCCCATGGTGGCGGCCTCATGGGGCACTTTGGGGTCATGAAAACTTTGCATATGCTTAGGAAGAATTTTTATTGGCCTCACATGCTTTGGTCGGTAGAAAAAATTTTGTGCTTCATGTGTGATTTGTTTGTGTGCAAAGTCTAAGATTCACCCTCATGGTTTGTATACCCCATTACTGATTCCATGTGTGCCATGAGAGGATATCTCCATGGACTTTGTGTTAGGGTTACCTAGGTCTAAGAGGGGAAGGGATTCCATTTTTGTGGTGGTTGACCGATTTCCAAAAATGGCACATTTTGTTGCTTGCCATAAAACCGATGATGCTTCTCCTGTTGCTAGCTTGTTCTTTGATAATATTGTTTGGTTGCATGGTGTCCTTAAATCCATTGTTTCTGATCGTTATGTGAAAATTTTGAGTTTCTTTTGGAAGACGCTTTGGGCCAAGCTTGGTACCAAGCTTCTATTTTCTACCACTTGCCACTCGCAAACGTATGGGTAAACTGAGGTTGTTAATCGCTCTCTTGGTGCCCTTTTGCATTCTATTTTGAAAACTAACATGCGCAGGTGGGAAGGGTGTCTTCCTTTCATTAAGTTTGCATACAACCGGTCTGTTCATTCAGCCACAATGAAGACGCCTTTTGAGGTGGTGTATGGGTGGAATCCCATTACGCCGCTTGATTTGGCGCCTTATGCTATTAAGGACCGTGAGAGCCGCGAGGGCCTTGATCAAGCTGAGAAGATCAAGCACATTCATGAGGAAACACGCCTTCAATTGGAGAGGCGAACAATGCAATACAAGTGCCAAGCTGACAAAGGGCGCAAAGAGTTGATTATTGAACCCGACGACCTTATTTAGGTTCATTTGAGGAAGGAGCGGTTTCCCGCTCTTCGGAATTCTAGGCTTAAGCCACGAGGAGATGAGCCTTTCCAGGTTTTAGAGCGCATCAACGACAATGCTTACAAGCTCGATCTTCCTCCGAATTATGGCGTCCATGAGATATTCAACGTTTCTGATCTTGTTCCTTATTTTTCAAATGATGATGTTGAGGATGTTCAGGATCAAGGTTCGTGGACGAACCCTTTTGGGGGGTAGGATGATGAGAGTCCATCTCACCATGTGTCTCCGATGCCGACGCCCAATCCATATCTCACGCATTTGTATGCGTTGGCGACTCCTCTTGGTGCGCCCTTGCAAGCGGTTGGTGCGCCCTTGCATGCAGCTGGTGGTGCGCCCTTGCAAGTGCTGGTTTCTGACCTTGGTGCGCCCTTGCTTTTGCTCGATGGTACCAATTCTTTGGGCACTTATTATGGTACTTTGGACCATGACTTGAGTGTGGATTCCCGCTCTAATGACAAGCTCAACATTCCCGACAAAGATGAGTCTTCACTTGGATAAGTATCTAAGACCGACGTCCAAGGCGCCAAGGTTCCAAGCCAAGGCACCACGCCCTATTTTTGGCGTATCACATGAGCTAGGGCAATGCTAGACCAAATCAAGGAGGAGCTCATGGCTCATAAGTTTCCGATGGCTTACAATGGTGAAGGTTGGAGTCTTCTTGTGACTCTCCGTTCAACAAGTGCTAAAACGTGACTTATGTTTTGTCGAGGATGTTTAGTTGAATTTCTTGAAACTTAAGGGAGTTTTATGTAATATGTGGGGAGTGTGGGCTGATTAGTGGGGCATGCCACTTAGGGGTTAAAACCCTCGTTATTTGGCCTCCTTTCGTTAGACTTGATGATGAACATGCTATCTTTCACTACAACAAAAATAGCCTTGGGCGACGAACCTTTTCGACGCCCAAAGTCATTTTTTCGACGCCCAAGGGCAAGGGCGACAGGGCACATTTTGACGCTAAGTCGTCGCCCGAAGCGAGTCGCCCTTGAACTTGGGCGTCGAAACCCGGGTTGTCGTCCAAACAAAGAAAATGCGACAAAAAAAACGTTCGTCGCACATAGAGTGTGTGCTTCGAAACGGTTTTTTGTCGCCCAAATTATTGTGCTTCGAAAAGGATTTTTGTCGCCCAATTTATTGTGCTTCGAAACGGTGTTTTGTCGCCCAATTTATTGTGCTTCGAAACGGTGTTTTGTCGCCCAATTTTTTGTGCTTCGAAATGGTGTTTTGTCGCCCAATTTCCTGTGCTTCGAAACGGTGTTTTGTCGCCCAATTTACTGTGACATGAAAACAAAATTCGTCGTCTCTATATTTTGCTACGAATTGATCAATTGTTGTTCTTTATAACTTTTGGTGCAATGGAATAGTTACATTGATATTTCCATTACACCTATACACATAAAATAGAAATCCCATATGCCAAAATAAAATTACAAAAAGAAGCCAAAATGCCAAAGTTATTCAAATAGAGTAGCTAGTATCATACATGCATGTCCATCTTCTACCACCAGTTTCTCCAAAAAGTAGCTAGTACATACCAAATAGAGTGGCTAGTACATACCAAATAGAGTGGCTAGTACATACCAAATAGAGTAGCTAATACGTACATACCAAATAGTGTTCTTAAACATGTTTTTGATAGTACTTTCCAAAGCATCCAACAAAACTTCCATGTCAACAGTGGCAAGCAACACAACAACCTGTAGGCAACAATAGCAAGTCCAACTTCCATGTCAACACTCACATATATCAAGCAAATGAAGTCTTATAAAAATATATGTATAACTATACAAAGAAGTATTAAATATGAAAAACAAAGGAACATAATAGTATAATCTCATAAATTAAGGCACAAATATGACTTGAGTTACTAGAAAATCAAACCAACAATTTAACTATTACTTAATCCTTTTCAACTTACTAGAAAATCTAATCAATTATTAAGACTTTATCAAAACATTACATAAGAGCATCAATCATTGCACATTCAATTCAATATTCTCAAACTAATGCATAGATAGCGTTGTATTCAGAATAATACCTTATACTTGAGGATTTGCCGCAAAAAAGGCTGAAAGTTTGTCTTGCATTGCACGAAAATCTGCGTCTCTTGCTTCATTCTATCGTTTTAATTTTTCAATCTCTCCATTCATTTGAGCTTGCATTTCGACTTTCTCCGCTTTAACTCTTTCAATTTCTCCCTTTAATTCAGATTCCCTTTCCCTTGTATTCTTTTCCATTTGCTCCATTTGTTGAGCCATTTGGTGTGCAATTTCAATACCTTCTCCACTTGATCTCCCCTCTATAATGCGTTTAGGTGGTTTTGGCCCAAAACCTAAACCATTTATATAACCTGATGAAGTGCCCAAAATCTTCAAGTATGCTTCTTGCACTGTCAAATTGTCAACCCCGTAAAGTTCTAGTTGTTGTTTATGGAGTGCTTTAAAATCTTCCAACCTCTGCTCAGCAACATCATCCCATGAGTTATCTTTGTGCCTAAAAATGAAAATATGATGGTTTGAAGAATTTAGATATTCAGCCAGATTGCACTCAACACAACAGTCAGAATGCAGATTTCAGATTTTGTTCAGATGCAAATTTCTATTTGAAGAATTCAGATGCAGATTTCAGATTTTCCTTTACACCTAGACATAATAGGTGTAAAGGAAAATAAAGTTGTTACAAATGCAGATTTCAGATTAAGAATTTGTTCAGATGCAAATTTCTGTTACAGATGCATACCCTTCTTAATTCATGAACATTCATGTTACATAAGTAGACATAATAGGTGTAAAGGAAAATCAAGTTGTCATCACCCTATTAAGTCCATTCTGTTGAAATCATACAGCAAGCTGTCATTGCCCTATTTTAGTCCATTCTGTTCAAATCACACAGCAAATTAATTCCATCCTATTCAAATCAGCCAGATTGCAATCAAAACACTCGTCATCGCCTAGTTTTGTTTCAAATATTGTTTATTAAAATACCTACACGCAGCAGTCCCTATACTATTTTGTAGGATGAAAGAATGCTTTCAATAGTTCATACCTTTTTGTCAGCACCCACAATTTAATGTACTCAGGTTCAGGTGGTGGTTGCACCTCATTCGATCCTACAACAGTCTCTTGGGAATGTTGAGTTCCGTCCAAACTAGTTTGGGTGACTGGATCTGATGATTCCGATGAAGTTCCCACTTGATATTTTCGCTAAAAAGTGAATTTAGTTAGTAAATTTTTTGATAAATAAGCAATCCGAGCATAAGTTGTAAATTACCAGCATATCTAGAATTCTAGCCGTAGACTTGGCTCCTTGGTTGCCCTTCACTTTTTGTTTGGACCTATTGTGTCGGTTAGCCTCGCTAATGCGCTATAATTAAAATAAATATAGTAGTTTCACAACATTAGTTTCATCAAATCTAAAATTCAATGTAAAAGGAAAATGTATATTTTTAACTTAAATATACCTTTATTTTCTCAGTCCCCCAATATTTTTGCACAATCCATTTCCACTGGTCCGGATTAACATCTCCTGGGCAATTTTTTATGGCTTCAGCGATGGTAAATCCATTAAAATAATTTTCTTTCAGCCTATAACGCCAATGTCGATAAAGCGCTTGACATTGCTTCTCCACAGTTTCATCTATATTCTCTCCTTTTGGAAAATTCCATTCAGCCTATATACATACATATAGCAATCAGATCACATAAAACTAGCATAAAATTTGATTTAACATGCTAACAATATTAGCATAAAGGTAACCATATAACCTATCAACTTCAAAACCATGATATTACATAACAACAGAGCACAAAAGTGATGAAAAAAAAAACAGAATTCAGCTAAAAAGTAGAATTTTCAAAACCTATCAACTTCAAAACCATGATCTAATAGCATTAGCTTTTGATTTCATCATCTCAGCTAAAAAGTATGAACGCACCAAAGAAACAGAATTTTCTATTAGAATCAATTTGTTTCATAAAAGCCAGCTACTCCAAGTAAACTTAAACATGGTCCAAACCAGTAGGCCAAGTAATTCGTGTGAAACCAACTCAAAATCGATAATGAAATGTAATGAGAACTCACCAGATATACTAGACATGTTTTAAACAATTACAACAAACCAACTTAGAGATCATAACACTGAGATCATGACACTGATACTATGTTACCTTGATCTTGCTTAGGAGTCTTTGTTTCGTGTCATATTCCATGTCCTTCCAGCCCCTACAAATATTATAAAAAAATTAATTGGTTTGAATAATATATATGTATATAGTTGGTAACAATGCATAATATATATTTCGGAATTCTATAATACCTGCAATTTAACGGTAACATAGATCGGACCATCTGGCTAACTTCAGTAATAAATTGGTTTGCATTCTCACCAACTATTCTCTTCATATTACTAGTTATGGAACAAGAAGGGTTAACCCCACCCCTATTACTCCTCTCGTCTCTCCACTTTGCGCCTCGAGTTGGACCACGTATCTTTCTCTTTCTCCCTTCTACAAATAGATGAAAATGAAATCATGATTTAGGGGCAAAATTAGTTGAATTCACTAAGATAAACATGTGTTAGGAAATGAAGTAAGAAAACCATTTTGTCGTTGCCCTTGTGAAATTCTTCGTTGTTGACGATATGAAATATAGCTTTGTTGAGAATCTCTTCCTTGTGAAGGGGCTGGTTGTTGTGTAGTTACTTGCTGATGTACAATATTCTGTTGTACAATAACTTGTTGTCGGACAAAATGTCGTTGCACAACTGGTTGCTGATGTACCATCTTATTATTGACCTCTGATTGTACAAAAAGTTAAAGCAAATAAGTACTGAGGATACCTTTACTATATGAAATCTGAATTTTCATAAGAATGACAGAAATCTGATCATAATAGATATCTGAATTTTCAGAAGAATGACATAAATTTGAATTTTCAGAAACATTACAGAAATCTGAATTTTCAAAAGCAATCTGGATTTCTATTGTCCATTCTAGATGAATATAGTTAACTTACATGGATGCACGTGGAATGGGCCTTACTAGAATATAATGCGAAAGCTGTATGAAAAAGGGCAGTGCATAGATGATACAAGAATAAGTTTTCATGACCAAATACATATCATGATATTCTTCTGAGATATTTATACACTCTTCCAGTTCAATGGAATAAGGATAACACAATCTAGCAATAACTAATAACAAAGCTGAATACTGACATTCTTAAGATGGAAATCCAGGTAAGACAAAGTATATTAAAATCACATGCAACAACAAAAGCCTCATACAGGTCACTCACTCCCTGTAATGAGAAAATTACATCTAGAGAATCCAATTAAGAATAAACAAAGCCAAAAGTACAAGAGAGCTTCAATTATGGCAAGTCGATATCATCTTCCTCCTCGACGTCAATCTCATCCGAGCCAAAATCCTCCTCCTCATCCTCAATCTCATCCGAGCCAAAATCCTCCTCCTCCTCCTCCTCCTCCACCTCCTCAATCTCCTCCTCAATTTCCTCCTCAATATTAGTCATGTCGGGATCCATGTCATCTCTAACAATACAAACCTCATCATCACCCCCTTCACTTACCTCTTGAATAGTGGGTAGTTCATCTTGCAAAGGACCAATACCACCTTCATCATCATTCATATAATCATCCTTTGGAAGATCAAAATAATTCCGAGGATTTGTCTTGATCACCACTCTCCATTGTGCTTCTTTATGAGTATGCACATAAAATACTTGGTGAACTTGTGTTGCCAAAGCAAATGGTTCATTTGTTTGTAGTCTCCTACTAACATTGATAAGTGTAGTACCAAATTTGTCCTTTTTAATCCCTCTCCCTTCATTATATACATCAAACCATCTACATTTGAACAAAACAACCTTTGGGATCCTATTATCGAACAAACGATCATACTCTAAAATAACAACCTCTTCCAATACTCCAAAAAAATCTCTAGAATTAGAATCATCATCTCCTTTGACAACTACCCCACTATTTTGTGTCTTTCGCTTTCTTTGTCGCCTTTTTGTATGAAAGCGATAACCGTTAATGACATAACCATGATAGGAAGTCACACTTTTCATTGGACCCTTTGACAAAGACCATAACTCCTCGTTCACACTTTGATCCCCTTTCTTCCAAAGTTCCTTTATCTGACCCATATAACAAAAACAGTACAAAAAATTCAGCATTTTGCAGTTTCATAAATTTATGAAACTAGTCATTAAATCCCACAACTTTCATACTTAAAACATTCTTAATCTTTGTTCAAACCATACATCAAAATCCAAGGTTTCTCCTTCAATATTCTGATATTCTCTGCATAAGAAATTAGGAAATTCCATCAATATCTAGTTTGAACCGATAAAATACTGTTTTGAGCTTTTACCAACTTACCGTAAAAATAAGTCCACTTCTGGACAATTATTAAGCACATAAGTATGAGCTTGTCTCCATGCATCAAAACTTAGTTGCTTATATGATGCCTTTCCTAACGGCTTCCCCATCTTTGAGAAAATGTCAATTCCAAACTACTTTAGCTCATCGGCTGGAACATCATTTCTTTGCAAACGGTTATATTTCGTTTCTGTTTTGGTCAAATATCTTGAACAAAATGTAAGGCACTCCTCTGCAATATATGCCTCTGCGATTGAACCTTCTGGATGAGCTTTATTGCGTACATGTGATTTAAATCTATGCATTGCTCTAGCACATAAAAAATGCATGATTATTTTCCATATATTTATTGATTTTACGTATACAATAAACGCGGGTACTAATGTATCTATATATTACTTCTCAGGGGGATACATCCATCGATAATGCACAGGGCCTGCAAGTTTAGCTTTGACAGCTAAGTGTACAGGAAGGTGGATCATTATATCAAAGAACGCAGGAATGAAGATTCTTTCAAACTTGCAAAGTGTGATGACTATGTTCTTTTCCATTTGTTCGAGCAACTCAATGGTCAATGATTTTGAGCACAGTTGCTTAAAATATGAACTCATCTCAGCTAATGGCTCCAAAACACTATCACTCAAGACACCACGAAATGCTGGCACAAGCAGATCTTGCATGAATACATGACAATCATGGCTTTTCATGCTTGAAACCTTACCATCATCCAAAGATGCACATCGGGCAATATTTGATGAATATCCATCAGAAAGTGTAAGCAAGGATAACAATTTGGTGATTTGCCTCTTTTCACCTAATGTTAAATTGTAAGGGGCCTTTGGAACTTGATACTTATCACCCACTCTCTTGACTTGTAATTTTTCATGCATTTTTATTTTTACAAGATCAAGTCGAGCATTTAATGAATCCTTACTTTTTCCACGAATATCAAGCAAAGTTCCCAAAATACTGTCACAAATGTTTTTCTCAATATGTATTACATCCAAGTTGTGTCGAATCAACAAATGCTTCCAATATGGCAGATCAAAAAATATGCTGACTTTTTTCCACTGGTGCACCAAGTACCTAGCACCTTTCTTCCGCTTCCCAACTGTTTTCCCAAAAGTCACACTACCCCGAAATTCAGAAAGACATTCAACAATATCTACGCCTTTGAGCAGATTAGGAGGGGGCTCAAGCTCAACACTCCCAAATTGTTTTGTATCTTGCCTCCATTTATGATCCAAGTCCAGGAATCTACGAACATGCATGTAACAATACTTGTGCCCCTTATCTAGCCAATCGGATTTTGTATCTTCATGACAATTTGGACAAGCAAGTGCACCCTTAGTACACCACCTGGATAGATTTGCATATGCCGGAAAATCATTAATTGTCCACATCAACATTGCACGCAAATTAAATGTCTTCTTACTATACACATCATATGTTCTTACACCAACTTCCCACAAATCCTTTTAACTCATCAATCAATGGTTGAAGAAACACATCCAATGTCATTTCCTAGAGATCTAGGACCTGGAATTAGCAGAGACAATATCATATTTTCACTTTTCATACACATCCATGGAGGCAAGTTGTATGGAATTAGAAAAATAGGCCATATGATGTACACACTACTCATTTGAGCTGCGGGATTAAAACCATCACTAGCTAATCCCAATCTGACATTTCTTGGATCAGCGGTAAAGCTAGGAAAACACTCATCAACAAACTTCCATGCCTTTGAATCTGCCGGATGCCTTAATATCCCATCATCTACGTGACTCTCCTTATGCCAACGCATATATCCTGCTAACTTGGATGACATATAGATCCTTTGGAGCCTAGGTATTAGTAGAAAATGGCGTAAAACCAGCTGAGGAATTTTCTTTTCCTTTTTAGGCATTTCATCTTCCTCACTATCACTATCCACGTGTTCATGGCCAACATCCTTCCATCTAGAGGACCCGCATTTGGGACAAACGTTGCAATTTGCATATTCTTTTCGGAATAAAATACAATGGTTGACACATGCATCAATCTTAACATAATTAAGACCCAAATCCTTGGTGTACTTCTTTGCCTCATAAGAGTTTTTTGGAAATGCTTCATCGAAATCAAAAGCTCTATGTAATGCATTAAGAAGCATAGAAAAGGAACTATCACTCCATTTATGACTCACCTTAATATGGAGTAAGGTGATTATAAACTCTAACTTTGAGAAGGTTTTACACCCTGGATACAAATCCTCCTCAGCACTTTTCATTAATCTTTCAAAATTTTTAGGTAGCTGATCCGTTCCTTCATCATATTCAGCGCTTGTACTAAAACTATTACTTCCCAAACCCCTTGAAAGCCTTATATTATTTGCCTCGTGTAATAAAGGCCCCATATCATCTCTAAGCATACCATCATCAGAAGTGTAAGAATCTTCTTCACTGATAACTTCATCATTATCTCTACCATAGTCTATAGGATCTTCACCATGAAACTCCCAAGGATTATAATCATTCTTAATTCCATGATACATTAAGTGCTGCCACATTTCATCTCGGTCTTTAAAAAGGGATAGTAAGCAATAATTACAAGGACACCTCATCACAGCTCCTTCACCTTTAACATTAAATGCAAATTCCAAAAATGCATTAACACCTTCTATATACTTCGGTTGCCTTCTATCAAATGCTGACCTATTGATCATCCACATTCGATCCATAACCTTGTTGAAGTCTACCAAATACATTTAACTTTAGAAGAACGTAATAAATTTAATTTCTTTAAAGACATGAATCTGGTAAGATTTTCAAATTATAAAATTAAGTAGATATGCTTTATTATGACTTCAATCTTATGTGTGATCTACAATTTTTATGACAATGTACTAGTTGACCAATGTGGTTCCATAAAATTTAAACTAGTATACACTAATTAATCAATATAAACTACCATCTAGCAATCATTTAAATCATAGAGTTGTATTGTAATAATAAAGATTACAACACATTTTCATCAAGAAATGTAGCAAAAATTTATAAATACAACACAGAGAAGTATAAACAAATATAAAAGACAAATCAATTCTTCACATAGATGAATGATGCAATAGAATAAGAACTCATACTCTTAAACTAGTATAAACTCCTGCTCAAAGGCCAAAATAGGTATTGTAGATTAAAGTTAAACGTTTCATCTAGAGCATGTTTTAGACATACCTGTTCTTATCGGACGAATTCAAAAGCAATAGTACAAACACTCTAAGGTTATGCAGCCTAGCTCACTCAAAGAAATGCAACCAAGTGTGGTGGGTCTCCTGCATATAATGGATGAAATAAACAAATTACAATGCAGAAAATATATTCCAAATGAGAATAATATTTTATAAAACTTGTTCCACAGAAATGATATTTGGGTAGCATTGCATATTTTACAAAACTCGTTCACATTTTGATACCCTTGTTTTCTCCACTTCCAATTCCCAAACCCAAGGACCAAAATTATCCCTTTCTTTCTTTAATCATATGCTCCATCTTTTCTAGAAAATCACATTAAAAAACTTGTTTCATTAGTACTAAATAATCTTTAAACTCTAATTACTGTATGTATTAGTTCATCACCAATATATCCAACATTGTAAGACATGAGTTTCTTCAATAATGGAGATCCAAGTTCCAAGGCTAAACATCAACTATCATGGCATGAAGACTATTCCATGAACAAGGAGAAATTTGTTTTTAAATCTGGAATTGAGAAACCATATCCTAATAAATGTGCAATTTGATCTAAACTCAATATGATAATCCCAATCCTTTTGAGAAAATTATAGTATTAAAATGTAAAGCAAGCATTACTGACTTCTAATGAAAATTCCCAGAAGTTTACAAAACAAGCAGGAGAACACGAGGTTAGGCTCTCAGGACAGAAACAAAGAGCAGCAATTGCAAGATTATTTTTACCTTAAAATAATCCTACTAGATGAGGCAACAAAGAGTAGAAATACTATGGGTGCATCTTTAATCTGGATAATGTTTTGATAGACTAAAGGGCCTGAACCCAACTAGCTCCTTTTCCATTTCTATACCAGAAATTAAACTTTACTTTTAATAGCCCATGATTGAGAAGATTAGGTTAAATTAGCTAGTTTATATGTATATGTTATAGGCTATGTGAGCTTTGATACATAATTATCTTCATTCTACAAAAAATAGTAGCAGTATATAACATGATAATGATGTGAAATAATTAGCATATTTCAAAATCCAGTGCTTGGCACATTCCTTAAGCATATTTGGTACTCATTCTAGATGGCTAGTGGGCTATTTGCCTACTTGTACATTTACAAATCAAAGCATGGAGCATCTATTTTCAAAAAGAAGAAGAAAAAAAGTCTAAATAGAACATAATACAAAGGACATAAAAAAAAGGATTGGGACACCAGCACTGATTGGTAGGAATTAAGCAATAGCAGATCTACACATGATAAGGTGGCAAAAGACGCACCTTATCATCAAATGAGAAAGATAACTATACCAACTATCATCAATCCATAAACACTAATACACAATTTGTAAGTCCCTAATGAATACAGAATATGAATGAGAATACACACACAAACAATTTACATATTTTATTAAGGCACCCAATTCTATTTAGATTTCCAAGCACTCTTACAATTCAATTTTATGCAAGTATATGTAAAATTATCCAGCAAGTCTAAATATGAAGGAGGGATAAGATTTTGAAAGGCTTTCAAGAGTTAGAACCTGCAAATTCAGAACTCGGGTGGTTCAGTCGACAATGAGGCAATCCTCCATCCACAACTACAAAGATGAAAACAAAAAGCCTTCAAGCCCTAAATCTCGAATCACCGGTCAAATTGAAGAATCAAACATAGAAATTGAAAGATACACATGCCATGAAAATTAAATTCCAACCAAAACTGTTCCTTGGAGGCTAGCAGGAGAGAGTATGCGTTTCTAGGATATGGGGGTGTGAAATTTCGAGAAAGGTATTAAGGTTCAGGGATTCTATTTCCCACTAAAATTTTAAGGTGTATTTCTATTTCCCTCTAAAAATTTCGACTACCCGCGTAAAAAAAAGGTGTCCAAATTAGTATTTCTCGCTATTGTTTTTTTTATTTTAAGTAAATTATACTATAGGGCGGTAAATTAATTTTTTTGTCGCCTAAAACTGTTCCTTGAGGGCGACAAAGATACTATGTGTCACCCATAAATTAGTTTGGGCTACAAAGAAGTTGTTCGACGCCTATAGTTACAATATGGGCGACACATTATTAGTTTTGCCACCCAAAATAATTTATGGGCGACGCTTTATTAGTTTTTCCGCCCAAAATAACTTATGGGCGACAAAATAAAATGTGACGCCCTTTATTAGTTTTTTTGTCGCCCAAAATCCTTTTTCTTGTAGTGTTTTCCTTTGTTTTTTAAATTGAAGTTTCTTGCATTTTCTTTGTTGAATCATGTTGAAGACTTGTTGGTGAGTCATATCCAACTTCACCTTCAATTTAGTTTTCAATTCTCGGTGAGTAATATCCGAGCCTGCATCCATATCCTTCACGCCACCATTCCACCACCATCGGTCAAAGAGAGGGTTTCGTTCCTTCTTAAGGCGATCACCTCACACCACCAATCCATCCAATGATCCGGCCATCAACTATGATCTTGACACATGTTATTTTCTTAAAATTGACATGTCATTATAATTATGCCATGTCTTGTACCACATGTTAATTTTTTTTCCATGTCAAATATTTGTCATTTACACATCATATTGTCACACTCAAATCTTTGCCAATTTTTAGGCTAATTAATTTTAAAGAACATTATATTATCAAATAATCATTTTCACCAATCTTAATTTATTTCGTTCTTCTCTATCGTTCTTCTATTATATTGTTCATCAAGTTGTCATTGTTGTTGGAGACGTGTTCGAGGTTCTCCGTCTGTTAAAGGTGGTTGCTGGTAGTGAGTCCAGGAAATCGATGGCGTCATATGTCTTCCATGGGAGAAGCAGTTCACGGATCCCGGGAAATCAACATTCACCCTTCTTGTTTGCTCATTATGTACTTCGTATCTTCTTTGTGTTTGTTATGAAGATATGAAAATAGGAACCGAGGGAGGATTAGACGAGTTCGGTGACAGAGTAAGTATGGTAGATCGTTCGATCATCAGAAAGTCGTTGATGATAATGAAGTTACAACGTAGACAGGGATGAAGAACAATTCGGTGTCATAGGGGATCGAGTGTTCAAGTCACTTGCCAAAAGCCAAAGTCGTGGAGTCGACGAAGAGGTAGTCGAAAACGTGGTTGCGAAAGGTAGCAGACATGTTTGACAGTGGAAGAAAGGAGGGAGCGAATTGATCACCGAGAAACCGTTGACGACACTGAAGTTACAATCAAGCTAATGGCAAAGGAAATGTTTACTAATATTTTTGCTATTTTTTACTTTGATTATTTAGATAGGATCGAATCCGTGTTAGTTTGTTAGCAAATTTTTAATTTCCAATTATAGTTATGATTCTCCTTAAACTTCCAATTGTTTTAAGTATTTTCTTATAATTTACATACAAATTAAGCCAATTTAAAATTTAAATTTGTAATTCTGATTTTTCAATTATAATTTCTCGTTTTGATTTTTGTGATAATCTATATACAAATCAAACCAACTTTTTTCATTAATCCATATTATAATTTCTCATTAGAATTACGATTCAGATAGATCAAGACAACAACTTAGGCAGCTAGAAGCACTTATTGAAGGGCGACAATCTAGGCTGCAACGACGGCATCCTGAGACGAAGTGGCTAATGGATCCACCATGATGGCAGTGGTGCGCAGTAGGGCTTATTAGCAGTGTGAGGCCGGAAAAAAAATTAGGTTAGGATTGTAGGCTCGATACCATGATAGAAAGCGGAATTGGATAGAATAAACTCGTATATTTCATTAACTGATTTACAAAGAGAGTTTGTATATATATGAATACAACAACTTGGGGCTCAATTAAGATAAGATAAACCCTAGGATATAATATAGGAATAATATCTATCCTAATAGATTCCCTCATTCAACGTCAATCTAATGAAATTTACAACCTTCGATGTGAGATTGTAGTCTTTGGGGTTGATTTGCTCATCAATAGCAATCTTTCTAACCTAAAATGTCAACACAAACCTCAAGAGTAGTCTATTCCTCAAAAGCAACACAAACAACAATATCACACCTTAATCAAGTTAAAACTCCCTTAATGCAATCACACTACAATCAATTTAGTTTTCGGGGTAAAAGCAAGGAAATTTTGTGTAGGTATGAGAACTATTGATAATCAAGGAACAATGCACAACTTAAGCAAATTAGTCTGCAATATGATAAGAAATTCCCTTTATAAGCTTCAAAGGACTTAAGCACTCTCTCAATTGATCCTAGCAAGTAAATTATAGCAAATTTTAAGTATGCAAGGGGTGTAAACGAATTAGGTAGGCTTATGTGACTTATTATAGTGTTGTCACAAAACAGTATAAAGTGACCACAATACTAGTTTTTAACAAAGAGATCACTAGGGGTGAAAAGTGGCTAATAACTAGATAGAGTAGATCATCTTTAGAGCACCAACACGAATCTAATTTTTTTGACATTATGCACAAACTACTAGAATGTGCTTAATTGTAAGGCAAAATGAAACCAAGAAAAAATGGAAATGAATTATTTTTTGTAGCAAGTGCTTGAATGATTCAAACAAACACAGGCTGATTTTTTTGTATTAGGTGATTTATACTACTAATGAAACTAAATATAAGCTTGAATAAAAGCAAAGCAATAATATGTCACGTGTGTATGGAAATTTGCAAGAAAAAATCAACATTTAAAATCCAAGCAAAGAGATCTCAATCAATTATGCAAATATCAATTGAAAAACTCATAATATTGTAGGAAATAAATAGCTAAGCATTAATTGTAACAAATTTAACCAACTCAGCCTAAAAATATGCAACATATCCTTGAATATCTCCTAGGTTGTTAGAAATTTAAGGGGAAAGTAAACAAAAGGAGAGACAAAGGGGGTTGCACACGGGGGTGGAGGAGTAAGACCGGTGGCAGAAGTGGGGCGGTGCGGGTTAGTGACACCAGTTTGGTGGTGGTCGTTGGCGTTCAATATGGTGGTGGGATGATTTAATTTTTTGAAAAAATTCAGATTTTGGTCCAAAAGGTAAGAACTTTACTTGGCTTGACGTTGGAATCGTGATACCACTTGATACGTGATAGCTCGGGAATTCTCTAAAGAATCTTGTATGACGTTGGAATCGTGATACCACTTGATACGTGATATCTTGGGAATTCTCCAAAGAATCTTGTATTTCACCAACGAGGAACCTAATCTTGCCTTGCAAAGTAGAACTCGAACCAATCTCGCTCAAATTGAATTTCTCATCGAACAAGCAACTGATTTTTGAACTTATTTCCTAAGAATAAAGGTGGTTTCGAATCAAATAGAAGTTCTCAACTTGATAGTTCAATTGGAAAGGCTCGAACACTATTTCCAATTGATTAACTAGATTGATCTTTGACAATCAAGCTAGAACACACAAATTGATTTTGCTATCAAACTCGAATTCTGAAATTAAAAGAGAAATTGATGATGATCGATCTTAGACAAAGGAATTTCGAAAATATGAAGTTTAATGGCCCAATGAATAGATAAAGTCCAATGTATAGGATTTATCTATTCTCAAGCTAAAGTATTGTTAAATGTAAATGCAAACTATTTATAGAGTACAAACTAGAGTAATCTTGGAGCCTAAGGAATAGAATCATGGCCGACCCTATGGAGGGTGTTTTGGTCCTTTTCCTTGCTTTCTAAGATATACTATTATAGTAAGAAAACATCTATCCTAAGTCTCCTTACCAATCAAATCAAATAAATAAGTACTTGACTTAAAAGATAAGAAAAATAACAAACTAATCCTAGAAAAGTCTAAAAGATATTAAATATGGAAAGATATAATTTCAGTCAACTAACAAAGCCTATGGCCAAAAATAATCAAAATATCAACATAATATTGTTTATTCTAATCGAAAATATCTAATAAATAAAGATAATATTTCCTTCCTTAGATTGGCAAAGTCAAAGAGTTGACTAGAGCCACATGTCATATTCTATTACCCGGTCACTTACTAAATTCAACCCTTAAGTAAGACAGAATATTTCATGTTTCTAATTTACAAAATAAGATAAGGCCCAATATCAATCATGCCTCATCTAAAATTGGCCCAAATAAAATAGACTTCAAGTGATGGAATCCGGGATTGTTTGATGCTGAATCATGGTGACCTATCTCTTCTTGTTAGACTCTTGAACCACCGCAGCCATTCGAACTAAAACAATTCTCACCCCTTCATTATTTTCTCGGTTGTACTTTTCATTATTGACCCATCAAATGATACTCCAATCAAATCCTCGACGTTGGTAGGAGTCACGGTTGCCTTGACTGCATCACTTATAATAAACATGATAAATATAAGAGCATTAATAGCCATAATGATGTAGCACATTTTACACTAAGGATTGTGCATAAATACCTAAACCTTTCGTGCGCAAATTCTTCCAATGTGATTAAAAAATATTCATATTGTCATAGTGTAAAAAATTGCATTCCTCTTATGCATAAACAATTAAAAACATAATGCACAAACAATCATAATGTAATGTACAAAACAAGTAGAATTGTGATACATATAATATCCATGATGTAATGCGCACAAGAGTTAAAATGTGATGCACAAACATATATAAATATAATGTACAAAATAGTTATACTGTGATGCACAAAATATTCAAATGTAACGCATAAACATTATGTAATGCACATATAATCATAATATCATACACAAAATACATATAATTGTAATGCACGAAACAATTATAATGTGATGCACATTCCAAGGGTCTTGCATTTGTAATATAGATTGAATGTTTTAATTTTCATTTAACATTTTGTTATGAATTACATCAACAAACATCATTTTACACGCTAGAATATGAAATTTGACATCAAAGTTTTACATATGATTTATATTTATGAACAAAGTTTTTGCATATCAATATGTGAAATAAGGCATCAAAACTCAAACAAAATAGAATTTTATGACAACGTATATTTGAATTTTTCAGTGCAAAAAAATTCGTCTTTAATGCACTGATTGAATGCTCCTCTTGACTCTCCTCTCCACCTTCCGTTCCAAGCTTCTCTTCAACCCGGAACCTGCAAAACAATGGACACAGGGGGCGGGGTCCCCCTAATCCACCTCTGATGCCTAAGTCAAAAGAGCAGTTTGTCGATTGAATATCGAGGTAAATGTAAGACTTGCTATCGAGCTATACGAATATGAGTATGCTTACCACCCATGGCGATCCCATATATTTATAATGGAGGAAAGGGAGAGAGAATGTCAAAAATTCTATCTCTAGGGTCAGTTGAGATGCCTTGACAATTGACACCCAAGCAAACGATATCTTTCCCCAATCCGCTAGGAAATTCCATCTCTTAATTAAGATAGAATCCTCCATCATAAGTATAATAAAAGCGGTAATTTAATAAGGAAAATAATAAAAAGGGTTCAAGAAATATTTACAAAAAATATTGGGAAATTCCGTCTGGTACCCCAGAGGTTTTTGCTTTTCCGAGTGGTGCATAGAAAAAAAAGTTATTCCGGATGGTACCCCTGAGGTTTTGGAAAAGTTCGCCCCGTACTCCCGAACTTTTGCCCTATACCCCCTCCTTGGGTTTTTCGTTAAAAAAATCGTTAGTTTTGATTTTTTTTGTTTAAAAAAATGTTTTGTTGTGTTTTTATTTACTTAAATGGAAAAAAAAAGAAACCATTCTGGAGTAAATTACACCATAAAATATAATTCAACTTTAAGAAAGATAATGACTTTAGAGAGACTTAAATTTCTCATATCTTTGAATATAAAAAATAAATAAAAATATCTACTTAAATAGTACTTTTGGGAAATTTGTTAAGTAATAATTCAATAAAATTTATGTTTGAGATATAAATATAAATTTGTAGTCGATCTTTCTTTAAAAAAATTTAAATGGTACAAACTAATGAAATTTTCTTTTATTTAGTTTGTGATACAAATTAAATAAAAGAGAATTTTGTCTGGTACCGTTGATGATTAAACGAGAATTTAGGTGGATGACAATGCTTGTTCCCACAGGCTCAATGAGAAGGCGAACAAGGCATCAACAAATACGTATGATTAACCCTTCATTTCTTTTTTCCTCCTTTTTCTCTCTGCACTTATCGCTTGTACATCTAATTTGATTACAATTCTCATCTCATCAACAGAGAAGAATCTTCCAACAATGATGCATTGTTATTCAATGAAATGGAATCTTTCAAGGAAAAGAATTCATCTATGGAAGCCGAGCTGAAAGAACTACGTGAGAGGTACTCGCAAATCAGCCTCAAGTTTGCTGAGGTTGAAGGCGAAAGAGAACAGCTCGTTATGACGCTACGCAGCATCAAAAATGTGAAGAAAAGTTAAATTACAGGGCTTAAGAAACTGACTGCCCAGTAAGTAGAAGTGAAACGTATTTGCACAACAACAAAATAACCTCTCTCCATGTATATGCAATTCTCCTAATTAAATGGTACACACTAGTGAAATTCTCTTTGATTTAGTTTGAAACGATACAAATCAAATAAAAGAGAATTTCGTCTGGTACCCTTGATGATTAAACGAGAATTTCGTTTGATAATGATGATTAAACGATACAAATTAAATAAAACAGAATTTCGTTAGTTTGTACCATTTAATTAACTTTTTAAAGAAAGATCGATTACAAATTTATATTTATATTTCAAACAAATTTCTCAAAAGTACTATCTAAGTATGTGTTTTTATTTATTTTTTATATTCAAAGACATGAGAACTTTAAATCTCTCTAAAGTCATTATCTTCCTTAAAGTTAAATTATATATTTTATGGTGTAATTTAGTCCAAAATGGTTTCTCTTCTTTTTTTCCTCTTAAGTACATAAAAACACAAAAAAAAAACATTTTTTTAAACAAAAAAAATCAAAACTAGCGATTTTTTTAAAAAACTCAAGAAGGGGTATAGGGTGAACTTTTCTCAAAGTTCGAGGGTACGAAGCGAACTTTTTCAAAATATTAGGGGTACCATCCGGAATAACTTTTTTTTTCATGGCACCACTCGGAAAAGCAAAAACCTGAGGGCACCACTTGGGTGTTAGTTACGTTAGAACGCAACTAAGACGCAAGTACTCTAGGACCTATTCGAAGTGGCCATGCGTATCAGTCGACGAGTTCCCCTTAGCGCATTCGTATATTCGTATATTTTTACATCCATGAGCGAATATCATGGGATCCATGCTCTCCCCTAAGCATTTCATCTGTCGAGAATTAAGATATGTACTAATTGGAACAAGCAAAACAGAGATGGGAGGATTGAACGTTTAAAAGAAAAGAAAGTTCATGGCAAGGATTTTATTTAAGTAACGTATCAAGGGCGTTTGCCATCTGAGATCTTGTGCAGTTTCGCTTCCCCCGACCGTGGCCTCTGTCAAGGCGATTTCCGCGATCGCGGCTACGTGCATATTGTTGATTGCGGTTTCGTTTGTAGTGTCGATTGCTGGATATCCCGAAAATTCGATGTGAATAGAGGTTTTGAGTGAGCCTCCTGAACAAGCAACCAACGTTGCTAAGGCATCAACTGACTTGTTTTGATCACGCAATCGTTGTCTAAGCTTGTATTGCTCGAACTCTTCTAGCATAATTCACACTTTCTCTATGTATTTGAGCATCTTTGGCCCTTTGGCTTCATAATGCCCCAACACTTGGTTCACTATCAGTTGTGAGTCGGAGAGGATGAGTAGTATGCCAATTCTGAAACTAGCCGTCGTTTCCATCCCGAGTATTAATGCTTTGTACTCGGCCTCATTGTTGTTTGTGTTGAAGCCAAGGTGAACGGCAAGCTGAAGTGTCTCCCCGGTGGGTGAAGTAAGCACGATTCCAGCTCCGGGCCCTTGATTGTTACTCGCCATCGATTTCAAGGAACCATTCCAGATTTATTATGTTCTGGGGTGACCCACGGTCACGGTTTCACAAGTCGCGGCCGTAGCATCGTTCAATTGAGAGTTGCTTCCTCTTCGGGGGCCATCCGCAATCGTGGCCTCGCCGGCCGCGACCAGAGTCCCACTCTGTACACGAGAGAACTCGGCTACAAAATTTGCTAACACTTGTTCGTTTATGGAGGTTCGAGGGACGTATTCTATATCGAATTGCCCCACCTCCAAAACCCATTTTGCGACATGTCCCGCGAAATCCAAGCTTGAGAGGAGCGCTTGAATAGGATAGGAAGTAATGACTTGGATTGGGTGCTCTTGAAAATAGTGATTAAGCTTGCAAGACGCGATGACCAAAGCTACTAGTAACAATTGCCATGGGCGAGTATCTTATTTCGACGTCAAGCAACGTTTTGCTGGTGTAGTAGACTGGTCTTTGATTTATGCTTTGCTCCTTAATCAAGACGGCGTTGACTGCTCGGAGGGACACGACTAAATAAAGCTTTAAGGTGTCCCCTTTATTAGGCACGATCAAGATTGAAGGAGATTGCAAATATGCTTTCAACTTTTGCAAATCTTTTTCACACTCCGGACTCCATTCGAACGAGCGACCCTTCTTTAACGCTTTTGATATCCGCCTTTTTAGTCATTTTTTAGGGTGTGTTTTTATTGTTTTTGAGTCATTTTCTTTAGTTTTCTGTTTTGTTTTGAGTCGTTTGTGTAGGCTTTCGTATTTCCTTAAGATATGGAGTTTACATAAGCTTTGGTGGTGTTTTTACAGGTTTTTGAGCTGTTTTGAGCATATTTTAGGAGATGATGAGAAACCGGTGAAAAGCATTCAAGAAAGTCATGAAGATCGAGTTTAAAGCCATGAAGGAAGTTTAGGAGACCGTTGTCGAGCCTAAGGAAGAAGAATCAAAGCAAGAACAAGGCTAACGACCCCAATAACGAGGGAGACGTCCCGGTTTCGAGCCAATTTTCACACTGCAGGGGGTCGTTACCGAGGTGCACCACGGTCGGTAACAAGATGCTCAAGAAGAACAAAGTCGAAGAAGTTCAGCAACTGAACTCTACAGACCCTGACGGGGTCGGTACTGAGGGTCCCGTGTCGGTAGAAGACAGTACGAATTGATTTACTTGCTTAGTTGACGAAAGTTGACAACTTTTGTGATAAAAGCATGATCTTTATGTTTCATTAGCGTTTGCATGCATAATTGTTGTTGTGGGGATACCAAAACCTTAGATTTCTCTTTCTTTTGATAAACCCTAGCTTTGATTAATTACTTGCGCTCCAAGTAACAAAACTTTACATAGACTTTCTCCCGTGGACGACCTTGACTCTCTTGTACTCAGTGGGGTCTTGATAATAAATTTATTTGTTGTCAAGAAACCCTTTTAACAAATTGGCGTCGTTGCCTGGGAGGTTTCAATAGTGCCAAGTGTTGTTCTTTTAGCGTTTTTCGGGACATTCTCGAGTCGAAAGTGTTGTTTCTTTTTCTGTTCGTTTTCAAGATCATTGTCGAGTCGGTAACGACCCTACCCAGGTCGGTACCGACCCTATCGCCAGAACTCAGTTTTTTCGTTTTAGTTTTCATTTACAAGATCACTGTAGGCTCGTTACCGACCCCCTTGTGCCTCGGTACCGACCCTCTCTAAGAACCCATTTTGCTTTTAATTTTGTTTTTGTTTTTGTTTTTGTTTTTGCTTTCAGTGCATGCCAGCTGAAGGACGCCGAGTTGTCTCTAATCCAGTAGTTGACCTTGAACCCGAGCGATCCTTTCACCACCGATTAAGAGAACGCAAAGCAATGGCTGCTGCTGAAGAGATGGCTCAACAGATGGCTGCCCTCCGCATGCAGATGGAAGCCTTGCAAGCTGAAAAAGACAATGTAGTTGCTGAGGTTGAACGTGAGCGAGAGCACGCTGCCCACCTAAGAGAGCAGTTAAATGATTTTCCAAAGAATGCCAAGCAGTATATGCATCCAGAACTGAGGGTGCCAGAATATGCCATCGTGCTTCCTGAGATAGAGAAGACTTTTGAGATCAAATCTCAATTCATATCCTTGATCAAAAGGGCTCAGTTTGAGGGAAAACCCACTGAGTGTCCTATGGAACATATTAGAAATTTCCTTGATTTATGTGACACTATTGCTGCTAACGATGTCTCTTTAGATTATGTTCTGTTGAAAGCTTTCAAGTGGTCTCTTACAGGAAAGGCCCTGAGCTGGTTAGAGAGCCTACCTCCCAAGTCAATAAAGAAGTGGGAAACTCTGCATGACTTGTTCATGACAAAGTTCTTTCCACCAGCCAAAACTATGGAGTTAAGGAAACGCATCATCTCTTACCACCAGTTGCCTAATGAGACCTTTGTGGGGACATGGGAGAGATTCAAGGAGATGCTTAGACAATGCCCTACTCATGGGCAACCACAATATGTACTCCAAGAGATCTTCTTCTCCCAAGAGATCAACGCTAAAACGAAGAACCGCATCAATCTGCACACTACTTGCGGTTTCATAAAGATGGATCCCGATGAGGCATGGGCATTGCTTGACAAGTTGACCAACTATGATGCAGTGTATGGAATGCAGCAGGCCCAACAGCCCCAACGAAGGCTCTATATTCCAAATAAGGACGAGGTAGACCTAGAGGTGAAACACCAGTTCTTGCAAGACGAGATCAACCTTCTGAAAAATCAGGTAAGTTATCTTAAATCATCTCCATCTTGTCAAGAATGCGGGTCTCAAGCCTATGCTACTTCTGTCTGCACTAACTTGCAACAGGTTCGTGCTGCTGAGGCATATGAAGAAGCTAACTACATGAGGGGTCCTTATAGGAACCAAGTATATAATTCTTATGCAGGAAGGAATAACAATAAGCCCACCTAGGGCAATTATGCACATGGCCAAGGGAGCCAACCTCCTCAGCAAGAACAAAGGGTTCCTCTTACAGGCCTCCGGGCTATCAAGATCCACCTTCATGGGTACAAGGGCTACAAGAGGGTATTAACGGAGTCCACAACAAGATTGATGGAGTCCGTTCTGACCTGAAAGGTGTACATGTACAATTGGGAGAGATCGAAACCTAGAGAAAAAGAGTAAATTCCCAATTAGGTAACCTAGCTGCACAGAGAACTCGAGAGGACAGATTCCAGCTATGCACCTAAGGAGTGGGAAGGAGTTGTCAGATCGAACCAAACCTAAAAATACTGAGCACGACGATGAAGATGAAGTCCCAGTCGACCTCGTTACCGACCCCACCCAGGTCGTTAATGACCCTTTCAACCCAGGTAAGTCTTCTAAACCGACCCCCTCTCAGTCAGGACCTCGTTACCAACCCCCATAGGGTCGATACCAACCCTTTATCTACACTGATCGACCCTCTTGTCGATTCGGTAGAGCCTCGATCCGGGTCTCTTTCTACTCCAAGTCCGTCAAAAACCCTTCCTTTCCCAACCAAGAAAGCTAATGATGTCACGGAAGGAAAGTTTAGACGCTTTATCAAAATCCTCCAGGGCTTAAATATTTCTATACCATTCGCTAAAGCCCTTAATGAAATTCCTGTGTATACTAAATTCTTAAAAGAGATCTTAAGCAGGAAACGATCTATTTCAGAACTAACGAATGAGGTCCATTCCATAAAGCTCCCAGAAAAGCTAGGCGATCCAGGTAAGTTTGCCATTACAATAGGGATTGGAGCTTATCAGTTTAAAGCTTTGTGTGATTTAGGTGCCAGTGCAAGCCTACTACCACTCTCTATTTGGCCCAAGGCCAATATGGGACTACTGGAACCAGTCAATATGAATCTCTACATGGCAAATGGATCTTTTGTCAAGGCCAATGGAGTCGTGGAGGACGTCCCTGTCCAAGTCAGCAAATTTTTTGTTCCAAACGACTTCATTGTTCTAGACATGCCTGAAGACCCTACGGTGCCAATCATTCTTGGAAGACCATTCTTAGCCACCGCTGGGGGCACGAGTAGATGTTACAAAGGGACTCCTCACTTTCGATATTGGAGAAGAGAAGGTCGATTTTCGCTTCAATCCTGCCGTGAACGAGGTTGCTAAAAGTAGTACTGAAGAGCCTACCGACCAACAATGGGTCGACCCTTCTCTGAGTACAGAAACAAGACAGTTCAAGGAAGTCACACTTATCGAGGAGCCTACCGACCCCACATGGGTCGGTACTGACCATTCTCTGAAGGATCACAATGTTGGGGGCGAATTCCAGCCCGTTACCGAAGATTTGACACGCCCAGCAGGGTCGTTAACGACCCCCTACAATTCGGTAACGACCCCCTTTCTGTGAGACAGAGGTGAGTCTTCTTACGCTAATTTGATACATTTTGGTTATGATCCTTTCTTATATCCTTGTTCTATATCCCATCCTACTATACATACTGTGAAAGAGTCGAAACCCCCTTGGTTTTCGGATTTTACTAACCCTTGTGTAGGATTACCGAGAATATTGATGGATGATAGAGGGCCACATCTTTTAGAGAGAAGCTTTGATTCTGTTTCGGCTAAGTATGGGGTTTCTAATGATCCCTACAAAGCTGGATTCAAGCCACCTTAGGGCCAAGGTAAGTTCGTCGGGCTAACGACGTTAAAAATAGCGCTTACGGGAGGCAACCCGCTTTTTGTTTTTGTTTTAGTTTTTCTTTCTTAGATCTTTTTGCTAGCTTTCTTTTGAATTGTTTTTAGGTTAGATTAGTATAGTTGGGATAGATGTTTTTATAAAGTGACTCAGGTACAAAGAAGAAGACCCTCACATGATTGGGCTACATTAAAGAAGAAGAAAACAATTCAAAACACTCGGTGTTGAATGCAACTATGAAGAGAATCAGTGTACAACAAGCAGCAGGTTCGATAACGACCCTCACAGGATTGGTACCGATCTCTACAGGAAATCCGAGAAAAATTAACTCCTCCATAATCAATGGTTTCAACCAGCTTCAGTTTTATTTTGTGAGTTCCCTTTTCCTTATCCTCTTTATTCTTTTTATGTTTTTAAACAGTAAGGACAATGTTTGGTTTATGTATGGGGTGGGGGAAAAGGAAACTCAGTTTTTGTGTATTTGTTTGTGTTTTAGGATTGATAATATTCCACTTAGATGTTCTATGATATGCTTTGACTTGCTTGATCATGTGATTCCTTTAGCATGTTTGGAGAGCTTTGCCTGAATCATGTTGAAAAATTATTTTTATGTGGATATTTAGCATGTGATAAAATTGAGCACATATGATCTTAGGTGAAGGTGGCTTAAATCCAACAAAAATTGCTACCTTGTGAGTTGTTTTTGGCCTTATAGGGAGAACATCAAAAATCCCTCTTCTTTTCTTGTGTGATTTACTCTTCTTATGCATATTATCTCTTTTCATTGATATGATTATCTATTTCTCAAAACCTATATGAGATATTTGTTCATTACATGTGAGATCATATGATGGAGAACTTATTTCTTTAACCCACTTTTTATCTTCTCTTTGGCCTACCTTATCTTTATCCTTTCTTTTTGAAGCCAATTTGAACCTTAAAGCCTTTTATTTATAGCTCCACAAAATTGTATCCTAACCGATATAGCTTGACCCTATCCGGGGATTAGGACTTAGTGTTGGTTATAATTTTGTTGAAGTAAGATGTATTGGTTCAAGTGTGGGATAATATGGGTTGGGTAAAGTATAAATCTTGCAGTTTGTCATGTAAAAGGAGTTTGGTTCCCTAAATGCACTTGCTAGAGAAGAAAGAAAGAAAAAATCAGAACAGTGACATCGTTACCGACCTAGTAGGGTCGGTACCGACCTTTCCAGAAAAATCAGCAATGAAAAAAAATCGAGAAAAGAAAGATGACAAAAATCAAAAGCTGAAAAAAAGAGTTAAATAGTGAAAGTGTGCACGAACCAAGTCTTCCTTGTTGTTTTATAACCAAGATTAGTGGTATAAAGGGGTTGGAAGAGAAAAAAGAGTACGAATAATGATGAGAGAGTTTGGTAGTATGTTTTGAGAGTTTTTGGGAGTTGTGTTGTGAAATTTAGGAGTCTTCATTCCCAGATTTTTAGCACCCCAATGCCTTATTGTTATTACCAAGCCCCATTACAACATGGCCGAATGGAAGCTTCTATGAAGTTTTTCATTGAGCCTACGTTGTCTTGATGATTTTTATATGTTTTGACATCTCTGGTGGAGAGTTTGGTGATATAATTAACAATGATTATGTAGTTTTTGCATATTGGATTGAGTTGAGAGTTGTTATTCTAAGCCTAAACACTTGAGAGTTGAGTGAAACACATTAACCCTTGTGAGGTTGGATTCTTGGTTGCTTTTGCTTGAGGTTTCTCATATATGTGTGATGACATTATATTCACTTGTCTATTTATTTCTACTTGTGCTGATGTTGCTTTTTGATAAGGGCATTGACTTGAAGAATGTGATGATGGTTTTGATTGATGTCTTGTTGATTGCTTGAGGACAAGCAAGTCTAAGTATGGGGTATTTTGATATCCACCTTTTTAGTTATGTTTTTAGGGTGTGTTTTTATTGTGTTTGAGTCATTTTCTTTAGTTTTGTGTTTTGTTTTGAGTCGTTTGTGTAGGTTTTCATATTTCCTTAAGATATGGAGTCTACATAAGCTTTGGTGGTGTTTTTACAGGTTCTGGAGCTGTTTTGAGCATATTTTAGGAGATGATGAGAAACCGATGAAAAACATTCAAGAAAGTCATGAAGATCGAGTTTAAAGCCATGAAGGAAGTTTAGGAGACCATTGTCGAGCTTAAGGAGGAAGAATCAAAGCAAGAACGAGGCTAATGGCCCCAATAATGAGGAAGACGTCCTGGTTTCGAGCCAGTTTTCACACTGTAGGGAGTCGTTACCGAGGTGCACCGGGGTCGGTAACGAGGTGCTCAGGAAGAACAAAGTCGAAGAAGTTCAACAACTGAACTCTACCGACCTTGACGGGGTCGGTACCGAGGGTTCCGTGTCGGTAGAAGACAGTACGAGTCGACGCATTTAAAGACTTTCTATCCCATATCTTTATATTATTAGATAGTTTTAAGGGATATATCTTTTAGAAGATTTATTTCCTTATAGATAGCTTTAGTTTCTCTATAAATACTCTTGTCTAGCCTTAGTTTTCTTATCCCACAATTAACCTAGTTTAGAGTAGAGAGAAGAGAGGAGGAAGAGACGAGTTTTGGAGTTGCTTGGAGGAAAAGTTTGTCTTGGATTCGGTTGTAAGTTTTTATTTAATTAATTTAGTTGTTTTTAATCATGATTTGTGAGTAGTCCTTCTCTCTAAGGTTGGGGTTAAACCCAACAATGGTTATGTATGTTTGCTCTTGATCATGTTTTGATTGTTTTTTATCATGAATCTATTCTCTTGTTCTTAATCCTTGAAACGAAAGTGGAAAAGAAAATTCTCATTCATAGTTGAAGTGAAAGCGGAAACCTTGAATCAGAATAGTCAATTAGCGTTCTGAAGCGAAAGCAGATCAATTCTAGTTGAAATAGAAGAGATAGATAGAACAAGTTTATTAATTGAATGAAAGTTGGTTGATTTACTTGCTTAGTTGACGAAAATTGACAACTTTATGTGATAAAAGCATGATCTTTATGTTTCATTAGCGTTCGCATGCATAATTGTTGTTGTGGGGATACCAAAACCTTAGATTTCTCTTTCTCTTGATAAAAACCCTAGCTTTGATTAATTACTTGCTCTCCAAGTAACAAAACTTGAACATAGACTTTCTCCCGTGGACGAACCTGACTCCGCTGTACTCGGTGAGGTCTTGATTATAAATTTATTTGTTGTCAAGAAGCCCTTTCAACAGCTTTGAAGAATGATTGACACTTATGCGAAGATTGGCTAATGAATCGATTGAGGACTTCAACAATTCCTGTCAACCTTTGCACCTCTTTGATGGTTCTTGGGCTTGCAATGGCGTCAATGGATCGAATCTGATCAGGACTTGCTTCGATTCCTCGACGAGTAACAAGGTGTCCTAAAAACTTGTCCGAACCAACCGCGAATGCGCATTTCACAGCGTTGAGCCTGGGTCGGGACGCTCGAAGGATGTCGAAAACATCCTGCAAGTCATCTAGATGAGATGATGCCCGCTTACTCTTGACCACCATGTGACACCCTTATACCCTATAGCGTATGCTTTGTAATAACTTATTTCACATATAAACATATAATTCACATATAGCAACTATCCACATAAGCACAAAGCAGAAAGTAACAACCATAAAAGGTTGCACACACACATCTATGTCGTTACTTCTCATACTAAAACATCTATTACTCTAACTTCTATTACAACCCATATGTCTAAGATGCAAAATGAGGAGGAGAAGGTTGCATTGAGCTTCAACCGACCGACCTGTATGAATGTGACCTCTAAAAGGACACACGTCAGAAAAATCTAGTTGAACCTGAAAAATTGTTTTGCGATTTACGTGAGTCGCATACTCAGTGAATATAAACCATCATCAATTATTTCACACAAAGTCAAACATTTAGTCCATGTACATATACATACATATCATATATATGTCATATATGAATTTACTATGCAAATGCAAATGCTGATGTGTCTGATTCATTATTCTGTGAACTGTTCAAGCCTGAATCTGCCCCGGGTTTACTATATATGGACTCTTATGGTCCCCTTTAAAAAAGAAATCCGAAGATCTCCTCATTATGACTCTTATGGTCGCTTTAAGAAAGAAATCCAAAGATCTCCTCATTGACACGTAGGTCCTGTATGATCCGAAGATCTTGTATGCTTTAAGAAAGAAATCTGAAGATTTCCTCATTACAGTTCAGGGCAAGACAGTCACAGTTCCTTATAATCTCATGCAATATGCTATGCAATAAAGTGCATCATGTAACCATATATCATATGCCATCTGTTAGCATACTTTCTGTGTAAACAACTCTGGAAATATTAGAGTATCACATCTATCCATATAACTCATATAGCACATATATCCATATGGCTCATATAACACATATATCCATATATTCATATTTCACATATAGCACATAAGGTTGAATCTCCGGTCTATACTCACCTGTCAAGACAGATACTATATCTCTTCCCTTTCTCTTTGACCACGATCTATGACTGGTGTTCCTATATGTAACCTAATGCAAATTAGGTTATTTATTCTTATAAACTCTAACCCCAAATGCAATGAAATGCCAGTATGTCTTATAACTTTTTGTTCATAATTCCAAATACCTTAAAACTTCACAATAATAAACTATATATATAAAGAACATGTTTCTAGTTCAAACCTTTCTGAAAAACTTGATCAAAGGGCTCCCTAATATCATTACAAAGCAAAGCCCTAAAAATACTCTGAAATCTTTTACCGAATATAAATCCGATATCGAAAACACCCTTTGAAAACTATAGATCGACTAATTTTCAAATCAAAAGCAACTGTAGATCTAGATCTGGAAAAATTAGGAAAATACAGATAAACCATTAACTAATTAAAACTTACCAAATCACGCTTGTACTTTAAGCTTAAAACCCGATAGAAGAGATCTTATACCAGATCCAGTAACAAAAATTAAAACCAACAAACTTCTTCTTTTTTTTTCCATATCTTCTCTCGACCCTCTTCTCTGTATTTTGTTTTGGTTGCTCCATATTGCAAATGAAAGAACATGGATAATATTTATCCATTCAAGGAAGTCGGCAAGATTGGAAAGTCGGCTAAAACTTTTACGAAATTGCAGTTTCCACCCTCAAATTTCTTCTACTACAAACTTTACCCTGAAATAATTAATAATTAACTTTTTCATAAAAACTTTTTTTAAAATATAATAAAATTAATTAGAAAATAAAAATTACTTTTAAAATTGCACTATATTTCATGCCAATATGCTATGCATATGCTACTAATATTATACGAATGCAAAATGACGTATGCACTTTGGTCGGGGATGTTACACACCATGTCATCGATGTAAGCCTCAATGGTCTTCTAGATCTTTGAGCCAAATAATTTGGCGATGAGCCGCTGAAAGGTTGCCTTGACATTTTTTAATCCGAAAGGCATTACCTTGTAGCAAAAGATCCCTTGTGGTGTGATGAACGCGGTCTTCTCTTGATCATCTTCATGCATTGGGATTTGATGGTAGCCCCGATATGCATCTAAAAAGCTCATGCGCTCATGGCATGTTGTAGCGTCCACTAGTTGGTCGATTTTTGGAAGCGGAAGCAAGTCCTTTGGACATGCTTTTATTGAGATCAGTAAAGTACACTCAGATTCTCCAATCTCCCGTCTTTTTCTTGACAACAAATGTGTTTGCTAGCCAAGTTGGGTACCACACTTCTTGAATAGCGTTGGCCTCTTGCAGTTTCTTTACTTCAGTGATCACGACTTCAGTATGTTGGATAGAGGATCGTCTTGCTCCTATATGATCGACTTTACGTCTAGGAGAATGTTCAACCCATGGCAAGTAAGATCTTGCACTATTCTAGGCATGTCATATGGGCTTCATGCGAAGACGTCGCGATTACTTCGCAATAGGTGGGTGATGGTTGATAGTTCATCACTTGAGAGATTTGCCCCCAACAAAGAATTTCTTCTCGGGCTCATCCTTTCCTACGGGAATCTCCTGAAGTTCATCCATAAATTTCTCACTCGGCTCCGAGCCTATGCCGCTCAAATCCTTCGGTCCGCTTCGCTTTTGTGGATCCGCGGCAAGCCGCGACCGCGGTTGTCTTGACTGAGGCTACATTCTGGTGAACCGCAATCATGGTTGCACGAGTCGTGGTCGCGGTCGGCCAGCTGGCTGATCTCAGTTTTGGGAGAGCCGCGACCGCGGTCGTCCCCACGGTCCAGCTTTGATGTTGCACGCGATCGATTGGGAGAGACCAGACCGTCGCTGCTTGTGCAATCTTTGGTTTCAGCCCAGGAAGTCGATGTCTTCCCTACGCTCGAGCTTTTTCATTTCGACGGCGGTTGATCGTTGATATGCGATTCGTGATCAAGTTTTCGCTTTTGGGATACCGGGCACGCACCCGGACCCAAATCTCCACTCGGTGGTCGACTACCAACATTGGGCGAGACTAAGATTGATGAGGGGCTGGCAAAGTCGCTCCCGGCCCCAGTGTCGTCGACTACGCGACGCTCACCACGGTTTCCGAACCACGGTCGTGAGTCGCTGCTGGCGGCGATCTTCTTCTGCTCTACTCACCATAGCGATTGCTCGTGGATTTTAATATTCGCTTCCAACAAACGGTGCCAAATGTTAGTGCACAAAAATTCGCATTTAATGCACTGATTGAATGCTCCTTTTGACTCTCCCCTTCACCTTCCGTTCCAAGCTTCTCTTCAACCTAGAACATGCAAAACAATGGACACAGGGGGCGGAGTCCCCTTAATCCACTTCCGATGCCTAAGTCAAAAGAGCAGTTTGTTGATTGAACTTCGAGATAAAGGTAAGACTTGCTAGTGAGCTCAGCGAATATGAGTATGGTTATCACTCATGGCGATCTCATGTATTTATAATGGAGAAAAGGGAGAGTGAATGCCGAAAATTCTTAAATGGTATGATTTACGATTGAGATTGTTCGCTTGATTAAGAGTTTTTATCTCATTCGATAGTAATCAGTCTTTTTGTCCATTCACCACTAACCGTGATTAACATTCACCAAAGTGTTTTTGTCTTTTTGTCCATTCATTTTATTTGCTCACTATGTGATTAACATTCACCACTAACCGTTACATTGACCAAAGTCTTGTCAACACACCCTTACGCGCAAGTAAACATGTCAAAAACAAAACTACAAGCATAATTTGAAAAAAGCAAAACTCAATATCTCATTTGGCGCGCTTTTTCCTAAATTTTTGGCACATTTTCGAGTTGGTGATTTCATTTTGGAACTAGGAAGCAGAAAGTGGGCCGAGTCGGTTACAAACTGCGCACAATAATACCCAAACTCGGCCGACTCAGAGACGAGTTTCCGAGTCGACCCGTCCGCGTTGGCAAAATCTTTTGACGCAGGAAAATTTGTAGAATCATCCTTTGGCCTTTCTTTCTTTCTATTAGGGCTCTGCTTCACAATTTACACTCTCATCCTCTCTCTTTCTCTCTATTACCCCTCCCACCTCTCTCTCCCCCCAGAAGCGTCCATGGTGGCTAGGGAAATCTGCTAAGGCGTGTCTCTTTCTATCCATTCCGGTAAGCAACGCTCTTTTTTTGGCATCAGAAAAATTCCCGTATCTCGATAACGAGTTTTTCCCCCTCCGACTGGTTTGGTAGCATTTAAGCCTAATTGTTATTTGAAACGTTTGAATTCAGGGACTGTTTGGATCCGATTTGTCCTTGGCGGACAGATTTGGCAGTTTTATTCAGAGAATTCAGGTGACAATTTTTGAAAACCCTAGGCGTTGTTGGAGGTATTTTTCGATCTAGCGTTGATTTTAATATCGGCGTGATCGATGGAACCTCCAGTGACTAATATTGAGCGTAGAGGGAGGAAGAGGAAGAGAAAATTCGAGAAGAATGCGCCAGATGTTCAAGAACCAGGTCGCCAGCCCAAGAAAAGGGTCATTGAGATTCGAGGGCTAGCTCTTGTGGACCGATACTTGCTCAAGGAATTCGATGAGAATGGGGTTTTTCTAGGAAAAATTACTTCCTACGATAGTGGCTTGTATCGGGTTGAATATGAAGATGGTGATTGTGAGGATCTGGATAGTGGTGAGATTCGTCAGTTTCTTATTGGTGATGAATATTTTGATGCTGAATTGATTGCCAGGAGGAAGAAACTAGACAAATTTCTGAAAAAGAGGACCGAAAAGGTAGATCTGTCTCAAAGAGTTGATGCTGGGAATGCAAAAGCTGAAGTAAATAGGGTTGAGCTGTTGACACCAAATGATAGAACTCAAGCTGATGGCAGTGGAGCTGATGATGACGTGGATTCATATAGTAATTCATCCGAGTGTGCTGAGGACTGTGATTTACAGCCAGAGATCCAAGCTCCTACTGTGCCACCACCAGAACTACCCACATCATCTGGGACAATTGGATTGCCTGAGGATTGTGTTCCGTATCTCTTTTCCATATATGGTTTTTTGCGTTCTTTTAGTGTTACCCTGTTTTTGTGCCCCTTTACATTGGATGATCTTGTTGGGTGCCTCAGTTGCCCTGTTCCAAACATGCTATTGGATGCCATTCATGTTGCTCTCTTACGGAAGGTGAGGCAGCGTCTTGAGACTCTGTCTTCTGATGGGTCAGAGCTTGCAGTGGAATGCTTAAGGTAATATCTTTTGCCTATTGTACTGCTATAGTGCTATCACATGTAATACTTGATATGAAAAACATACTGTTTAAATGATCAAGTAATGAGTACCTGAGCCAAGTAGTTCTAATTTATGTTACCGCAAAACGCCAAAGGGGCACCTTTCCCGTTTTCATTTCCTGGGGGAAACTCAGACACGTGGACATGGGTATCCTAGTGTAAACTATGGTAACGATATGTGTCTCCGTATTATTTCTGTTTCCCGTTTCCATATCAGTGTCTGTCTGTTGGAACATAGAATTCCTAAGTATTAATTTACTACCAGTGTCCGTCTGTGGTTTAAATATCTTTTCACCAAGCTGCTATATTTACAGTGTGATTTTGGAAATTTTCTTGGTTAAGATGAATTTGTTTTACACAATTAATGCGCTGCGATAAATACATGAGAAAACGCACACATAAAGAAATATTTAATAATTATGGAAGGTTCCTGAGTACATCCTCCGTGAACCGTTCCTGCAGGTGCATCGACTGGACCTTGCTTGATCTGCTGACGTGGCCAGTTTACATCGTCCACTATTTTAGGATAATGAAGTATACTAAAGGGCATGAGTGGAAAGGATTTTACTCAGATGCAATAGAGAAGGACTATTGCACATTGGCTGTTGAAAGAAAGTTGAAAGTTCTGCAGATCTTGTGTGATGATGTGTTAGAGACTGCAGAGGTAAGAGCAGAAATTGATATTAGAGAAGAGTCCGAAATAGGTGTAGCATCTGATATTGATCTAGATTTTCCACCTGAAAGTGGGCCAACAAGGGTTCATCACAGAAATCACAGATATCCCAATATATCCTCTTCCAAGGACAGAGAAGCAACTATTGTTTCATCCAATACAAGGTCTACAGTGCATGGAGCCAGTGCTCATAATAGAAACACAGCTGACAACGAGGATAAAAATAGTGATGAATGCCGGCTTTGTGGCATGGATGGGACATTACTTTGCTGTGATGGGTGTCCATCAGCATATCATTCAAGATGTATTGGTGTGAGTAAAATGTTTATTCCTGAAGGGCCTTGGTTTTGTCCTGAATGTACTGTAAGTAGAACTGGGCCACCTGTTACAGTAGGAACTTCACTAAAAGGTGCTGAAGTCTTTGGCTCTGATCCTTATGGACAAGTGTTTATGGGCACATGCAATCACTTGGTTGTGTGAGTTTCTCTAACTTCTTTGTAGATCCTCTCTGTCATTTCATCATTTTGCATTTTCAGAAGTTGATTTTTTATCAACCATGTTTCATAAGAGCCCTTATATCAATTTTGGTGCATTTTAACTAAATTAAGTTATTATTGTCACATAGCAGAATTTCAGTTTTCCTTGGGTCCTTCGGGCGCATCCTCTTGACATGTTCAGGCTATATGGATGCCCCCATCTTGACCCCCAGATCCTGCTTGAGTGGGACTTTACTGGGCCTTGATGTTTCATAAGAGCTTGTGTACAGGTTTGATGAGTATGTTTCTCTGAATGACTGTTGTCGTACTAAGAGATACACACCTTTGTTCTGAGATCTAAGTGACACCTAATCAAACGGAACGAAGAACTGTAAAATGTTCCAAATATTAAAAACAATAATCACTGATCAACTAACCACCAATAGAGCTATTTAAAGAAGTTTATATATTTGATAGGTTAGAATCTTTTTGGTGCTATGGCTCATATGGAAGGTTTACTTCAAGAAATAATCAATATTCTAGTTGTACTAACGAGTGCTTTTGGTTAGAAGATATGTTTGTTAGTTAGCTGTAATTGACTGTCTTCATATTTAATATATATACAAGATGTTCCGTATCATATTTATATTCAAGAAACTTCAAATCTAGCTTCATCGCAGTTAAGCATTCTGCTAAAATGTTGGTTGATTGTGATATGTGAAAGTAAAAACACTCTTCCTCATTTTAATGTACTCCACTTTGCTCTTTCCTTTTCACTTCTGTCATTTTATTCAAGTTGATACATGCAGAGTTCCAACATAAACATGTAAAGTAGTCATATTAATCAAATTTCATTCGGATGTAGTTAGCCCATAAACTGGCCAAGTTTTAACTTCATTAAAAAGTTAATAACCTTAACTATGAAGAGTTCAACATTTTTCTGCAAAAAAAGTGATTGTTCATTTTGACCTGGCTGTAGTAAGGTGTGATTGACATTGAGCTTCTGTTATCCTCTACACTTAACTTTTTGTTACCTTTCTGAATATCTTATATCTGTTATCGTATTTTTGGTAATAATTTTTGCTCCTTGGATTTTGGTAATAACAATTGCAGGCTTAAGATTTCAGTAGATATGGTGCCTTTTGTCAGATATTATAATCACACTGATATTCCAACAGTTCTATGGGCTCTTAATTCATGTACCGACCATGAAGTTTTGTATTCAGAGATATGCCAGTCAATCTTAAACTACTGGAAAATTCCACCAGGAGTCTTGCCCCCTCATAAAGTTAAAGCTAGCATAGAACCGGGCCACCGAAAGGAAGAGGCTACAGTTAGTACATTGCTTCCTTCTGCTGAGAATGGAATAATGGAAGATTGTGGCAAAGAGAGCACAGTAGTCATGATGGGGTTAAACAATGATAATCACCTTAGGGTGTCTGGTGTTAATTTGACAAAGCAAATTGACCTTGCTAGTGTGTCATCAAATCATGATGCGGTGGTGAGGGAGAGTTGTCCACATGCTACTACTGATAGGATCTCTGAGAAAGTTATTGGTGATTCTTCCTTGTTCTCTGCTTCCATTAAGCAAAATGATGTGCTGTCTAGCTTAACCCATCAAAATGGGGTAGGTGGATTAAGTTTGAAAGAGTACGACAAAAACACTTCAGCACAGAGCAACAACAGTAATGGGGGGAACAAAAACGGTATATCCTTGAGGATAAAATTGTCTTGTAAAAAAGAGGGATCTTCTTTCAAACCTCATGCATACATCAACCATTATGTTCACGGTGAATTTGCTGCATCTGCTGCTTCTTATCTGGCTGCGTTTTCATCAGAAGAGAACCGGGCCGAGACTCTTGCATTAGATAATCCCAGGAAAGCAATATCTGCTAATATTTCATTGCAGACAAAGGCTTTTTCATCTGCAGCTGTTCGTTTCTTCTGGCCTAGTACCGAAAAGAAGCTTTTTGAAGTACCAAGAGAACGATGTGGTTGGTGTTTGTCCTGTCAGGGGGCTATTACAAGCAAGAAAGCTTGCTTGTTAAATGCAGCTGCATTAAATGCCACTAGAATTGCGACAAAGATTATTTCAGGTCTTCGTTTGAGTAAGACTGTGGAAAGTTGTCTCTATAGCATTGCCATGTATACTTTGTACTTGGAGGAGAGTTTGCATGGCTTACTAGTTGGACCCTTTCAGAGTGCAATTCACAGATCGCAGTGGCGTAAACAGGTTGAGTTGTCTTCATCTTGCAGTGAGATCAAGGCCAGGTTACTTGAAGTAAGTAGATCTTTAACCAACGACTTTTGGAAAGCAAACTCTCTGAATAATTGAAAATTTTGAGATTATGGCTTTTGGCATCTAACTTTCCAAAGTTGTAAGCCACCCATAGTGGCCGTGTCTAAATTGCCTTCCACTGTTTCTGAAATACGATAATGAATTACCAGTTTGATGTTACTACTAAATAGAGTATTTTTTGTTACTTTAGCATCATCTCCTTGAGTCCCTGTATTTGCTTGTCTTTTCACTCTGCCTTTAATCCCTTGATATTTGCAGCTTGAGGGAAGTGTGCGAACCATCTCTCTTTCTGGGGACTGGACCAAGCTGGTGGATGATTGGAATGTTGAGCCTCTTAACACTCAGACTACTGCTGCTGGCTCAATGCAAAAGCGTGCTCCTGGGAGGCCTCCTACCACTCAGACTACAGCTACTGGCTCAATGCACAAGCGTGGTCGTGGGAGGCCTCCTAAGAAGCATATTTTCACGGTTGAAGTTGCACCTGATGATTCAGCTGAAAATTCAAATGATTATATCTGGTGGCGTGGAAGAAAGCAATCAAAGCTTATATTCCAGAGAGGAATACTACCGCATGCAATGTTAAAAAAGGCAGCTCGCCTAGGTACCATTTTTTTTTTCCTACTGCAATACTTCCCTTATTTTTCTATTGGTAGGGGATATCTAAAGTTTTGATGAACAAGACATATTTTGTTTATTATAGCTCAACAAACTGAAAAATTGTGAATTTTAAATGACTGATGTTTTACTGAGGTGCTTGGGGCACATCGTCATGCTCATTGGCTTTTATACACTGCCTTTGAGATGGATTTAGTCCCTATATCAATTTTGGTGCATTCTAACTAAATTCAGTTATTATTGTCACATAGCTGAATTTCAGTTTTTCTTGGGTCTATCGGGCATACACCGTTTCCCCATCTTGACCCCCCAGATTCCATTGTAGTGGAACCTCACTGGGTCAATGTTGTTGTTGTTGATGTTTTACTGAGGTGCCGAAGAAAGTACTGAGGTACTTTGTATGTGGCTTGTTAGGTGGAAAAAGAAAGATTATTGGGCTTCATTATGCTGATACTTCTGATATTCCTAAGAGAAGCAGACAGCTTGTTTGGAGAGCTGCTGTTGAGAGGAGTAAGAATGCATCACATCTTGCACTTCAGGTATCCTCTAATTTTTGCACTTTAGTGGAAACTTTATTTTCAATACCATCTAGTAGCTCAAGTGTTAACATTGTGGTTCAGGTGAGGTATCTGGATCAACATATAAGGTGGAGTGACCTTGTTCGTCCTGAACAAAGTCCCCAGGATCCGAAGGGTATTGAAACAGAGAGTTCTGCCTTCAGAAATGCATTTATTTGTGACAAGAGAGTTGCAGAAAACAAGGTTATGTTTGGTGTTGTGTTTGGGAATCAAAAGCATCTTCCTTCCCGTTTAATGAAGAGCATTATTGAGAAAGAAGAAACCCAGGATGGGAAGGAAAAGTATTGGTTTCTGGAAACAAGAATCCCTTTGTACTTGATAAAAGAGTATGAGCAGCAGCAGCTGTTGCAGACCGAAAAGACTGTCTTGCCTCCTGACAACAAACCATTAGGCACTTTATCTAGTTTACAGAAGAAGCAGCTGAAAGATACTCGTGAGAAAATATTCTTGTATCTTGTGCGCAAAAGGGATAACACGGGGGTATGTTGCTTTTGTGCCTCCTGTCAGCAGGATGTATTGCTAAAAAATTCTGTTAAGTGCAATGCTTGTGAAGGTAATCAATATTCTAGCTTATAATTTTTTTTGCATTGTCAAGTTTCGTAATTCTTGAAATAAATTTTGCATGGGCATGCCTTTGACTTTGGATTCCATCTATATTCTCCAGAAGCCTGTTCCTGTTAGTAACTGAAACATTTTAATGTTAGATGATTGCAAGTACTCATGGGTGTTAAATCATGAACAGGTTATTGTCACAGGGAATGCACCATGAGTTCAACAGTTCAAGCAAATGAAGATATTGAGTACATAATCACTTGTAAAAGCTGTGTCCATGCCAAAACTATAGCTCAAAACAAGAATGTCGAGTCTCCAACTAGCCCCTTGACCTTGCAGGGGCAAGAATACCAGAATGGTTTATCTGCTGCAAAAAGTACAAAGCAAAAGCATAGTGGTAAACAGTTGCCTCCGGTTGGAGGTTCTGCGAGTATCTCTAATGTTAGTGGTTTGTCTTCTGTAAAAGGCAAGAAAAAGCACAATGGGAAAAAGAAGCTTTCCATCAGAACTCCTGAGAGTGTTGCCGGTGCCAATATGTCACCAGTTTCCAAAAAGCGGAAGAAAAGTAAAAAATCAGTACATGGAAATAGTTCTGGTAAGAAGCAGCCTTCAGCTGACTCTAATCTAAATTCAAATAATAAAAAGAAACTATGCTCATTGGGCCTAATATGGAAGAAGAATAAGAAGAATGAACCAGAGGACTCCGGCATTGAATTCAGGAGTAGGAATATACTCATGAAGGGCAATCCTGATAACATTGACGTATCAAAAGTTGAGTGTCGTAGTTGCGAGAAGAAATATGATCCATCCTTCATGTACATTCATTGTGAAAATTGCAATTGTGAGTAATCAGCCTTTTTTTTTCATAATCCGATTACATTATTGGCAGATTCCAATTTCTCACAATTTTTTACATTGTAACTTGTGCAGTTTGGTACCATGCTATAACTGTTGAGCTCGATGAGTCAAAATTGGAAGATTTGATTGGATTTAAATGTTGCAAGTGCCGTAGAATAAGGAAGCCCATTTGCCCACTGGCACGACCGTTGCGTGATGAGACGGATGGAGACAATGATAAGCTTTTTGAACAAGGCAAAGGCTTGGAATCTTCCGATTACATGTCTGAGCAAGCTGAGTCATCAATACCTTCTACTCCAATAACTCCCATAGAAGATGATGATGAGGACGATGATGACGATGTTTATATAGAGCTGGATGACCCTCTTCTTTCATCTGTTGAAGTGGAAGACATTCCTGAATTGAATACAGAGTGGAATACTCCTTCCATGGCGGGCCCTCAAAAGCTTCCCGTTAGGCGTCAGAATATAAACTTACCTGAAGCCGAATCAAATTTACCCACTATTGATTCGAATGATATCTCTGAACCTGTTGGTGATTCGCTTCTTCCTCCTCATGCTGAGTGGGATGCTTCTACTGGTGTTGAAGGTGAAATGCAATTTGACTTTGACCAGGTCAACTACGAGGTTCCAGACTATGAACCCCAAACCTACTTCTCTTTTACTGAGTTGTTGGCCTCAGATGATGGTTCGCAGCCAGTAGTGACTGATGCAACAACCGAAAACATGCCAGATGATGCTTGGGATAATGTTAATATGGATGAGTATGAAATTGAAGAGGCCCAGCCTAGTAATGATCAATTGGAGCCTACTTTTAACATTCCTTGCCATTTTTGCTTGAATACAGAACCAGCTCCTGACCTCTTTTGCCATAACTGTGCGATGTATATCCACAGCCATTGTTCCCCATGGGAAGAAATTCCTCAGAATGACAGCTGGCAGTGCGGTGGCTGCCGGGCATGGAGGTAATACCCTTAATTTGTTACTTTTGGAAAAATCTTCCGGTTTCAGTTTCAGACCGACCCACCAAAGAGTAGAGCTTGAAATGCTGTTATGATTATGAAGTTATCTTGTTTAATGTCCGTCACAAGGACAACACTGATCTGGTTGGTGAGCTAAGTGTTCATGACGGGTGGAATTTAGAATATGGTTGTGGAAGTATGGAGTTTTTATCTGATCTTTGGGATTTGTTTGATGGTAAAAAAAATTGGTAGGGTTTATTAGGGTTTAGAGCTTAAATTTCTTTTGCTCTCTCTACCTGGAGCTGCAGGCTGATGAATATGATGTGGAGCTACAGATTTGATACTCCTTCAAGGTAAGCTTGTATTTTGGGCGTGCTTATCTGATTAGAAAGTTAGTTGTAAAAAATTTCAGTTGTCTTTTATTTAATATTAATTGAAAATTCAAAAATTATTCTTATCGATTAAAAGGTAGTGATCAGTTTATTCTCTTCTGCATTAAATAAAATTTTGTTTCTGATTTTCTGGTAACTTGAAATCCTCATGATATGAGCCGCTCAAGAAATGGAATTGAATCGGAATGAAATTGAAATATTTATTCAGATAAATGGAATCATAGTTTCACTTCAATTAAATTTGCTTCAAATCAGACAATGCGGTTTCAACCAATTTCATTCCCTTTCCAAAATCCAAGAAAATTGTAATTCTGTAAGTAAAAGATAAATTAGCTTGGTACTAAATTACAGCTCTCTTGCGAAAATTTACTTGATAACCAATGACAAGTGGGACTCCATAGCCCGTAGGGGTGGCAATCGGGTGAATCGGTCGGGTTTCGGGTCATTTTATATTTTGACTAATGATGGTATGTTGGGTACGTTCGGGTCGGGTCGGATGTTCAGAATGTGGATAACTCGGACATCGGGTTAATATCGGTCAAGCGAATGAGTTTAACTATTTTTAGATGAATCAAGATTCGGTTGAATCAGTTTTGTTTGAATCGTTTTTTATTAGATTGAATTTCGATTGAATCGGTTTTGGTTGAATCAAAATTTGGTTAGATTGGGTCTCAATTGAATTGTTTTTTGATTGAACCGGGTTTCGATTGTTCGAATATCAAATCAATCTAATTTTGGTTTAACTATTGTTAAATAATTTAATTTTTTCCCACAGTCCAGATGTATAATGTCGATAAGCATATCAATAAAACAAGTAACCATGTGCATGTGCCCATGGCTCAACGGCTCAACGGTTGAGTCTCTTGCCCATGTGAAAGAGGTCTCAGGTTCGAGTGTCAGAACGATGGTTTGCCCTTCTTTCTAATAGTACTTAAACTACCCTAAATATGTCCTTGGACATTCACTGTTTACCTTCTTTCTTAGAATTGATTAGGCTATAGTCCAAATAGTACTTAAACTACCCTAAATCTGTCCTTGGACATTCACTGTTTACCTTCTTTCTTAAAATTGATTAGGCTATAGTCCAAATAGTACTTAAACTACCCTAAATCTGTCCTTGGACATTCACTGTTTAACTTTGTGTCATCTCTTTGCTCCAATCATTCAATTTGTACGACCCTATAACAAAAAAATATCTATTATATTTGTGTTTAATATTTATACTATGTTTATATATTAAACCATTACATAATAGAGGTTGATTCACATGAAAATAAAGCTTATCATAAAAACTAAGAATAAATAGGATCCTTGATTTGAGAAATGGATGGCTAAGATTAGAAGAGATAGGGACAAAATGGTAATTTAAAAAAAAATCTTTTAAATTTTCTTAGTTTCGCTTGTTTTTGCCAAAAGCACAAATTTTGATTTTTTACCTTACGTTCACATATTTTATGCATATGTTCACACTATTATAAGACATGTTCACATATTATCACATTTTTCAGTTCAGAGATTTTATAATATGTTCACATATATTACAAGTGTGTTCACATATTATTACTGTTTGTTCATGTTTTATGGTCATATGTTCATGCTCGATTAAATCATAATACAAGCGTTAAACGACTTAAAAAAATTGACAAAAAAATAAATTTTTTTTTTCCGCTTATTTTTGTCAAAAACACGACGGTTGACATTTTACGTTTTTTTCACATATTTTATACACATGTTCACATTATTACAAGGGCTGTTCACATATAACTGCATTTTAACTTCAGAAAATTTAGTATACGTTCACATATAATATAGGTATGTTCACATATTAAGATTGCATGTTCACGTTTTATGTCCTTATGTTCATAATCGATTTATATCATTTCTATCAGTGGATTTATAGTTCCCAAATGGTGTTTTCGATATCGGATTTATATTCGGTAAAAGATTTCAGAGTAATTTTAGGCTATTGCCTTGTAATGATATTAGGGGGACCTTTGATCAAGTTTTTCAGAAAGGTTTGAACTAGAAAAATGTTCTTCTATGTATATAGTTTATCGTCGTCAAGTTTTAAAGGATTTGGAATTATGCACAAGAAGTTATAATGCATTCTGGCATTTTATTGCATTTGGGGTTAGAGTTTGTAAGAGTAAATAGCCTAATTTGCATTGGGTTATATATAGGAGCACAAGTCATAGATCGTGGTCAAAGAGAAAGGGAAGATATATAGTATCTGTCTTGAACAGGTGAGTATAGACCGGAGATTCAACCCTATGTGCTATATGTGCCATACGGATATATGTGATTTATGTATATATGTGCTATATGAGCTATATGGATATATGTGCTTTATGGATATGTGTTCTATATGAGTTATATGGATATGTAAGATAGCTCTGAAATTTCCAGAGTTGTTTGCACAGAAAGTATGTTAACAGATGGAATATGATATATATGACTACATGATGCTCTTAATTGCATGGCATATTGCAATGAGATTAAAAGGACCTGTGACTGTCTTGCCCTGAATTTGTATATAAAAGAGACCTACGGATCATACATGAGACCTAAGATGCCTAAGAGATGGTAAATGAGCAAATGAGGCCTAAGATGCCTAAAAGTCGGTAATGAAAAAGAAAAAAAAGGTTGGTATATGGAAAAAAAAAAAGAAAGGAGAAGTTGGTAATGGAAACGAGTTGGTAATGGAAACCCGGCTCAGGCTTGAACAGTTCACAGAATAATGAATCGGATACATCGGCATTTGCATTTGCATAGTAAATTCATATATGACATATGTATAATATGTATGTATATGTACATGGACTAAATGTTTGACTCTGTGTGAAATAATTGATGATGGTTTATATTCACTGAGTATGCGACTCACATAAATCGCAAAACAATTTTTCAGGTTCAGCTAGTTCTTACTGACGTGTGTCTGTTTAGAGGTCACATTCATACATGTTGGCCGGCTGAAGCTCAATGCAACCTTCTCCTCCTCATTTTGCATCCTAGACATATGAGCATGTAATAAAAGTTAGAGTAATAGATGTATTAGCATAAGAAGTAACTACCTGTGTGTGTGCGCAACCCTTTATGGTTGTTACTTTCTGCTTTGTGCTTATGTGGATAGTTGCTATATGTGAATTATATGCTTATATGTGAAATAAGTTATTACTAAGCATACGTCATAGGGTATAAGAGTGTCACAACATGACACAAGATTACCCACAAAATCTGTCTAACCAAGGTGCAACTTGGTAGTGAAATTACAAAAGGGAGCTACAAAAATCAGCCACACCACCAACTCTACTCCTCCAACTTCTTAGAGCTTCAAGAACCCTCTCCACTCCTCCCATCCTTCCCATTAAGGTCTATTTTGCAAGCTACACTCATTCTATATGCCTCGAGGATGCGCAACAGGGACGAAACCAGGAATTAAGTAATGGAGGGGCCAAAAAAAATTTCAATTATAAATTAATGCCACTTTTTTCTTCTTCTTAGAAATTTAACAGTACTAAATTACGTATTACAAATTACATAACACTAACCTATCAAACTATCAATTAGACTTAATTATATTAAAATTACAAATTCAGAAATTAAATTTAATCTCGACAATAGTCAGTAGATACCATACCATATCGGCTAATTAACCAAATGAATACATGATTCAACTCAAATTAAATAGTATAACTAATTAACTATTATCATTCACAATCACAAATGACAAATTGGAAATCAAATTCTGAAATTCAGTAATCTGAGTTTAGATATCACAAATCTAATTCATATTTTCATGATACATCTAACTAAATCTAACTAAATTAATCAGATTCATAGTTTAGAAATCAATTCAATCTAAATTTAATCAATTATTTACTTCTGAATTAATCCCTAATCACTTAATCAGATATGAATTTGCACAAAATTTAACAAAATTAATCCCTAACCTGCTGCAGTGCTGCTGGAGTGTTGGGTGCTGAAGGGCGACTACTTAAGCCTGAGTCATTTTCTTGAGGCCTATGGAAGCGCCGAGTGCGGGCGCCGACAGACGACAGCCCCGACTCCGAGAATCCAACTCGACTCGAGGCTCGTTTGCGTGACTACTGGAGTCCGAGGCAGGGGCGGATGAGTGGATGACTCAAGAATATTGCTGGAAGACTAAACAAGAACTGAAGATTGAAGAAGAAGAAGAACAATGGAACTATGGAAGATTTGACTCGAGAGGTCGGAGAGAACATATCGAATTCAGAACTCCTTTAATGGAGTTTGAATCTTTGAAGAAGTCGAATAGGCGGAGAGGGGCATTGATGATACTCGGAACTCGGAAGAATGGAACAGTCGAAAATTGGGGTTCTCATTACTGCAATTACCCACGTCCGCGTAAAATAATTTTTTTTTTTTGGGTTTGGGGGGCCATGGCCCATACCCACCCCCATGTAGTTCCGCCACTGATGCGCAAGAAACAACTTGTTGCTTCGAGCTCCGCCCCCTCATTGATCACATTATTCCTTATTCTTCGTATGAAGTAGACCAAGCACGTGAAGGCTAAAAATCGTACCTTGTAGGAGACCGCTTCCTTGGTTATTGACTCTTGGAACTAAATCAACCAAGCCTCCATGGAGCTCTTCCTTTCCAAATCAAAACCAAAATCTTTTTTTTCTCGGCAAATATTATGCGTCTAAACTGGATTGAAAACACAGAATTACGATTGTGGTATCTAAGTTCGAATTTTCTACTCTAATCTTGCTATATGAATGCACATTCTCGTTGTTTCCTCTTCTAAATTAAAATAATTCATTATTTCGAGCTTTGATTTAATTGAAATTTCTCTTAACACAGAGAAAAGATAGCTTTTCGAATGAGCTTTGCTTTGGATCTACGATTTCTTCAAAGTTACAACGAAGATCTTACATATTGCGTTTAATGAAGCCAGGTAATCACCGATTTTTTCCTGATACAAGCTAATACAACTCGATTTTGAGGTTTTAATCATATATCTCATCAAAAAAAATTTATGTTTACGCATTAGCAATAGGAAACTCGATTTTATGACTTTGAGGATATTGCTATTAGTTATTAGGAAGACAACCATCAGTATGAACAAATGTGTAATACTGATGAATAAAAAATCTTTTTCCTACAATGTAATACAAATGAACAAATGTGTAATACTTATGAACAAATGTATAATACGTATGAACAAAGTCATAATACTTATGAACAAAATGGGATGAACAAATGTTTAATATGTATGACAAATGTGTAATACGTACGAACAAATTTGTAATACATATGAACAAATTGGACGTGAAGTTCATCCTGATGCGTATATACATGTTTTTTCCTTATAATGAAGGAAAAATAGAATATAATAAGAAATTGAAGATTGTGATCTCCCCTGGCAACACACATTACTACATCCCATTTTGTGATGACAACTTAAGACCTAAAGAGGGAATGATGTTTAGAACCTAGGAACAAGGACTAAATTTCTACAAGGCATATGCAAATGCATGTGGTTTCCAAGCACATTCTGGCACCATTACAAAGTCTTCAGATGGGACTAACACTATAGTTTGGAAATACATGTTATGTAACCGGACATGGTTTAAAAAAACTAAACAAACCAATGGTGACTCAACTGGCAAAACTGCACCTACTGCATCTAATCCCAAGTTGATTACCAATGCTTCACCAAATCATAGTAAAGAAGAAAAAGAAGAAGAAGATGATGATGATGAAGAAGAAGAACAACAAGCAAAAGTGAAAAAACGAAGAAGAATAACCAAAAGGTGTGGTTGCATTGCTAAAATGGCTATGAGACTTTCTGGAAGAAATGGATATGTTGTTAAGAAATTTGAAGAGCGTCACACCCATATTTTGCTTGAAGATGGACAAAAACACTTTGCAAAGAGTAATAGGAAACTGACTTCCTTTCATGAAGATTTCATCATGAATTGCATCCGAGCAAACGTTGGTACAAGCAAGTCATACAAGGTTTACAAGGAGTTCGTTGGTTCATATGCAAAAGTTGGTACAACTATCATTGATTTCAAGAATTTTAAAAGAGATCTGAACTCCTTTATGATTGGGTGTGATGCTCAAATGGTTATCGACAACTTGTTCAAGAAAAAAGGAAGACGTGATACGTTTTTCTTTGAATATGATGTTGATGAACAACATCAATTAACCGAATTATTCTGATTTGATCCTATTGCAAGGAAGAGCTTCTCATATTTTGGAGATGTTGTCTTTGCTAATGGAACATACAAATCAAACAGGTATGAAAAAAGGTTTAATTTTGATGAACAAATTGCTTCTAATGATGAACAAATCTCATATATTAGTGAACAAATTTGCAGTGTTGCTTGTGATGAACAAAATGCTAGTTATAATGAACAAATTGCTTATAATGATGAACAAATCTCATATATGAACAAATTTTAATACTTTGCCTTTAGGTATGAAATGGTATTTGTACCATTTACAAGGACTGGCAACAACAAGAAGACCATTACTTTTGCATTTGGGTTGCTTCTGAAAGAAGATATCGAGTCTTATGTTTTTCTATTCAAAAACTTCAAAGATGCAATGAGGTGCTATGAACCATTTGTCATTCTCACTTATCAAGATCCTGCAATAAAAGTTGCAATTGAAAAAGTATTTGACAAGGTTGTGCATCACTTCTATATGTGGCATATAATGTTCAAGGTACCATCAAAGGTTACAAATGATGTGTATAGCAAATGATCAATTCAGAACCAAGTTCAACAAGCTTGTTTGGAGCAATGAAACTGCTTAAAATTGTGTTATTACGGAAATACCATATACCCCACCAAACAATCAGTAAGTCTTGGAATTTAGATGGTGTCATTTGAGTCTTAATATTTTGTATGATGTCTACAATCCCACTGTCAAGATTTTGCATTTGCAAAATCGATTCAGCAAGTAAAGGGTCGATTTTGTTCAAGGTCATTAGTGTAAAAGGGAAGTGCAGTAAAAGATGTATGGTGGATTCGTTCTGATGCTGGCACAATGGACATTCAGAAGTAATTGCTACATGTCTATGGATGAGATTATCTTTAGTTAATAGGCCATTTATGCAAATTTTCCATGGGAACATTTTCATCTTTGGACTCGTATGCAATTTCCAAATTCATTCAAAACTGCATCCATGTGTATTGTCGTCTTGTGAAACAAAGGATGTAGTTGAGTGAGTGGAGAACCAACCATTTTTACTCGAGTGCCAGTATAATATGTCTCTAATTTGGCTTTTCGGTATAATCATGGAATTAATTCGTGATACCCATACAAGTAGTAGGTACCGATTAAGGTCTTGTTCCTTCCATTGTCGATCTGCATCAATAAAATACGAGACAATAACATTAGGGTTGGTATTATTATTAAGTGAGAATATATCCATTAATGGTTGGTTTGTCACCCATGGGTCTTTCCAAAATCGAACCGAATGCCCATCTTCGATTTGCCTAATTAAAGCTTTCTTAAATTCGTCCTTTAACCTTTTTAATTTTCTCCATTGCCATGAGATATTTTAAGAACCGAAGTACTCCAACATATTCTTGCCCTTTAAATATTTTTCTGAGATAATACGGACCTAGACATTATTTGGTTCAACGAGGATCTTCCATAGCGTACGCATTTGTAAAGCCTTCTTCATGTGTTTTGCCTTCTAATACCTATTCCTCTCTTTTTCTTAGGTTTACATATTTTGTCTCATCCCACAAGCGGTACATAACCATTAGAAAAAAAAATTGTCGATTAATCGAATTTAATTTGTCTAACACTCCATCGGGGAGCATAAAGTTTTGCATCATATAGTATGATTTTGTCGCTAAAGTTGATATGATGAGGGTGTTTCGACCTCCCTGGGAGAGAGAGAATTCGCTTTCCATTTAGTTAGTTGTTGGTCACATGACGGAATGACTGATTCAATCGTTATTTTAGTAACGCTGAAATTTATAATGGGACAACCTAGATATTTTTCTAGTGAGTTTGAATAGGAGATATTAAGTTCATGTTAGAGATTTCTTTTCATATTTGCATTAGTTCCTTTAGTGGTTTGGAAAACAGATTTATAAAAATTTAATTTTTGTCTCGATATAGCACAATATTCGTCCAAAATCGTCTTGATTTGTCGAAAAGCTTTAGTAGTGGCAGGGCTAAAAGTGATAATGTCATTTGCAAAAGATAGGTTTCGGAATTCTAACCCTCTCACAATCAGGAATCCAACACATTTGGACTAATTTGAACATTCTTTCTGTAATCTACGGGTTAAAAGTTCAACACTTATAATGAAAAGCAGTGGAGATAACGAGTCTCCATGTCGCAATCCTCTCTCTGGAGTAAAAATATCAGTAGGTTCATCATTAACCAATACCGAAAAAGTAATCGTCTGCACGCACAACATTAACCAGTTTATAAATGTCGAGTGAACCCCAAATTCCTTAGAACTTATTTAGAAACTGTCAGTCCACCTTGTCATATGTTTTTTTCCATATCTAATCTGATTGTCTCATATCCCGTTATACTTTTTCACTTGCAAAACGTATGAAAGATCTCATGTGCAATTAGTATATTGTCCTGAATAGCGCAATTCAATACAAAGCCCTTTGCAGAGGGTGAATTATTTTAGAAAAAATCGTTTTCAGACGTTTGGCCAGTATTTTGGCTATTATCTTATAAATAGTAGAGTATAAAATGATGGCCGATATTGATTGATGGCTGATAGATTTTCACATTTGGGCAACAAAGTAATAAACGTGTTTATAAGCATTACACTACTTCAACAAAACCAATAAGAATAAAAATTTATAAGAAAAACTTTTAAGAAAAGGGTTGTCCTAAAAAGATATGCTTTTGTCTCACAGCTCACAATATCACTACCACAAGACACTCCACCTTCTTTCTGTCTGAATTTGTGCATGAAAACCAACCGCTTCGACATAATTTTATAGCATTAGTTAAATCTTTTTATGTCCAGATTTTGCAATTTGCCAACTAAAGAAAGATTTCCCAGTTAAACTATCAAATATACCGTTGTAAGTTAACCGTGTGTACTAAAATCTTTGGTTGATGAAAAATTACTGAGCCAAAAAAAAAAAAAAGTAATGCTATAAAATTTTTGAATTGCATTGATTTACAACAGTGTTCGTGCATTTATATAACAATTGACCTGATGTGAGACTATGGATCTATTGCTAATAGGCACAATCAATAATATTGAAAAGTAACTAGAAAAGATAATGGCAAATTAACTGATTGATTTGCTATTGCTAGAAATCTTTTGCTGTCAACCCACTTTTAGAAAAATTAGTGGTCGTAATTAAGTTCCATTAGTACAAAACAAAGTAATGCTTACAAAATCTCCCATGATGTGAATTGAACTCCAATTCCTGTCATCATTATACAAAATCCTTTTGCGCTGCTCTTTTTGAACTTTGGTAATAATTCTTCATAATAGATGTTCAAAAATTACCTTTTCCCTGAGCAAAAAGCTTTTTTCACACTTGAACCAGTCTCAAATACCAAACTAGATTAAACAACTTCAAAAGTAACCATATCAGATATCAAGATCCTCCAAGAATTGACCAAAATAGGTAGGATATCACCTCAGTAGCTCACCCTTTTTCTTGCCCAAAATGATTCATACATCCATCTACTGCTATTTGAGTAGTGATGTACTATAATCAAATCAAATCCCTTCTGTTACCCGATTTGATTGAATTTTCTCATAAATTCTTACTATAAAAATCAAGCCCAGTAAAACCCAACACAACAATCCTCTCAAAATCCTCATCCACCTCCAAAAACAGCAATGGGTTTTCAATTTCATACCTTTCTTGTACTCTTTGGTGCTATGGTGGCCCTGACCTCCATGGGAGCCAATGCACAGCCGCTGGTCCCGGCCATGTTCATCTTTGGAGACTCGGTTGTTGATGCGGGAAACAACGACTATCTTCACACTCTAGTCAAAGCCGACTTCCCTCCTTATGGCAGAGACTTCCCTAGCCACAAGCCCACTGGCAGATTCTGCAATGGCAAACTTGCAACGGACTTTACCGGTGAACCACAAGCACACTTTATACTTATCTTTCATTTGGATCTTTTGGCTTTTCGGGTTTGATCCTGATATGCACATTTTAGCTCAAGATAGAGAAAGTGTTCAGTAACTATGTCATACATTCCTGCATAGCTCATTTTCCTATTTTGTTGATTTTAGACTTTCTTTCGACTCAGTTTTATTTCTGATTTTTTAGCTCAAGATAGAGATGTTTGCTATTGGATATCTATCTCTTTTATGTTCATTTTTTAGGAATCTGACATTATGTGTCCAAGTATTGAGTGTAGTGCTATGGTATGCTGTGATTTGTAGCGGAAAACATAGGTTTCACTTCGTACCAACCTGCATATCTTAGCAAGGAGGCAACAGGGAAGAATTTGTTGATTGGAGCCAACTTTGCTTCTGCCTCTTCCGGGTATTATGATGGCACTGCAATACTTTATGTGAGTTGAATTTTGGCCTTATAGAGAAGCTAAGAAAAGCTATCTTATTTTCTCACTAATTCTGATCCAAGTCTTTTGGTGTTGTTACTATGCAAAGAGCGCGATTCCTCTTACCCAGCAGCTGAGATTCTACATGGAGTACCAGAAAAAACTGAAGGCCGTTGCAGGAGAAACGAATTCGTCAGCAATAATCTCTGGAGGAATCTACCTGCTCAGTGCTGGAAGCAGTGACTTCTTGCAGAACTACTACATCAACCCTCTGCTCAAGCTCTACACTCCAGATCAGTTCTCTGATCTCCTCGTCAGCCATTACTCTGAATTCATTCAGGTTCAGAGAATCAAATAAAAACATGAGTTGACTTGTATATATAATAGCTATTATTATTATTATTATTATTATTATTATAATCTACAAGAAAAGAAATGAGGGATGATATCAAAGTGTTTTGCGGTTGCAGAAACTATACGGACTTGGAGCAAGAAAGATTGGAGTTACCTCATTGCCACCTCTCGGATGCTTACCAGCAGCAATCACGCTATTTGGCCACGGCAGCAATGACTGTGTTGAGCACATAAACAAAGATGCAATAGCATTCAACCACAAGCTGAATTCTACATCACAGCAGTTGCAAAAGAAGCTTACAAATTTGACATTGGTAGTCTTTGATATTTACCAGCCACTTTATGACCTCGTCACCAAGCCTCAAGAAAATGGTACCATTTCCCATTTCACTCTTTCTTCTTTCAATTTCAATACGGCATGGCAATATCATTTTGGCATGTTTCAATGTCGATCTATGGGTGATGAACGAGTATTGCAGGGTTTGTGGAAGCGAGGAGGGCTTGTTGTGGAACAGGGCTAATTGAGACATCAATTTTGTGCAATGCCAAGTCACCTGGAACTTGTAAGAACGCAAGTGAGTACGTCTTTTGGGACGGTTTCCATCCAACAGAGGCCACCAACGTCATTTTGTCAAATGACCTGTTAACCAATGGGATAGCCCTCATTTCCTAGGCTCTCTGGCATATCAATGAACTGTTTGCTGAATGCTCTTTTCTGGTTGATCAGGTCTTGTGTAAAATATTCTGTGTGCTATAGTATAATATATAGTGAATTGAATAATGAAGCATGAAAAGACACGGACATTGGATTGGCGTGGTTTAATTCTAGTATAATATTTACTAGTTATTGTTGTATCAGACTCGAGATGAATGAATGAGGTTTCAGAATCCACGGACAATATATCATATGATAAAATGAAAGAGTCGAATATATACACTAAAATCAGCCTTCTTCCCACAAGTTATACCAGCTCAGGGTGTTTCACCAGCACATAGACTTATAAAATGCAAGTGGCGTTTTGGTCTAAATAAGAATCCACAAAATCATTCTAGTCAAATTCATCGAAGAAGGGCAAATAAAACATCTTGTAGGCCTCCATGACTTCAAGATACCACATTGCTTCCCGATCAGGATGAGTAGAAAGATCAACAATCTTGTGAACCTGAAATCAAGAAAGACAAGTACAGGGCTTCAATTACTAGAACTCTAAAAGTGGCAAAAGGTACTGAATCTCATCCCAGAGCCAAAGAACGGAGGATTGATCAGAAAGGCCACCTGGTTCAGTAGGCGCCTCCTAAAACAAGCTGAATCTAATATGAGATATCATAGAAAAGAAATTCCTTACTCACTCCACTCAAAACATAGATAGGTTGAAGTTTTCATTTTGATAGAGTTGTTTTAGCCAGAGCTCAGCAAATATATATTTTAAAAAAAAAAAAACAATGTCGTGCTGTCCAATTTTCACACAGGCAAAATGTCGAACACCTGGTGTGCAACTAAATTCGCAGTAATCAGATCAGCAAAATCGCCTCTAAGAACGAAATAAAAATTAATGTTAAAGAACAGATTAACCTTAATCACGGGGAGTTCACCATCACGAATAGAGTAACCTCCAACAACCATCACATACGTCCCTGAAAAACGGAACCCATCATCATCATCAAAGCTCTATGCAGTATTGAATGTAAGAGAAATTCAAATTGTCAAAACAAGGAAAGACCTGGGTTCCAATCGCGTTTGTGTAGATCCAATTGGAATAAGAGCTCGATCACACCGGTGCCGTCGTCGAGGAGCAAGCGAGATTTGTCATCGGCGTTGGAAGAGACGAGAACGCCCTGGACCCAGGCGCGTTGGAAGAGAATTCCACAGAGAGAGAAAGAGGTGGACTGCGAGGATTCGATGGTTGTCTGCTTGGCCTCCTTCAGTTGCCTGCACATCAGCTTCAGTGCCGCTAGATTGTAATCCATTGCACGTCACCCGTCAAACAAATAACCCTCCATTGCTCATCCATTGACCTTTATATTTGAATTTCTCGCGCCCATTTTCAATTTTTTTTTAAAACTTTATTTTAGGTTTTGGCGGGCTAAACCAATTAGCTTGTAACTTGCTAGGAGTTTTTTCGTGGGAAAAATTGCATTCGGTAACCCATAAGTTTTTGCTTTTTTAGTGTTGTAAGAAAAAACTTATTCTACTTAATATTTTTGAGATTTTGATTTTTATAATTGGTATATTTTTTGGGTCAAATCTGTATATGATTAAAGTAAGGTTTTGAACCTCCTTATTAAGCCATGTCGATTTTGCCACTTGGCACTCCCACATTGCGTGTGACATATGATTTTGACACATATCAAAATTTCCTTACTCGATTCTTTTAGGCTATGGCTATATGTATATTATTTTTTGGCTATGTGTACGCGAATTAGTGCATCTAACTTAGAAGTACAATTTAGTGCGCTTTTGTGCGCCTTACTTAGGTGCATAAGACAACCATGTGCGCCTTATTTAGGCGCACGACCAACGTTCAGATTTTTGAAAAATGTAACCGTTGGTGCGCCTAAATTAGGCGCACCAACGGTCATATTTTTCCAAACGTCAAATTTGAGCCTATAAATACCTAATACGTGTATTCCTCATCTAAAACACAACCCCTCTTCCATCTCAATTCATCATCATGTATTAAATTTGTGAGGGTAGTGACGAAGAAAATGATTGGATTCAAAGTGAAGACGAAGAAGAAGAAGACGATAATTGGATAGCCGGTTGCGATTTGATTCAAAGTCTTGATGTACGAAGTGATTGGGATCCAAACGGCGTATTTGTGGTTAGTCTTAAATTTGTTTTGTTTTAAATTTTTATTTTCATATTAAATTAGTAGGAGAATATTTGTAGGAGAATAGGGGTTGAGGGGAAATGTGTAATTAGTAGGTCTTATTTAGATCCGCATAGATTCGTTATTGTTTATTATTTAATAAATAAGACGTACTTGTTAAGTTTAGCTTAAATACATTAGTAAGAAGAATAAATTCATAATTTCAGGGGAAAGACTATTCGGAGTATTTTATTAGTGATCAAACGTGGGATAGTAAAGAAGAAGTATATGAATGGGCAAAAGGTAGAGGAAAGGAGTTGGTGATGGCTTTGATCAAGAAAACATCAAGTTTGTACCAAATTAGTATCGTTTGTGAAAGGTTTGGTCCAGAGTGAACAAGTAGGCCAAAGGTGAATAAAGACAACCCGAAATTGCCCGTTCCTAAAATCCGAAGATCCAAGTCGAAGAAGTGTAGGTGTACGTTTGAGCTTTTCGGTTGTCGAATGAAGAAAGAGCCAGGGATCTTTAACAACAACAACAACAACAACAACAACAACAACTACTACTACTACTACTACTACTACTACTACCCAATGGAGCTTCCCTTACAAGAAATTTGGGGGTCGAGATAGGAGCACCCCTGACTTAACACAAAGGGAGCGCCTAAACGACCCAACGAGACCTCAGAGCCCAAGAACAAACAGGTCAACCAAAAGCAAAGACAAGACAATAACAAAAACGAGACAAATACAAAACAAAAACCAAGGCAAAAAATGTGAAACCGAAAAGATAAAACCGAAGCATAGCGTCGAAGCCTCGAGGCCCCGGTGGACCAGACTGTTCAGGTGACTAGCTGTCCACCACACGAATCTTGTCTCTCCAACTATCCCTGCAAACTGTCAGAATTTGTCGAAATCCCCAATTGGTTGACATCCTGCCTATACTATCCTTCCAACATTTCTTCGTTCGTCCCCTCCGTCTATGTACGTCTCTAAGAGCCAAGCTTTCACACCTACGAACTGGCGCCTCAGGGCCCCGCCTTTGAACATGTCAAAAGTAGCACAATCTTGATTCTCGCAACTTATTTTCTATACTGGCTACCTTTACCTTGCTTCTGATCACTTCATTTTTTATTTTGTCCAGTATCGTGTGTCTGCTCATCCACCTCAACATTCTGATCTCAACTACCATCAACCTCTGTTCCTGATAGTAGTTGAGATGAAAATGTAAATGTGGATGAGCGGGCACACACGATACTGGACAAAATTAGTTAATTGTCCACTCACCCACCTTTTTCTTACCTCGTCATTTTAACCACCTCTTCAAATTCAACCTCTTCTAACCACCCCAAACCACCCTCCTCAAACTCAACCTCTTCTAATCACCTTAAACCACCCTTTTTAAATTCAACCTCTCTTAACCACCTTACAACAATAACTGTGTGATTTTGTGGCTAGTATATTGTTTTGGTGTTTCTATATACTATTTTTTTTATGAGACTATATATATATATATAGTATTAAGTTCTGGTAGAAAGGCTTTTAAGGTGGAAAGTGAGGGTTATTATAGGCCATTAGATTGTAAGATTTTAACGCTCCAGATTTAATTAAAATAGGTGCACAATTTCACTCAATTTATGTTGCACTTGATTATCCCCAAAATCTAGATTTGTGGGACACGAAATCTATTATTTCCATAATTAACTCACATATTTATTTAATGTTCTCTCCCATATTTATTTAATGCTCATTCCATAGCCTACATGAAAGAATCTGGATAAGAGCCACCATTAAAATCCGTATTTCTCATTAACCTAAAATTGCCAATTGCACATGAAAATTCTCGATCGGCATTGATATCAAGGTTGCACCCTATCATCGTTCATCACTTTCTTTCTGTTCAATTTTACAATCAGTATTTCTCATTGATTTTTAAGGTTCTTATATCGCTCGACTTCAATTTGTATTTTTGATTTGCATGTTTAATCCAATTCAAGGCTTATATATCCCCACCAGCCCTTGGCTTCTTCAATTCATTCTCTAATTAATTATTCATGTTCGACACTCCAAGCTATATTATGATTAATATAATTTTCGATCTCGCCGGTCGTGAAAAGATGTCGACCCCTCCATCCCCAACAATAGTGACGACAATCGGTAACCCATCCATCTTTTAATCATCTACAATTTCCATTTAAATTTCCAGATTAAATCTTCAATCCTTAGATAATATTGTGTATATATAATTCGCATTATTTGTATAATTGGAGGGTGATATTCACGATATGCAATGGCTATTTTTTGTCGGTGATTTAAGGGTTTGATTTAGGAGTTTTTGATTGTATTTGTCGACTATTAACAATTTTCGTTTGCTTTTGTAAGGGGTATCGACAGAAGCCAAAGTTGTTGCTTGGAGACGAAAGGGAAGTGTAACTTGGCTGATCATATTCACCGTATTAGCTTGTGATATTCATGTAACTAGTTGATCGTATTCATTGATAGTCATGTAAAATGAGTGATCATATTCACTACATTATCCAGTGATATTCATGTAACTAGGCGACCATATTCATTGTATTGGTGGTATTCTTATACTTATGTATCTTTTTGATTCACATAATGTATTTATTATATTGTAAATTGATATTCACAATTTTATATAGCAATATATTCATTGAAGTTGATATGGTTGTCCAAATTATAACGAGATTATATAATTACTTATGATCATATTCACTATAACGAATATAGATATTCATTGTGTATTACGTTGGTATTCATGTGGCATCATACGATAAAGGGGATAAAATAATGTCTATATTATACAATTATTTATTTTAATCATATTCATCGTAACACAAGTACATATTCATTGTTTATCACATTGAAATTCATTGATATTCACTTGACAATGTGCGAGAATGTATATTCATTGTTCACCACGTTGATATTTGATCATCTGGTATGTTACGAGAATAGAGATACAAAATTACGTCAATATCAATTAGTTTTAAAAATAGGATAGAATCAATATAAAAAAAATATGATTTATTTTTATTTTAAAAATAGTAGAGAAAATCAATATTCATATGAGATTTCAAATTTGTACGTGATTTGATTTGCCTAATATTAATCCTTCCTTTTTATATTTTTTAAATGGTTTGTTTGCTAATTTTAAGGGATGTGATTTTTTTTTTGGCAAATGACATCTAACCTAGTAATATTCACCCTATTTTAACTATTTTGCATTCTCAAATCTCACCATCAATTCACTTTAATCCAACGCTTCAAATTCACACTCACTTTCTACCACAATTACTTTTCTACCGGAACCTATATATATATATATAGAATCACACTCTAGTAAAATACTATCTTAGAGTTAATCATGTGGTTAATCTACATCCGTCAGATTGGGATAAATAAAAGGTGAGGATTAAAAATAAATAGGGTGCATAAAACTTTTGTGGGTGAGATGCACTTGATTTGCACACAATCTGATATATTAATTGAAAATCCCTATATTTTTTGCCATGATTTATTTCTCTTTCCTTATTTTGCTGATTGGGATCCATTTCTCTCCCTTCATATTTCTTTTTCATTGTATCTCTTCCTATTTCTTTTTCATTGTATCCATAGCTTTCGTTTATTTTCAATTTCATGGCACCATTGCAGACTCACGAAGATGAGTGGATGGCACGATCGGAATCTGAGACTAGCACGATGCAGCGATGGCGTGAGTCATGACGCAGATCCGTGGCACAACAACGAACAACAATGACACATTAATTTCCCGGGTTCGAACTTGTGCCATATTCGGTGTCTAGGAGTTTGGAGATCGATTTACTAGGTTCAATCTCGTGCCATGTTTGGTATCGATGGTCTTCAATTTCAAAGATTAAGCACGAAACCAAGGCGTATAGGTTTGATAGTGCGTACATGTTCGGTGAGAAGTGGCTTGTTTTTCATATATGTTTGTTTTGTTTTTCATATATACTCCACGTTTTATTCAAATATACATTGCATTGTTATTCACATATTCGAGCCTTGTTTTTCATATATGTTTGCTTTGTTATTCATATATGCATGACTTTTTTATATAGACATGTTTTGATAACAATATAGAAGAATTTAAACATTTTTTCGAATATTCAACATTGTTTTTCATAAGTATTGTAAAGATTATTCACATCATAACATATTACAAAGAGTCACAACTTTTTCATAATAGTAACTGTTGTTTTTCATAATCATTGTAATGGTTATTCAATAGTCTATATACTATTCATGTCAATACATGCTCATATTACTATTTAAAATCATTGAATAATTTAGTCATATTTGTTAATATGTTGTTTTTCATACATGTTGACATGTTATTCAAACATGTGTGACTTGTTTTTCATATATACGTGTTTTACTATGCGTGAATTGGTATTCATGTATGTATATCTTATGCAGTTATTGAAGAATGACGATGAAGTATAAGTGAGTGAAGTTTGCAGACAACGGCAATGATTAGTTGTTTTCGACATATCATTGTACTTTCATTAAAATAGATGTACTTATTCAAATTCATTGTAGTGTATATTTGAGATGTAACCATCCCCATTTTTGTCTTATTCAATGCTCATATAAGATTCATATTTTTGTCGTATTTACCTATTTTAATATGTAATTATTCAACCTATAGCAAATTATTTTTCATGATAAGACGAATACTTATTCAACCTAAATAATGCAAACGTTAAAACATGTTCAATCCTATAATTATTCAAACAATCAAACTGAGTTATTCAAACATTGGCTATAAATATTATACGATTTTGTAATTATTCAAACAATCATATTGAGTTTTTCAAACAATCAAACCGAGTTATTCAAACATCTGCTATAAATATTATACAACTCTATAATTATTCAAACAATCCTATTGAGTTTTTCAAATGTCGACTAATAGATATTCAATGATTCTGCAGAGTTTTTGTCTTTGTAAATTCGATTATTTAATTTTTCTATAAATCTTCTCATTCTTATCAATCCCTAAAATTATGCAACTACCATATATATAAAATCGTGGGTTTTAAAAGATTTTCTATGATTCTGATCTTAATTTTTCAAACAATTTGTTATTCTTTCCCCTTAAATTTCAGCCACCTTCCTTTTTTAATTAAACGCGAGATAATCCTATACATTCCCCCTATTTTTCTCATTTTCATTCTTTAATATTAACCTTTGATTTTGGTTGATCCAACGCATAATATCTAACCACACATTGCACCCTAATATGTATTGTACCGGAGCGCTCCCCTATATATATATATATACTATTTTGAGTTGTTTTGGGTTGTATATGCTGGTTTGTAGTCAGAGTAATAACTAATTTCTTGATTAAGTTGGATTGCCTGATAATGTGTTTCTAAGATAATGTTACATATCTTGTGATGTCATTTTTTTTGCTTCAAATGTTGGGTCCAATTCACGAGAGAACACCCCTTCAAGAGAGAATTGAGAACGCCTCTCAATCGTCCGATCTCGAAAATTCAATAGCTAGGATCCCGCATTAGCTAAATTAAAAAATAAGAAAAAAAACTCTATTTGTGTATAAATCTATAGCTATATGTGCATAAATTTTATAATTGATTATGTATAATTTTCCCAGCCCAACCCGGGTCCATGACTAAGTGTGCATGATTTTTTCACTAAGTGTACATGCTCTATTTTTTTTGGTTGAAAATGTACATGCTCTATTTTAGAGGAGTGTATATGACTTTATATTGATTGTGCATAATCTTACAACTGAGTGTGCATAATATTGTTACTAATTAAGTGTGTATAACCTTATAATTGAGTGTGCATTACCCTTTAACTAAGTGTAAATGATGATATAAAGTCGGGCACACTCGATTGTAAAAGGTCCTGCAAACTTAGTTACAAAAATTTGATAAGTATTTTCAACTAAGGCGGAGGCACGTACACTAGTTTGAATCATAACATACTGGAAAAAGGGAGGGGCACTGGACGAGTTCCAAGTTAAACAAAATCGGGAGCCCTAATAACTCTGACAAAAACCTCAAGAGTAGCAGTCATCAGAGTAGAAGCGAATCAAGCGATGACATGTCAAGCCGAGTGAAAGATAATACGTCGAATCATCCACCAAATTTTCAAACCTTAGGCTTACCTGCACGAACAAAATTCACACAACATGATCTGTAGAACATACAACTACAAGGAATTTACACAGATTTTTAAACAATAAAAGTAGCAATACAGAAGATGTTACCTAGTCTGTATGTTTGCGACAGCATTCCAATAATCTGCACACGTCTCTCTCTTCAATCTGATGATCCAAAGAGGAAAAAGCGATTTCTTTGTTTCCCTTACTTTCAATCCATTGCTTTAATAAGCTGACGATTTTCTTCAACTGTTATAAAGTGTAAAGGAAAACAAGAGAATGGGGGCATAGTTGAAAGAAAACTAATTACGTACATATTTTACCTTTTCCCTTTTACTCTATTACATGTCATGTAGAGATCAGTGCAAGAACTATGTTATGTCGTGAACTGCTTAAGCAGCAAGAAACGCGCTTATACACCACAGTTGCCAGTTGGAGTGGTAACGGTGAGAGCATCCCGACAACACCTTCACCCTGTTGCCATCTTCGAAGGCGCTGAGGCAAATTCAACACTCAGTGTCGGGGATTTTGTCGTCGATGACATCAAACACCACGTGGAACGCTTTAAAATTCAACACCCCCCACCAAAACAGCCTACCCAAGAACATCCTTGATTTCTCTACCAATTCTAACACTCCCAACGGCTTCAATTTCACCGCCATCCAGCCCATCACGTTCCACGGGCGTTTTATGTCATTGACGGCAAAATCCCAGATACCGAGTGTTGTACGCCCTCAAAGATGGCAACAGGGTGAAGGTAACGCTTTAAAATAGAAATAAAAATTAAAAAGAGGAGAAAACTCCATGGTAGGATACAGCAGTAGTTCGACAGATCATTTTTGCCTCTGAGATACTCGAACTGTCGTGATTTTGTGATTGGGTATTAAAATCAAGGAGGTCATCTTCAATAATATCAGATTTCTTTACCAACAACGAAACATATGGAAACAGACTTGAAGTACCGATCTCTGTCTCTGGAACCCGAACCAACAATCTTGCTATTATGCTCCAAAGGGCATCCCTTGCCTCAATGTCATCAGAAGTGAAAGAAAAAAGATCAAATAGACACTGCAAGAAAACCAAATCTGATGCACAAAACATAAGTTCGGGTTTGTCCACAAGGATGAAGATGGAACAACAGATCATCAGAGAAATTCCTCTCAAAACAATGATTCACCTTTTGCCATTTCTATTGCAAGTTCAGCTGCGTCAGTTAGAATATTTGCAATTAAAACAGCTGAAGTAACACAGCAATGTTCAACCTGCAAAATCATATACCGTAAAATTAGAGTACATCTCGAGGCAATAGTTCCATCTAAAAGGTGAAATGCTTCTATTTTTAAACATGTTAGAATGCATGCTTAATAATTACTACTCTTTTCCTAGAGTATGATATAGGTTCAGCTATAGACCTAGTAATTAATGTTAAGCCTACTTTTCCAGCTTGCTTTTTCAGTAGTATTAATTTCTAGCTTCTCTTGTAAGCTTTCTTTTTCTATTTAAGTTGTAATCTTTCTCCTTAATGAATTGAGATCAGATTTCTATCTTCTCCGACCCTCTCTTTTACCAACATGGTATCAGAGCTTTAGGTTTCGAAATGGACCTAAATGCATTTCATGGAGTTTCGGCCTTCATTGCTGAAATTTCCCTCCTTTCCGCTGCCTTCTCAGCCTTCATTGCTGAGTTATCCTCTGTTTTTTCAGTTGTTGTAAACTTGTTCCCTAAAGATGAAGTCTCATCTACTCTTGTTTAATGCTCATGCATGCTGTTTTTTGAGCTTTGTTGTCAGCAGTTTCGAACTCCTCCATTAAGGTCACCTCAGGGTTCATCTTCCCTTAATTCTCCTTAGCTATCCTTGAAAGGAACTTTAATTTCCTTAGTGGTAGGATGAGAAGGAAGATCTAGAAACAGAGGAAGTGGAATTGAAGATTGTTTCTCAATTGGGTAATTCGTATTGCTAATTTGCTTTAAAAAAAAAGAGTTTTTCTCCCATCTCAGCCTTCATTGCTGAGAAATTGTCTTTACCCATTCCCAAAACCCTTTCATCTCAAGAAGAAGCTTTTGTGGAGCTTGATATCTAAAAAAAGAAAGAAAAAAAAGAAAAAGAAAAGAGGGATGTTGAGGAGAATCTTGTTCTTGTTCCTGTTCCACTGGAAGAGTCCACTTGAAGTGCTCCAATTCCATCTTCTGACCTAATCTGTAGCAGTTCTCTACTTTTTTGGGTAGTTCTTGCAACTTCTTGTCTGTCTATGAGAACAAGATCAACTCTTTTGCTGATAGCACTTGTAGAGGTCAAGAAGCAGTTTGTTGGTGGATGATTTGGGATGAGTGGTGTGGTCTGCTGGAATCCCTTCAGGAAGAGGATTGAAGAAGCTTTTGTTGTGATTGCTTGTTTTATGGCTGTTCTCTTTGGTTAAGAAGGAGCCTTGTTCCAGTTTCTTTTTGACTCCAAGCTTGGATTGGTACAAGTACCATCCACCTCGAGGGGGAGTGTTAGAATGCATGCTTAATAATTACTACTCTTTTCCTAGAGTATGATATAGGTTCAGCTATAGACCTAGTAATTAATGTTAAGACTACTTTTCCAGCTTGCTTTTTCAGTAGTATTAATTTCTAGCTTCTCTTGTAAGCTTTCTTTTTCTATTTAAGTTGTAATCTTTCTCCTTAATGAATTGAGATCAGATTTCTATCTTCTCCGACCCTCTCTTTTACCAACAAAACACTCCAACATATAGGGAAAGAAATTCAAAAGGATTTTAAAGAGTAATATAATAAGACTACATTTCAATCTGCTCAATGAAGTTAAACAAATTATAGAGATTTTGAACAAATGAAATTAATTGATGAACAAAGATAATTTCATAGCCAAATCATGTTTGCCTTTTGGAGGTTTTCTAGCAGTTTTGATGGTCTAATGAGATTGTTTAGTTTCTAGTTTTGGCAATTACATAAGTTTCCAGATATACTGGTACGAATTGAAGTGACAGCAATGGTAAGAAAACTTGCCTCCATCTTGTCTGGAAGTTTTATCAATTCCGTAGCCATATTCAAAACTTCTTTGCTTGAACATATCTCTTGTGAATACTCATCACTGGTAGAAAGAGCTTCAATAGCATGAAGAATTAAATCAAGGGAAGCATACCTGAAATGTCATCATAAGAAACTCAATATAGTTCCACTATGTTAGGAAACATGGCAAGATAGTAAAAGTATTTGTTATGAAGGGCATGAGTGTCTTTTTATGTGAAGTTTGTTAGAGTTTTCCAGCCTGCTTGCTGTAGTAGCCAGCTAGTAGGATTATAAATAAGGAGTAGAGTGGTCATTAGGGGATTATCTAGAATATTGTAAGGATCAAGGCATAGTGCCTTTGGGCTCTTTGGAGATCTTCTCCACTGAGATTAGGCTCAATTGGGTTTGTCCCATTGAGAGGTTACTATTTTTTGAATTATCAATTACAGAGTGCATTTTAGGGCTTGTTTGCTTTTGTTCATTCTCTACTATCTAACAAATTGGTGCTCTTGTTGAGAGGGATTATCCTTGGGGTTAGATTAGAGGATGAACATGGAAGAATGGAGAGAGTCTGAGATGGAGGAGATAGAGAAGAGTCATGATGAAGCTATGGTTTTCATCCGTAACTGGGTTGAAGAGGTAAGAGAGTCATTCTCTTCATGGATTTCACAAGGGAAAAACAGATCAAGATCTGCCTGGGAAAAAATTACAATCCAAGTGGGAATGTTAGGGTCATGTTTGGAGGTGACTATGGAAGAAATTGAAGGAGAAGGGACCAGTAAAAGAGAAGAACGGAGTAGGGAAATTGCTACCTACCAAGATCAAGTGGAGCGTTGGACCTCCTCATTGATAGCGGATTTGAAACAGTTCGAAGAGGAAGACAACGCGGTTGAGGAAGTACACCAACGTTCGGTCTCCTTGGAAGGTCCAATCGAAGCCTCGCCAAGAGATTTCGGGGAGGAAGAAGGAAGCGACGGGAAGGATACAACCGAATCCAAGACCAATGAACTGGATTTACCAGAGACAGCAGCCGTCAGCCATGGAGAATCTGGTGCGAAGATGAGCGAGGACGACTCAAATCGAGTCCTCGTTTCAGAGCTTGAGAATGAAGGGATGACCGAGATTCAAGACAATATGATCGAGTTCAAGTTCCTGGAGCAGAAGGATGATGGAAGTGGCACAGTTACAGACCAAGCGTTGCACAATGAAGTGCTGGCAAGGAAATTTGAGAAGAAGATGTTGAAGGTGGTGCGTGAATTGCCGACGAGAAAGGCGGTTTGGGTTTTAGGGCTAAATATCCAGCAGAAATTTGAGCCCGTTTATTTTCTGGTGATGGAGACGAGTTAGTTGGGATCTGATCCCGAACTTGAGCAACTCGGGCCACCACCTTGGGCTATTCAAGCGAGGGAGAGTGTAGAAGAAAGGCATGGGGATCGAGTTCGGCTCTGATGCAGAGTCAGCAGCTAGCTATCTTTTATATCTTAGTTAATTAATTCCGGTTTATGTATTTCCTTTATTTCAGACCCGGTTTATATACTGATGTTGCACATCAGTCCGGTTTGCTTGCATTCCCATTACAGTAACCTAAAGTGCCATATAAAAGGCCTCATTGTATTCAGTTCCGTCATCATCAATGAATACAAACCTTCTCTAATCTCTCAAGCTCTCTTATTATCTCACTCACGCACAGCTAGCTTCTTCGGTTGGTGTTCTAACTAAATCACTGACCCTAAGCTTGTCTGTAATCAGGTTTTTCGAGCTAATCAGCTCCTAATCTGATTCCTATCTTGTGCAGCTGTGGTGTATCCAACGCTGTAATATGCTCTAAGGTAGGGTTGAATACGGATGAGTTGCTCTCTATGGCACTGATGATGGCTAATTGGGCTCCCCCAGTCACAGTTTTGTGGATGGATGAACAACTCACTGTTTTGTAATCGTAATTAACAAGACCCCGAATGACATGCTTGTAACCCTTCACAACAAATTCCATAACTAGGTTGGAGAAGTCCCATGTAATCGGACCTAGCGTAGCCAACCATTGGATCCCCAAAACGAGATCACAACATCCCAGTGGGAGGGCCACGACATCAGCTTCAAATATGGATTTCTGTATTCTCCATTTAAAACCCTGGCAAGCATATGTGGTGGACAGCTTGCTTCCGTTGGCTACGGAGACCGACAAGGCCTTGATCGTCTCAGCTTGCAACCAAGTGACTTTGCCACATCGATGTCGATGAAGTTGTGAGTGCTCCCGGAATCAATAAGAATGTGTAGCGGCTTCCCATCGTAATACCCTGTAACCCTCATGGTATTGAACATCGCCATACCAGTCAAAGCATGAACTGAAATTTGTAGGGCTGTTCCCTCTGTTTGCTCCTCTTCTGTAACCTCAGTTTCGTTCTCCTCATCACTGCAGCATTCTCCTTCCATGAAGTGGACTGAAGGCCTTTTGTGTGTAAGATGGTGACCTGGGGAGTACTTTTCGTCACAAAACATGCACAACCCTTTGGCTTTTCGGTCCTGCATCTCAGCGAAAGTGTAAGAACGCCCGGTTCTCTCGTGGTTTGGCTTGAAGGGAGTCTGTTTTGGTGGAGGTAAGATGGCTAGGGGCATGGGTTTCTGTGGGGTTTGTGGTGGAGGGGCAGGAAGGAGGGCTGTAGGGGAGGGTTTAGGGGCTGTGTTGTAGCTGATTTTGGGAGATGGTGAAGTATACTTAGTGGATGCTTCTTTCAGTTTCACCAGCCTCGCCGCTTGATGAATATTGTTGGGGCTGAATTGACGGGCGTGCAACTGCATAGCCGGGCTCAAATTTGCCATGAAAATACTGAGTGCTTGTGACTGAGGTAAGTGTAGCTTAGTCAAGGCACACTCGAAAGCATCCAGATATGTGTCGATGTCGCCTTGATATCTCACATTCACGAGCTCCGCTAACGGATCATCAATCAGCTCACAGAATCTGGCAGAGATATCCACTATGTATTCCGACCAAGACGGGAACAAGTTCGACCTTTCCCGCATATAGTTATGATGCCATTGCAAAGCTCTTCCATCCAAATGGAGTGAAGCAAGTCTCACTCGATACTCAGGTACAGTGTTATCTAGAGCGAAAAATTGCTCACACTTGTAAAGCCAAAGCTTGAGTCCATTACCGTCAAACTTCGGGAAGTCGACCTTGGTCAATCGGGACGATAAGCCGCCTGGGAAGACAGAGCCGCCTGCGGATGTGGTAACCGGTATCAAACGGGAAGGAGCTAGGGTTCCGGTTCCGGGCTCGCTTGAGGTGTCCGATCCCGCCAGGTTTGCTTGACCCAACGGTTGATCCTGGGGTGTCGGCGGTGGATCCTTATCGGGGGGTCGAGGCGGTGATGCCAGGGCAGCGATTAGGGCCTTCAACTCAGCTATTTCCCTATCGTGTTTCTCCTGGGCTGCCTCTCTATCCTTGTCTTGCTGCTCTCTTGCCTGCGCCATGGAGGCTTTCATTTCATCGATCATTTTGCCCAGCTCATTGTTGGAAGGCATGGCTTTTCAGGTGGAAGACGAGCGCTCTGATACCAATGATGCAGCTGCACAAGATAGGAATCAGATAAGGAGCTGATTAGCTCGAAAAACCTGATTACAGACAAGCTTAGGGTCAGTGATTTAGTTAGAACACCAACCGAAGAAGCTAGCTGTGCGTGAGTGAGATAATAAGTGAGCTTGAGAGATTAGAGAAGGTTTGTATTCATTGATGATGACGGCACTGAATACAATGAGGCCTTTTATATGGCACTTTAGGTTACTGTAATGGGAATGCAAGCAAACCGGACTGATGTGCAACATCAGTATATAAACCGGGTCTGAAATAAAGGAAATACATAAACCGGAATTAATTAACTAAGATATAAAAGATAGCTAGCTGCTGACTCTGCATCAGTCTCACATCAGCCATGGCGGACATACGTCCTTTGGAGAAGAAGACGATGAAGGAAGACGAAAGGAAAAGTAATATGGGTAACCGCTTGAACACGGGTGGGAGTATCGGGTCCGAATTAGGGCAGCTCTCAGGTCAACCAAACCCATCTCTCTTGTTCAGCCCACTCCTGAGACACGGGGACAAATTCAACCCATTGAATGAAGTAATTAATTTGAATGGAGAAATTGGGCCAATTCCAGAACATCTAGGCCCGCCACCTTGGCCCAACACTCCGATAAAGAAAATTGGGCCTAATTCAGTGCAAATTAATCACTGGCCTGAAGGGAAATACAGGGGAAACGACACCGGTGTTCTTCTTTCTCTAGAATCGCTTGGTTCCCAGACTCAACGTCGGAGCTTCGAGCCACCGTCGCCACCACCCAATAAACCGCCTCCACTGTCACCGGATTTTCCCTCTGATATATCAAGGTTAGAGCTCATCCCCAGAACTTCTAATTTCCTTCCCACTCCCCACCTTCGGTCTGTTCATATCTGCGGCAAGGTAGACTCTGCCGGTGACGATCCCGGCGACATTCAATTTCATCATTCCTGGTTCAGGGCATCTGATTTTTATTCCGTGCACACTAAATGTGAGAGGTTGGCAAGAGAAGTAAAACAAGGCGAGGGGAAAAGCTTTGTTCTACAGCCACCGGCAAAACCGCCTCCTCGACCTCCGGATTTGTCCTCGGATTCCTCAAGCCTTGAGGACAAGGCTGGTTTAAAGGGGTCGGTAAGGACAGGTATACTCACGAGAGGAAGCCAAGTCAAGGGTAGGAGTATTGTTCTACTACAATTTGATCGGGAGCTTATTGTGAGGAGACACCCACATCATAGGCTCAGAATTATAACCGGGTATGGAGACTCACAGACTAGTGACCACACAAGCATGCTTAGTCTAAGAGAGCGAATTGGTATTGGACTTACAAGTCTTAGACAGCTTGTTTATGGGATCATTATTAGTTTGTTCAAATTTGGCGATAAGCTACTTGCTGGAGAGAATTATCATGATCTAATGCTTGCACTCTTTTGTCATTCTCCTCGACCTCCGGAGTTTGCAAATAACGGAGAGATGGAAATAGAGTTCGGGACCCTTGATGAATTGTCAGCTTCCTCTAGCATTTCATTAGACAAATGGAAGCTTAAGATGAATTTGGAAAATGCTCAAGTTGATTTCAAGATCAATGATTTGCTAAACTCACCAAAGAGAGGGCACACTCAAGAAATGAATCAAGCGGCATTCCTTCACCCTTGCACAATCCATCCAATGCCAACTCAGTTTTAAATGAATGCAACCTTGAGGACAAGGTTGTTTAAAGGAGGGTGGCATTGTTAGGAAACATGGCAAGATAGTAAAAGTATTTGTTATGAAGGGCATGAGTGTCTTTTTATGTGAAGTTTGTTAGAGTTTTCCAGCCTGCGTGCTGTAGTAGCCAGCTAGTAGGATTATAAATAAGGAGTAGAGTGGTCATTAGGGGATTATCTAGAATATTGTAAGGATCAAGGCATAGTGCCTTTGAGCTCTTTGGAGATCTTCTCCACTGAGATTAGGCTCAATTGGGTTTGTCCCATTGAGAGGTTACTATTTTTTGAATTATCAATTACAGAGTGCATTTTAGGGCTTGTTTGCTTTTGTTCATTCTCTACTATCTAACACACTACAACAGAATCTGGCGGGCCATGATGGGGACACTCCTATCCTGACATAATGAGGGTGCGCCTCAAAGACCCAAGGGGAACCACAAAACAACAACATACCAGGTTTGTCACTCCCACGTGAAGATTGGGTTCATTATTTAACAGATTGTAGCTACATCACTCAATTACTATCTAATTAAGCCAGAGAGTATAATCAGCAAAACTTTTTTGAAGTAATGTAACATTGGTGTGCATTCCTCCTGAGGATCTAGTTATAGTCTATGTCACATGAGCATGGATACAGAAACGGGAAACTGACACAGAGAATGTCAATCTCAAAATTTCATAGAGAACAAAATGTCAGTCAACAATCACATAAATTATACCTAATTAAAGGGCTGCATGAGAAGAGTACATATAGAAGGAAAGGATACATAAAAACAAACCGAATTTTAAAAGCTATGACGAGAAATAAATAAAAATGCATGAAGACTAGTATAATTTTTTTTCTGGCTACTAGCATCCACTCCCCCTTCTTTCTTCTAGTAACAAAATATTGAACTCATGCTTCAAATCTCATATTTACCACAATTTAGCCTCTCAAACGAACAGTGGAGTGCTTACTGAGTGCAGAAGCGTTTCCCATTCCCAAAGTTTCCAAAATGCTATATGCTAGAATTTAAGGAAACTTAAGACATACTCCAGGTCTGAAACGGGTGCAATTGACCAGAAAATCATAAAATTGACAAGGACTTGACACTTTACTAGTAGAGTCTGAGTTCAATTGCAATGTTCCTAATAAGATAAAACAAGTATTTCACAAGCTTTATATTTTAAATAGATGATAACCAGAACCATCAAACCACTGAGTCCAACCATCAAACTATTGTTGGGCTACAAATATTGAAGAAATTCAAATCACTTATATGAGCTCTGTTTTATATACCATACTAGTTTTGAAGCTGCTGAGAAATGGATGAGTAGCACATTATAAAAAATTTTAGAAAGACAAGACAGAGGTAGGAACAGGTTTCACTAGATTAAACTGTAGAATGTGGAAATACAACTATCCCGGAGGTTTAGAGGATATAACATGATTGTAAGGAGAGAATCCATAAGAAACTGAACATAGAATTGTACCATTTACAGCTCCTCACTTACCGCCTGTTTTCAGACTTGAAAAGGATGAAAAGTTCAAGTAGAAAAGTTGTACCTTTCAGGAATTCTGTCACTTGTTACTTTCCCCATCTCAATGGCCAAGAGATTAATCAAGAGACTTGGAAGCCCAAACTTAACAAGATTTGGCAAAAGAAAAGGTGCAACGTCCTGCTGATTCTCCAAAATGGCTAGCAATAATCCAACACTCTGATCCCAAGTTTTAAGAAAGCAAAATATATAAGAAATCTCACAGAAAAAACAGTCAGAAACAGGAATAACCACAAGCGTATTAAGCGAAAATAATAAGCAAGCAACATATGTCATTTAAGTGCAAAATATATAGTATATACACTATGGTTCTAGTAAACAATACTAAGTAATTGAACTAGTTAGTTCAGATTCTTTTACGGACCAATAAAACTGCTTATAGGTGTGAGAGAAGAGACATCGTATCAGATTTTGAATTACCTTTTCTATTAGCACCGGATTTAAGGTATTTTCAGCAATCCAAAGTATACGGATCAAAACTTGATCTGACTGCAAGGCCTTAGCCCAAGTAATACATTCAGAGCTTTGAAGACCCAAAGTCACCAACCTGCAACAGTAATGCATGAGCATCAATTGTCAAAGTAAAGTTGAAAAGTAAAATAAAAAAGAAAAGAAATGAGTCAGCAAGTTTATGCACATCAAAATTAGGCAATGATACTTTGCAACAGAAGATTACCGGGAGACTTCACATAAGCACTGTGTGTCATCTGAGAAAACTTGATCTACTACTATCTCCACCAATTTCTCAGTGGAGGTTATTTGCTTCATAAGAGTTCCATGGCAAGCAAGGTTTCCAATTATTCCAAGGCTTATCTCCTAAAAGCATTTATACAAAGAACTTAAGTGTATTAAACATTTCAAATACATTCAAACATGTCTAGACAATTATTGAAAAAAGCCAAGCCAAGATTATCTCACTGTGATACGGGCAGAATCAGATGTGATAAGATTTGCCAAAAGCACATCAAGCATGAAATTTTCCACCTGAAGAAAGGCATCACCTATGTTACTTAAACCAATGTTAATATGTATATAATACGTATTATATTAGTATCTCTTCTTCTGTATACTTGCATTGAGTGTTATGTAGGCAATTCAATTTAGCACCACAGTAGTGTCTTTAATCTTACTTAATACCTTCAAAACTAGCACACATGGAGAGATGCAAAAGCTCATTGGCATGGACAGTTAGAAAATTAGCAAATCAGAAAGCCACTTGCAGGTCAGTTACACGTAGAAGCCAAGATCAACTTTTTAATTGGACAAAGCAGTAACAAATAACTAGAATTAGCTTACACAATTTTCTTTGCCCTTCAACCCATCCTATATGTTACTTACAAACCTTCTTAAATCCACAAATACCGTCCTGATAATGTTAGCACGAATCTAAGAGAATACAGGAGTCATACAAGTAACACAGGGCTCAACCATTCAAGCCCTTGTCTATGTCCAGCAAACCAATGTGACCAAATCTCATGATAATAAACGAAAGAACACAATTAAAGAGCAAGCACCACATTTTAGTACCAGAAGTTGTGCATGTGACTGATCAGCTGCCAAATCCCACAAAATAGTGCCACTTTCTTCCCAAGCATTCTCTCTTGCAGAGCGTTCAGGCTTCTCAGTTCCAACTAACCTAGCTGAAGCATCACATCCATTATTCGGAGAAACCATCGTCCCCAATCCATCATTTGACAATCTTATCTCACCATTACCATGAGAAGTGGCTGCATCATCTTCCATCTGATCAAATTTCAAACTCCAAGAAGGATCATCACGAGAATCAACTGCTTGACGAGGACTAGTTGGCGCATTAGGTAGAAGTTTCCGTATCAAGAAGATTACGTAGCCGGGATCGACCGTTGTTGAGACATCAAACACCTGGCAACAAAAACATTACTTGGAAACTGCTTGAGTTCCACCATTTATGCCGTTTGAAATTTGAATTCAAAATTCAATAAGCTACTAAATCGTCGAAGCCCCATGGTTGATGAAAGAAGATTGCAGAAAATAGATGAATCGGTGAAGAGGAAAATGTGAAATAAATGATGTATACAAGCGTATACCTCGTCGGGCGGAGCAGTGGGGTTATGAGTAGGTCCACTTTGCCATCGTTGAGCTCCCGCTTCTTGCTCTTCATCTTCTTCTCCTTGTTGTCGGCGTTCTGATGTGCCCGCCATGACGGAATCTGAAGCCTTTGGTGAGGGAAGAGAGAGAGAGTTCGACGCCGGAACTCGCGAGTTGTTTTTTTTTCGATAGAGAGCTACGCCTACGCTAGTGCCGTCAAAAGCTGACCCGACCTGCAAGCCGATCCGAACCGCCTGAAAATTTTAGGATCAAGAGCCGAAAATTTGAACACGAAACCCGAAGTGAACTGATACCCGATAGACCCGCAACACGCTGGGTTGAAACCCGAAACCTGTTGGTTCACCGATTTAGTATATTAATAAAATTTATTTTAAAAATATAATATATTTTATTATTAAAATACATAAAAAAATAATATATTATTATTTAATTAAAAATCTATTTTAATAATCATAAAAAATTCTATGTTTTTGACCCGCTGGTCAACCCAACCCGCCCGAAAACCCACATCGACCCGACCCGGTTTAACCCATGACATGTAACGACCGAACCCGACTCAATCCGAACCCGTCCGACCTGACCCGATTGACAGGTCTACCTACGCCCCTTACATCAGCCTCTAGGAAATTCACTATACATGTGTGAGGATAAAACATATACAAGCTATTCAACACTCCATTTTTTTAGTTTGAAATTTTCTATTTTCTATTTATTATAAATTAACCCTAAATTAAAGTCTAGTTTTAAAGAATACTAGGTTTTCACTATTCTCCCTCTCTTCACTCAAAACTCTTTGAATCTCCATTCAAAATCATCTTTTATTGTTCAAACTACTCCTCGCACAGTCACTCGTTGATTCCGACCTTCGTCGGGCGTTTACGCGATTCATCCTACAACGTTCAGACGGAGAACACAAATCTTTCGTGGGCATACAGATTTTGCACGCAACAATTTGATGTGCATTTCTTATATGCACACAATCTTTCTACGTGCACTGCTTTTTTGCCCACAAACTTCATGCGTGCAATGCTATTATGCACACTTGAAAATTGCGTGCACAATTGTTTTGCACGCAATCCACGCACGTGCATGTACAATTGCGAAAAAAACGCTTATATGAATGGTGAAAGTACCATGTAATATCGACTACGTAACTCATCTTTAGAGCTTCTTTCATTGTCACTCGACATTCTTTAAACAATAGAGAATGAGAAAAGAAGAAGGAAAAATAAATTTGGACTAGTTTTGTAATTATAAAAAAATTAAAAGTTGCAAACTAATTTTAAGAATGCTACATAATATGTACTGGATAAAATTAATCGTTATAAATATTTGGGAAATTCCTTTTGGCGCACCTAAGATTTTGATTATTCTTTTTGGTGTCCTAAAAAAAGTTATTCCCTTTGGTACTCTTCATGTTTAAACCAATTCCCTTCTGTAACCAAAAGTCACTAAAATTATAATTTCTATCTATTTTTCGTAAAAAATTTAAAAAATTAAAATTCTATAATTTCCATCTAATTTTTTACTCAAAAATTAAAATCCTGTAATTACTTTTTCAATACTTACATCTCTGGCGATGAAGTAGGCGACTAGCGATATCCAGTTGTTGGTGAAGTCGGGGTTGAGAACCACGACGCCGGTGAGGTTGAAGGTTGTCGGCGACACCAGGACGAGAAAGGTAGATGTTGCTGCCGCCAACAACAGACCGAGATACGGCGACGGCGAGGAAGTTAGGTTGAAGGTTGTCCATAACGACTTCCATCGGTGATGGAAGGATAAGAGACAACGGCGGAAGCCTAGCAACCGCCATCGGTGAGGAAGGGGTCAGCGAAGACGTCGGAAAAGCAGCAGCGGGCGACGACGTTGGTACTGTCGAGGACGACGACGAGGTTCCACGACCCAACAGTAGACGGCTTGTCCCTGGCAGCATGTTCGACTCTTCGATCTTTACATATCTTCCCTCCAATTTGAGTTTTAATTTCAGTTTTGAGTTTCAATTTGAGTTCAAATTTGATTAACTATGATTTGTAACTAGAATGAGGATTTCAATTTAGGGAATTTCAAATTGGGGTAAAAATTAGAAAACTAAGACAATATTGAAATTAGGGTTCTAATTGTAGTTGAAATTGGGATGAAAATTGAAAAGCTTGACACTTCGTGCTCATGATTTGCACATATAGCTAATCGACTTTGCTGGTGAATTAGAAACTCTATGACAATTTGCCCTTTGCATGATTGGTGTTCGGAGAGATATTATATACAGTTTGCTTCCATGAAAATTTGCTCCCAGTTCAATTAGTGTTGGTAGATATTGTCTCTTTAAATTGATAAAGAACAAATAATTAAAAATTATATTTTATCCAATTAAGTGAAATTATTTTGGGATCTTCCTTTGACTTGCAAAAACAAGAATAATTTCTTCGTGTAGCTATGGTATATGGACGAAAGTTAGAAAACGCTTTTTTTTTGGGTGAGATATGCTACAGAAGGGAATTGGTTCAAACTTAAAGGGTACCAAAAGGAATACCTTATTTTTAGGACACTAAAAGGAATAGTCAAAACATTAGGGGTACTGACTGGCTTAAAGTCGTCGTACCAAATCAAAAATAAATCCCTAATTATACAATTAGTATAGCCGGTAAGTCGAGGTCGAACCCAAGAGACACTTGTATCCCAAGTAGTTATTAGTATCAACTCAAAATAGTAACAAAAGGGGGGATTGTGAATTGTAATTCTTAAACTAGGGAATTAAAGCAATTAAACAAAGCAAAAGTTTGGTTTTTATCAATTAAGGGAAAACAATCTTATTCAAATATCCACTTTCTTTTTCAAGTTATTGATCATTGATTCAAGCAAGTTATTCTCTTTAGTTATTTCTATCCTGATCAGATTTATAACATGGCAACAAGACATGCAAACTTAACATCCAAGTAACACATGAAACGATCATAAATCATAAGGACATTAGTAATGAGAACAAGGATAAACATAATACATGCAATTGAATTCCAACGAGTCAAACAATCAACATGCATTCAAATTTCTTTCTCAACTGTTTTAGTCCAACGAGTCCTAAATCAGTTGAGTTGCTACAAATATTAGGTTTTACTACGAGAAAATGTAGATCTAGCAATAGAGAGTATTAATTCCAAAAAGTTGGCCAGACAAGGAGAAATCAACACAATAAATATTAATTAAGCACAAGAGAATTGAAATAACCTGTAAGGAATAAACTTGAATAAGAATCTCACGATAAAACTTGAATCCGAAAGTTTCAACTTGAATAAGATCTAGGAGTTTAGTTCTCCATGAGACAGAAAATACAAACGTCTGGAATAATAGAAAATTAGGTCTAAGAGAGGTTATTCCAACAAAAACTAAAAACTAGGCTTAAGTAGTCTTCTAAAACACGAAATAATAAAGATATAATATAACAAGGCAATAAAGATAAGGCGGAAGATATTGCGCGTGTCAATCCAGTAGGACCGCGATCACCATAATGTGGGGCCGCGATTGCGGCCAGCTTCAAACCGCGACCTCAACAGCAATCGTGAAACGCGATTGCCACCAGTGTGAAATGCGATCACGGCATTCAGAAAACTTCGAATTCTTGGTCTTCAAACCTATTCTTTGATAATGCTCCTAAAAGGTCTAAAACTCTATAAAAAGATGTACTAAAAAGTCCTAGTTATGCTGTATAAAATACAGCATATCAAATTCCCCCATACTTAGACCTTGCTCGTCCTCGAGTAAGCTCAAAATCAAATAAAGCAGGACAAATCAACAAAGGTCCACATGAATCAATGGGAGAAAATGATCTAAAACTAAAAAGCACTCAACAATAAGCTCACAACCCGAAACCAAGTAAAAGAATGAAAGTGCATACAATAAAGTCCTAGCATAATCTATCACTCAAGACAATATACATACATCAAAGCAAAGATAAAAATGTAATATCCGCGATATTCCAAGGTTTTAAAACCGAATATAATATTTATTTTTATAAAATCTTTTCTCTAAATAAAAAGAGAATTTTTAATATATTACAATAACCCTTAATTGTCTCTTTCAAAAGAGATTACTGAGTAAACCAAATTAAATAAAAATTCAAGAATATATTATAAGGGTTATGAATAAATAAAAAGGCATTTAAAATAAAATAATGCCTTATGAAGCTCGAATTTTTATTAAATAAAATGAATTACAACTAGGCCTTAAAACCACATTAAAAGTCTAGCAAAAAGAATGCAAGAGCCGGGAATTGAACCTGAGACCTCTTGCAACTCACCCCACACGCCTCTCCCTCAAATCCGCTAGACCAAGTGAACTTTCTTATTCAAACACCCATCCTTATTATCTTATACCCAATAAACCTCTCCTTCTTCAAAAAAAAAATAGACATCAGACTATGTCTGATGTGATTTACGTAGATGTGACCTCTCTCCCAATGCATGCCCATGGAAGCTTCTTCCACCTTCCTCTCCCTTGCAAGACACACATCCTACCTCACCTTGCATCATCCATGAAGAAACACACTTGTGCCCAATTGTAGAGCATCTCTTCTCCCTCCATTGGTCCATAGCCATGGACATGGATTGTTAAGCTCCTCCAAATTGCCTATATAAAGGGGCTTCTATCCACCTTAGCAACTCACACTTCAAACATCTCCTTCTCCTTCTTGCTAAGTGCTCTCTAGTGCTCCAAAAATCAGCCTCCCAAGTTTCAATTCTCCATTCAAAAATCCCACCAAAAATCCCCTTTTTCCCCCTTGGAGGCCGCCGACCACCACCTAGCCTCGCCGGACCGCCAACCTGCCGCCGCCGCACCACCTGCTCGCCACCGAGTCCTCGCTGCCCCGTCCTGGTTGCGCCGCCCCCATCACCGTCGGCCGATCCCCTGCCTCCTCTTCCCTGTGCTCTGTTTTACAGAAAGCCAAAACATCAGTATAATACTAATCCTTATTTCATTTTTTTTAATTTATGTATTTTATTAAAATTAGTCCTTTTAAGTTTATTAAATATATTAGTTGGAATAAGGAAGAAATCAAATAAGGAATTAATTTAATAAAAATATTATGTGGAAGATCTTGTTAGTTGTAGAATAGAAACAAATTAAGTTACTATGGTAAATTAACCTTATCAAAGATATTTAAATTATTATTGTATTTTAATATTATACAAGACATGCTATTTACATAATATTAAAGGGTTTTTATAAAAGTATAGCATATGAGGTGTAGTTGTTAATATTAAAAATGTCACCTTTATAAAGAAATAGGATTTATATAAGATAATAATGTTGCATGTCCCTAATTATAGAGAAGTTGAAGATATATAAAATCAAATACTATAATAATAATAATAAAATTTTTATTTAAAATTTGTCATACCTCTAGGTGTAGAGAATTGCAATAGATATGGTTTTAGTTATAATATATGGTAGTGATGATAAAATACCTATGACATATTATAATGATAATTATTCTAAATACTTGTAGAGAACTCTTATAAAAATATTGTTACAAAAGTTGTAGTCATGGACTATAGTTTGATATTAAATATTGTTTTATAAAAGGATAATGATAATAATAATTATATTCTTAAAGATATTATTTAAGAAAAATATTATTTTAATATATATCTAAGTGTAGAGTTTTCTTACATGACATAAGCTCTAAAGTGAATATAGAAATTATGATCTTATATTGATCTTATGATATGATATAGTTATGTGGTTGACTTGCATGGAAAGAAACAATCTAAATATGGAAGTGAATATTATTTTATAACATAAGATATTATAATGGACTACAAGTATAAAGTGAGATATTTATAAGCCATGATCATATATTTTGTAAGTCATATAATATGAAAAGAAATAAGAGAATAAAATAAATAAGATTAATTTAATATATGTTAATTTTAGGAAGTTACTTTATAAAGTAAATAGAAAGTCCTAATTATGGAAATTTCCAAGAAAGGAGATTACAATTATTTAATATGAATTATATAATTAAATAAGATCCTATTAAGAGAATATTATTAATAAAATATTCTTGGTGAGGAAATAATACTTTAAATTCATTAAAGAACCTTTGGAAATTTAAAAGTAATATTTTAATTAAGATAAGTTTGTAAAAAGGTTTAAGTAGATTTCTTATAACTTTAAATGTGAGTTTGTACATTTAAAAGAAAAATACCTTTTTGGTAAAGTATGTTAATTTATGAAATTATACTTGCTTAATTATATTAAGAATTTAGCAAGTGAAATTAAAGGAAATTATTTTAATAATATTAAATAAGGATTTTTAAGGAAAAAAGGGATATTACAAAATTAAAATAATAATAAAGGAATATTATTATTTTAAATGACCACCTAAATTATTATATAATAATTTAGAATTCCATTTCTCTTACATAAAGTACATAAGAGAGAATCCGAGCGTTAGGAGGAATTCGTATTTAAAGTTCGCTCGTAAATTCCGTGTCGATAGGTCGGGATTCTCGCTCGAAGTCGTGAATCAAATATTTCCGCCAAAGCTCGATAGTAGACTCGTGGAAAGCTAAGGCAAGTGGAATTTCCCCTTGTGACCTTTTATATTTCGTTTCCGTGAAATTCTCGATGTTGGGAACAACTTGCGTGCTAAACAATAAATGAACTTAGGAAATATCGATTGTTAGATATAACGACCCCACTGTTAGCATAGTTCGCTCTTTATTATTCGATAGGAATATTATGCTAGCTTTGTTGTGGCCTTGATTGTTTACGCTCTCGTTAAGAGAACGGTGTTGAACGAACTAGTGAGGGGCGCGGTCTAGCCGACGCCTCTATATAATATTACTAAGTCGTAATGCCTACGTGTTTGAAGTACGACTTTTCGGATCATGGTCCAGTCCGCTCCGATTGCAAGGAGGGACGTGCGCACTCTAGCTAAGTGTCGGGAACTGGGTTTCCCCTTGGTGGATCGGGCCATCTGAGCCCCCACCCCCTTTAAAAATCATTAACGAAATCAAACATTTTCGACACTATATAAGATAAGTGCCCAATGCACATTTAAAAGATACCAAAACCGGACCGATCTCAAATGATCGATCCGGCTCTCGGTCCGCTCAAGGCGCGAGAGGTTTTTAACTTGTATGAATTAATAATGTTCCCAACATACTTTCGATTCTAAAAGAAGTCTACAATTTAGTAGCTCTTCTCTTAATTATCGAGCTATCTCCGCTTGAGATATGCTCCTCTGCGTACCATTAAAACCCCACATAAATAAGCCTCATCGTAAACACAACCCTAATATCTCCTTCGATAATACTTGAAATTACCAAAATACCCTCGGGAAGTTCCATTCCCGCTTGCTTAGTCTCTTAGACTAATTCTTCTTTTCCGCATGTTTGCGTGGCATTCTCTCGCCCCTCGCGAATTATGTCAGAATCTAGGAACCCCAACAAGGCGTGAAGTGAAGACGAAGGAAGAACGAGAACTTTCAAGATGTACTTATCATTTCGTTTTGGTTTTAGTTTCGCTATGTTTCAAGAACAAGCTGGTTTTGCTTTTCGATTCCGAGTAACTTTAAGTTGGAAGACAATGTAAGATGTTTTGTACAAACAAAGTCTCCTTCAGGAGCACCTTTCCTATTTTATGAATTATGTTTATTTCCGCATTATTATCGTTCTATATCATTCTAAAAGCCTTGGGTGACTTTGGACGGTAAAGTCCGAGGTCACTGGCGGTAATACCCAATGTTGTAAAATAGGGGTGTTACAAAAAACCCATAAACAATAATCCACAAGCCCCAACAGAAATGTTCCTCGACACTCATATTTTTTTTCTTTCACTCATTCTACTTAGGCGCCCTTTCGGGTTTTCACCTAACCGCTCATTTCATTTTCCAATAGATGTGCTCACCAACTCACTTTCACTCGTTTTAGCTTCTTATTACCCCAGCCTAATGCTGGTCCTGGCCCTTGATTTTTGCCTGAGCCGCCCTTTCGGGTTTTCAACTCAGCACATGATTTAATTCTTTTTTTCTGATTTTCTTGGAATTTTTGTAAGAATCTCTGGGGGCCGCGATCGCAACTATGGAGGGCCGCGGTCGCGGTTCTGGCACTTCACCGTTAATTTTTCTGAAAAACGTCACGCGACCGCTCTTTTTTTTAAGGGGCGGTCGCGGTTCGTCCTCAGTAATGTTCTTTCGAACCTAAACAAAACAAAAACAAAAAAAGAACAACAAAACTTACCTCGGGTTGCCTCCCGAGTAGCACCTTTGTTTAATGTCGTTGGCCCGACATTTTAGCCATTTATTCAGCACTTTGGTGTGGATCAGAAAGACGTATCTCTTCTAAAACTTCTTGGCTGACTCCCTCATGGTATTTCTTCAATCTCTGACCATTAACCTTGAACACCTTTTGGGAGTCCCCATCAATCAATTCCACAGCCCCATGTGGAAAAACTTGAGCAATAGTGTACGGTCCAGCACATCTAGAATGGAGCTTCCCTGGGAAGAGTGTGAGACGAGACTAAAATAGAAGGACCTTGTCTCCAGCTTTGAATTCCTTCCTTTGGATGTTCTTGTCATGCCATGCTTTTGTTTTGTTCTTGTAATTCACAGCATTGTCATAAGCATCCAATCTCAACTCCTCCATCTCTTACAATTGTAATTTTCTGAACGCTCCATCTTCTTCAATTTTGAAATTGCATTTTTGGACTGCCTAATAAGCTTTGTGCTCAAGCTCTACTGGCAACTGACAGCCTTTGCCATAGACTAATCTGAAGGAAGACATCCCAATGGGTGTCTTATAAGTAGTACGGTAAGCCCACAAAGCATCATTAGGAACTCTTTGACAATTTGCCCTTTGCATGATTGGTGTTGGGAGAGATATTATTTACAGTTTGCTTCCATGAAAATTTGCCCCCAGTTCAATTAGTGTTGGTAGATATTGTCTCTTTAAATTGATAAAGAACAAATAATTAAAAATTATGTTTTATCTAATTAAGTTAAATTATTTTGGGATCTTCCTTTGACTTGCAAAAACAAGAATAATTTCTTCGTGTAGCTATGGTATATGGACGAAGGTTAGAAAACGCTTTTTTTTGGGTGAGATATGCTACAGAAGGGAATTGGTTCAAACTTAAAGGGTACCAAAAGGAATACCTTATTTTTAGGACACTAAAAGGAATAGTCAAAACATTAGGGGTACTGACTGGCTTAAAGTCGTCGTACCAAATCAAAAAGAAATCCCTAGTTACACAACTAGTATAGATGGTAAGTCGGGGTCGAACCCAAGAGACACTTGTATCCCAAGTAGTTAATATTATCAACTCAAAATAGTAACAAAAGGGGGGATTGTGAATTGCAATTCTTAAACTAGGGAATTAAAGCAATTAAACAAAGCAAAAGTTTGGTTTTTATCAATTAAGGGAAAGCAATCTTATTCAAATATCCACTTTCTTCCTCAAGTTATTGATCATTGATTCAAACAAGTTATTCTCTTTAGTTATTTCTATCTTGATCAGATTTATAACATGGCAACAAGACATGCAAACTTAACATCCAAGTAACACATGAAACGATCATAAATCATAAGGACATTAGTAATGAGAACAAGGATAAACATAATACATGCAATTGAATTCCAACGAGTCAAACAATCAACATGCATTCAAATTTCTTTCTCAACTGTTTTAGTCCAACGAGTCCTAAATCAGTTGAGTTGCTACAAAGATTAGGTTTTACTACGAGAAAATGTAGATCTAGCAATAGAGAGTATTAATTCCAACAAGTTGGCCAGACAAGCAGAAATCAACACAATAAATATTAATTAAGCACAAGAGAATTGAAATAACCTGTAAGGAATAAACTTGAATAAGAATCTCACGATAAAACTTGAATCCGAAAGCTTCAACTTGAATAAGATCTAGGAGTTTAGTTCTCCATGAGACAGAAAATACAAACGTCCGGAATAATAGAAAATTAGGTCTAAGAGAGGTTATTCCAACAAAAACTAAAAACTAGGCTTAAGTAGTCTTCTAAAACACGAAATAATAAAGATATAATATAACAAGGCAATAAAGATAAGGCGGAAGATATTGCGCGTGTCAATCCAGTAGGACCGCGATCGCCATAATGTGGGGCCGCGATCGCGGCCAGCTTCAAACCGCGACCTCAACAGCAATCGTGAACCGCGATCGCACCAGTGTGAACCGCGATCGCGACCTTCAACAAACTTCGAATACTTGGTCTTCAAACCTATTCTTTGATAATGCTCCTAAAAGGTCTAAAACTCTATAAAAAGATGTACTAAAAAGTCCTAGTTATGCTGTATAAAACACAACATATCAGTTACAAAAAGGAATTTCCCCAATTATTTTCACTATTATCCGCCATAAAGGGTTTTTTATTATGTTTTTCAATGTTTAAGTATTTTATTATAAAATTAAATATGGCGGTTATTCGTTATAATGGAGGATTCTATCTTAGTCGAAAGATAGAATTTTCGCTTGGATTGGGGAGCAAGATATCGCTTGCTTGGGTGACAAGGCACCATATCGGCCGACCCCCTACTCCCTCCCCTCCATTATAAATACACGTCATCGCCATGTATGATGAACACCTCATATTCGTTGAGCTCTCGCGCAAGTCTTGTCCTTTCGACGTTCAATCGACAATTGTTATGAAATAAAATAAATTCATAATATTCATTTTATTCGAAACTTTTCTCTAAAATAAATGGAGTATAATTCTTATGAAATAATTAATGTAATAAATAAAATTTATTAAAAATGTAATATAATAAATTATTATCCTAACGGAAATGCTCTTAAAAAAAATAGTTTCTTTCTTAAAAAGAAAGCAATGGGCCTTAGCCCGGCCCATTTAAAAAGTCCATATATCATCAAATGGGATTTTTATTAAAAAAAATAGAGACAAGAGTGAGAATTGAACCTATGACCTCTTGTTCCTCCACTCACCCTTTACCAATTATGCTAATTAGCTTTTCTGAATTTTTAATACAACCAATTGTATTTAAACCAATTCTTGCCAGTGGTATTTTTACAAAATCGACCATATAGTCATTTGAAGCTCGAGCGGGGGTATTAATTGGGGGATATTGGGTGGATTTTTACAGAGATTTTCCCTGCCATAAAATCCATGGAAAATTTTGGAGGATCTTACATCTCCTATCATCTTAAGAGAGCATATTTTGGGTCATCATCACTTGACACCCATCCACAACCTTAGTGCCTATTTAAAGGGACTCTTTAGGCTTTACAAGACACTCCTAACTCACTCAAACACCCTTTTTCACACCCAATTTCTCCAAACAATACATGCTGATTTTTTTTAGATTTTGAGGGTTTTAATTTTTTGGGGATTTTTCTCCACTCAAACAAATCTCTGACCACCTCCGGCCATGGGGCCCTAGCTGCGACGCCCTCTCCGATCACTGGCGCCGCCGCCGGAGCCGCCCTCCCTAGGAGCCGCTCCTCCTCTGCTCGTCGTCGTCCGGTCCTGATTTCTCTCTGGTTGCTTCTTACGTAAAAGAAGAAGCAAAGGGAGAAGAGGGGTAATTTTTGTGCTTTTAATCTAACTCTAATTTTTACTAATTGTGGATTTGTCTTAGGTCCATTTAACTAATCAGAATTTTAAAAATCAGATTATGACAACTATTAAATTTGTGCTTGTTTTATCAAATAAATAGCATGCAATGTTTTTTTAAGGAGGCTTTGTGTCTACAAATTATAAGATGAACTTCATATAATTTTAGAATTATAAAAGTGGCTTTTAACTTGAAAAACATTCTGATTTTTATTTATTTATAAGCCTAAGACTTTCTTTCCCTTCTATATAAAAGAATTCTTTTATTCATGAAAGTAATAACTTGAGAATCTTATAAAATAAAATTTTATGAATAAAACCTCCTTGCATGTCCTTTTTATAAGCTTAGGATAATTTTATATGAACTTTAGATTAAAATAAATTTAACAAGAACAAGATATCTTTAAATTAAATTAAATAAGTCTGTACATGTACTTTAAAAGGGTTTTTATAACTTAAACCTTCTTGCATGTCTCTTGACTTATATTATAAACACTAGGATAACCTTTAATTAGTGAAATTTTAATAATATGAAAAACATGCCTAAACAAGTATATGGATATTTGCATTTGGATTTTACAAGGTTTTATGAAATAATCCACTCTTGGATGTCAACTTAGACTTAAAATAAATTTTAGATAATTCATTTGTGAACTTTCTAGTTAAAAGTAGACTAATAAATGTTATTATCTACTTAAGTAAGTTAACTAAATTATTCCATGTGGATTTTATAAATTTTAGGAAATAATCCACCCTTGCATGTTAACTTAGAGCTAGTATAAACTTGAAATAAAATTTATCATGACCTTCTTGATAAAAAGGATTATTTTCATAAGCATAAGCTATTTAAATAACATAATGTGTTGCATGTGGAAATAAAAGTGTTTTTTTATAAAGTAATATTTACATGCTTGTCAATACTACACTTTACTATAAGTTTAAAATAAATTAACCATGACATATAGAAATAGTGATCATGAGAATAAGTTTTAATAAGTAGCTTTGCATAAGAATAATGATAGTTAAAAAAAAGGGTTTATTCATGGTTAAAATATATTTGCATATCAAAATAAGCTTTGTCACATAAACTTTTGGGAATAAAATAAAGTTTAACATTAGAAATAATAAAATGCATGCAAATCATATTTTAAGTATATTTTAATTATTGCATATGGTTTAAAAAGGAATTTCCTTTATATTTAAATAAGAATTTATATGTGTCTTTAAAATAAATATTTTAAAATCATAAAGAGTACTATCTTGAAAATAATAATAAAGGTTATTATTTTCTATCCCATATCTAAATTGTTAACTAAAATAATTTAGATTTAACTTTCTTTGTCTTAGAAGAGGGAAATAAGAGAAAAGTATAGTTAAGATTAAAATAGGATTTTAATACGATTTCGTTCGTCTTTCCTTTCGGTCAAATAGGTCGAAGCGCTTGACGTCTCTAAGAGCTTACATTTCCGAGTTAAGAATATTTCCGAAAGAAATCTAAGGCAAGTGGACATTCTACTTGAACCTTTTGATGACTCAAATTCCGTTAACTTGTTCAATGTTGGGAACACCTTGCTTGCTAAATAAAAACGAGCCTAGGAAATATCGATTGTTAGAAATAATGACATTGTTAGCATTGTTACTATTATTGTTGTTAGTAGATATAATGCTAGGCTTGTTTGTGTGGCCTTTGTTTGTTTAAAATCTCTTTTCGAGATTCGTAATTAAATTCGTAAGTAGTGTAGTAAGGGGTGCGGGCCCGACCCGACACCTCTATATAACTCTTAAGTCGTATCGTGAAATACCAACTTTCCTACGACTGTACGGATCATGATCTATGTCTGCTCCTACTCGGAGGAGGGACGTGTGCACCATAGCTAGGTGCCGGAACTCAGTTCCCGTAAGTGGTACGTCGGCCCATTCATGCCCCCCCACACTCTTAAAAATCGTTAACTAATGTGAAGGTTTTGATCACGAAAGTAAGTAAGTGCTAAAGCACATTAAAAGAAACCGAAACCGGACCGGTCTCAAATGATCGATCCGGCTCTCGGTCCGCAAGGGTGCGAGAGGTTTTCTAAAAGCTTATGTGTAATTAACGTTCCCAACATTCATTCTATTCTAAGACGTTCTACAATCTCGTCGATCGTTCTTTCGGTTTAAGAGTTATCTCGTCTTGAGATTCACTTACTCCGTTCTTAATAAACTCCACTTAAAGTATACAATTCTCGAAACACATCTCGAATACTTCGAAATAATATTTTCGATACTTACCAAACTACCTTAAGAATGTCCGTTCTCCCTTGCTTAGTCTCTTTGGACTAATTCTGTGTTTCCGCATCTTTGCCTGACATTTCTCGCTTTTCGCGCCAAATGCCAGACGTTAGGAAACCTCCACCAAAGGCGTAAAGGACGAAGATCAATCAAGTGAAGGAAGGAAGGTTGGTTTTAAACCCAGTATGGTATTTTGCTCACTTTTGGGTCACTCTACGCTTATGCAAAAACAATGTTATTTCATTTCCGCTGCCAAACAACCCTTAAGGTTTTATGTTTTGCTAAACTAAACCATGGTTTGTAATTAGTTCTTCTAAAGTCTCATATATGAGCAACTCTTTTACTTGTAATAACTTTATAATTCCGCATGTTTTTATTTAACTTAATACCTTATAAAGCCTTGGGTGACTTTGGAAGATAAAATCCGAGGTCACTGGCGGTAACACCTATCGTTGCAAAATAGGGGTGTTACAATTATGGTATCAGAGCCGAACGTTTTGTTTTCAAAACCGAAAACTTTTGAAACCGAAAATTTCTAAACCAAAGTCTTTATCTTCACACCAAATTTTTTTTTTATTAAAATCTTCTTTTCTATCTTCTAAAAATTAAGTAATTAGTCATTGAACTTTCATAACTTAGTCATTTTTATTGAAAACTTTCAAAGTTTAATTCATTCTAAGAAAATTTATAAGTTAGAAATTTCTTCTAAGATCAAGTGTTACTTAATCTATTTTAAAAAAAATCTCTAAGTAATTCCATGAAAAGAAAAGTTCTCTTAACAACATTCTTATGTTTAAATCCTGATTTAAATTTCCTTATTTCCTTCAAGTATCTTCGTCATATAGAATCAAAGGATATTCTATATAAACATCTTCTTCTCCTCTACAGAAAATGGTACTCACAAAAAATTTAACCCGAATCAGGGATGAAGCGAAAAAGGCCGCCCAAGAGCTTGATGAGGCTTTCGCTCAATGGCCGCTTTTGCCATATGGATACCCCGAGGACAACCCCGAGTTAGCAATGCAAGAGGAAATGCATGAAAATGCACATGAGATAAATCTCGAGAAGGAAAGCCCTGAAGAGGAGTACCTCGAGAGGGGAGGTGATAAGTCACTTCATGGCCAATCAAGTCAAGAAATCACTAAGCAAGACTGCTCAGGACATCATCCATGGAAACATATGACGGAGACTCCACACTACCAAATCACAAGTCAAGCTTCAAGGACCTATCAAGTGGGTGGATGGGCTAACTGGACTATAGGTGAGTCATCCCATCATCAAGCAAATGGTCAAACAAGAAACCCATCTCCATTCGGTGGTCCAAACCCAACAAGGATTCGTCAGCCAAATTACGACTATCTCCTCCAACGTAAGGGAGTGCGGTCGGAAGAAATAAGGTCCTACCAAAACGTGGACGCTCTTCCCACTGCAGACGTCCGTCCAAGCCAAACCAGTTACATGAACTGTGACCTCTTGGAGAGGCGGAAAGAAGGCTGGCTAAACAAACAAATGGTCGAACAAGACGAACAATTCCAAGTTGAAGTACGACTAAGCGAACTTCGCGCAAGGAACGCGTATCGTCGTAGGCGGATTGAGCAGGCCAACTTAGTGCTGGACAATGAGAGCGGGATTCTTGATGAGAACCTCTTTGACGACGGTTTCCTCGATCAATATAGTTACCCCGACCATTCCTAGGCTTTGTCTTATTTGTACTGTCTGTTTTAAAGAAGTGAGCTAGTCCACTCCTCTCGACTTTCGTTTTGTCTCTGAAAAGTCGAGTCGGCATTATTCCTTTTTCAGTCTCTAGTGTAATGGCTTCTTATATAAAGCCTGTTGTAATCTTACTCCCCTAAAAGTTCTAATAAAAGTAATCCTTCCTTTGTAAGAATGTGCCTAATACATGTCTAATACAAATGTTAGATAACTAAGGAAAACATTGGTGTATCGTTATTCAGATGGTGGATACAAGAGCTACTAGCCACCGAAACCGAACTCAAGTTAGAGATGAGAACGAGGAAAGCCAATCCGAAGTTAGAGGATTGCCTCGTGTCAATCATCCTCCTGCACCAAACCCTCCTCTAGTGCTCAATGAAGGCACTATGGAAACCTTTCAGACCATGTTTCGAGAGATTGTACGAGAGGTAGTTCCGACAGTTGTGCCAGATCCAGTTGTTATGGAGAATCAAGAGGTGGGACAAGGAGCAGTTGATGCTCGTGGAAAAGAAGTGGAGACAAGATTTGCAAGCGGTCTCAAGGTCTTCAACACTATGAAACTGTAATCATATGAAGGAAGTGGAGATCCTGCCGGAATTCAGTATTGGTTCTCCCATGTAGAAAGATTGTTGAGGAACGTGCACTGCTCTGAGGCTAACAAGGTGCACATGGCTGCCCTAAGGATTAAGGGTGAAGCCGGAGAATGGTGGGAGAACTCGAGCTTGGCTACCCATCCCGACCTAACCTGGGATATGTTCAAAGATAAGATGATGAACCGTTTCTTCACCACTGCTATGAAAGACGAGAAACTAGATGAGTTGCTTTCTCCAAAGGTCCACGGGCTCAGTGTTCTAGAAAGAGCAAAGAAGTTTAATCATTTTTTGCAATATGCTGAGGAGGAAATAACCACTGAACGGAAAAAGATCCGACGTTTCCACAACTGGATGAGTGACACCATCAAACCTTGGATGGTGAACCGCCATTTTGCAACACTTGAAGAATATGTAGACGCAGCCTACCGCATGGAGGTCACCCTAGGCGACCCTGAAAACAGAAAGCACGGTGGTGGGAAGCCTCATCACTCAAATCAAAGAGGGTTTAAGAGGCCAACATCACCACAAGGTTCAAACTGGTCAAAGAAGAACAAGAATAGGCCTGCATCATCTGGAGCAAGGTCGTTTCAAGGATCAGAATCTAAGAAAGGTCCGATAGTTTGCCACAACTGTGGAGAACAAGGACATATCAACCGGAATTGTCCTAAGGAACGCAGAACTTGCTATAGTTGTGGATAAGTAGGACACCTTCGCCTTTACTGTAGGCAAACTAGAAGTAAGTCAGGTCAAGCACGTTCCAACTCGGTATCCCAATACCCTCAGACCTCAAATAGGACTGTCGGAGCTGCTTCGGTACAGTCAACTGCTCATATTAAGGGAAAAGGGCCAATGACATCTCAGAGTCAAGGTCAACAACTCCATGAGATGCACCGTAGTGACGAACCTTTTGCGTCAGATGTTCCAGAGGAATAGATGGATCCTCCTTCCTATCTAATTTTAATACTTGTAATCAAGTTAGTTTTCCAGTAAGGCGCTTTTGTATCCCCACAATAGTTGGAAATCTCGAACCATGCCTGTGATACTCTTCCTCGTAAGAGTGTCTCTTTTCGAATTCTGTAATATGATTTGGGTTAACATATAATATCCTTGCGTGTCACACCATAAATTATTTCCCATCGTTATCTTAATATAGAAAAAGTTTCGAGCCAATACATAGTTTACCTTTACGACATATTCATCCTATTACGAAGTTCACCTCAAAAGTTTACATTTAAATCGGAATAAAGTTGTAGTTCTACAAATCAAAAAAAATAAAATTCAATATAGATTCATGGTGGTGAATAAGAATGGACCTTTACCTCCCATCTTGATCACATGGTTGAGGTAGAAATCCAGGTCTTGTTCCTGTGAAGATATACATATTAAGCGACCATGTTGGAAATAGTTCCCCGATACTGATCACATTGGTGGAATGAAACCACTTAGTCCCTTGAATTCAACTTCATTTATGAAAGAATTACTTTCTTATAAGGAATAGAAAAATATAATATTAAGGGACGCTCAAACCACTTCTCGACAGTTAACATGTTCAGATACGATATCATAAAGATCGTTACCTCCTCTTGTGATACAACCATCGCTCGTTCCAATAGTAAGTTCTTTAGAAGTTCAAAATCGAAATTCTTCTTCCAAGGCATGGCTCTCACTTTTCAAACCTTGTTTCCATCTAGGGAATTTAATTAATGTCCATCTTAAAGGAATCCATCCGCTTTAATTCTATTCTGGAAGTATAGAATGAATTGATCATTTTCGTACTCGTCTCCTAGAGACACTCATGTGCTCGTTTCAATTAAGATGCTTATTCCATTAGTAACTTCAAAAAGTTAGATTCTTCTAAAACTTGAGTAAGTTTGGAGAACCTTGCACTAACCCAACAGAAGGTTGTTGAGTGCTTAGATGCGTCAAGTTCGTGGAACATCGAGTAGAGAAATTGTAATAAATAAGTGTCCTAGTCAGGTACCCTAGCCAAAGAATAATGATGAGGGAACGACTAGAGAAATTTGGAAGACGGAGCAAAAGATGCAGAGATGTTTTCCCAAGTTATTATCTTCTTAGGTAAAGAATGAAATATTCTTTAAGAAGGTACTAGAACTTCTGTTGTCACCTCACAATAGTGCGCGTTGTTGCCATCCTCGTGTTATAACATTATACCGCCCTAAGCTTTTCCTAGTTTCGGGGACGAAACTATTTTTAAGGGGGTACTATTGTAATAGCCGCTATTTTTTAGGATTAATTTCTTTTTATAATTTTAATCATTAATCATTTATTGAATAAAATAAATTCATAACATTCATTTTATTCGAAACTTTTCTCTAAAATAAATGGAGTATAATTCTTATGAAATAATTAATGTAATAAATAAAATTTATTAAAAATAGAATATAATAAATTATTATCCTAACGGAAATGCTCTTCAAAAAAAATAGTTTCTTTCTTAAAAAGAAAGCAATGGGCCTTAGCCCGACCCATTTAAAAAATCCATATATCATCAAATGGGATTTTTATAAAAAAAAAATAGAGACAAGGGTGAGAATTGAACCAATGACCTCTTGTTCCTCCACTCACCCTTTACCAATTATGCTAATTAGCTTTTCTAAATTTATGATACAACCAATTGTATTTAAACCAATTCTTGCCAATGGTATTTTTACAAAATCGACCGTATAGTCATTTGAAGCTCGACCGGGGGTATTAATTGGGGGATATTGGGTGGATTTTTACAGAGATTTTCCCTGCCATAAAATCCATAGAAAAATTTGGAGGATCTTATATCTCCAATCATCTTAAGAGAGCATATTTTGGGTCATCATCACTTGACACCCATCCACAACCTTAGTGCCTATTTAAAGGGACTCTTAGGCTTTACAAGACACTCCTAACTCACTCAAACACCCTTTTTCACACCCAATTTCTCAAAACAATACATGCTGATTATTTTTTAGATTTTGAGGGTTTTAAATTTTTAGGGATTTTTCTCCACTCAAACAAATCTCTGACCACCTCCGGCCATGGGTCCCTAGCTTAAACCTTCTTGCATGTCTCTTAAAAGGGTTTTTATAACTTAAACCTTCTTGCATGTCTCTTGACTTATATTATAAACACTAGGATAACCTTTAATTAGTGAAATTTTAATAAGATGAAAAACATGCCTAAACAAGTATATGGATATTTGCATGTGGATTTTACAAGGTTTTATGAAATAATCCACTCTTGGATGTCAACTTAGACTTAAAATAAATTTTAGATAATTCATTTGTGAACTTTCTAGTTAAAAGTAGACTAATAAATGTTATTATCTACTTAAGTAAGTTAACTAAATTATTCCATGTGGATTTTATAAATTTTAGGAAATAATCCACCCTTGCATGTTAACTTAGAGCTAGTATAAACTTGAAATAAAATTTATCATGACCTTCTTGATAAAAAGGATTATTTTCATAAGCATAAGCTATTTAAATAACATAATGTGTTGCATGTGGAAATAAAAGTGTTTTTTTATAAAGTAATATTTACATGCTTGTCAATACTACACTTTACTATAAGTTTAAAATAAATTAACCATGACATATAGAAATAGTGATCATGAGAATAAGTTTTAATAAGTAGCTTTGCATAAGAATAATGATAGTTAAAAAAAAGGGTTTATTCATGGTTAAAATATATTTGCATATCAAAATAAGCTTTGTCACATAAACTTTTGGGAATAAAATAAAGTTTAACATTAGAAATAATAAAATGCATGCAAATCATATTTTAAGTATATTTTAATTATTGCATATGGTTTAAAAAGGAATTTCCTTTATATTTAAATAAGAATTTATATGTGTCTTTAAAATAAATATTTTAAAATCATAAAGAGTACTATCTTGAAAATAATAATAAAGGTTATTATTTTCTATCCCATATCTAAATTGTTAACTAAAATAATTTAGATTTAACTTTCTTTGTCTTAGAAGAGGGAAATAAGAGAAAAGTATAGTTAAGATTAAAATAGGATTTTAATACGATTTCGTTCGTCTTTCCTTTCGGTCAAATAGGTCGAAGCGCTTGACGTCTCTAAGAGCTTACATTTCCGAGTTAAGAATATTTCCGAAAGAAATCTAAGGCAAGTGGACATTCTACTTGAACCTTTTGATGACTCAAATTCCGTTAACTTGTTCAATGTTGGGAACACCTTGCTTGCTAAATAAAAACGAGCCTAGGAAATATCGATTGTTAGAAATAATGACATTGTTAGCATTGTTACTATTATTGTTGTTAGTATATATAATGCTAGGCTTGTTTGTGTGGCCTTTGTTTGTTTAAAATCTCTTTTCGAGATTCGTAATTAAATTCGTAAGTAGTGTAGTAAGGGGTGCGGGCCCGGCCCGACACCTCTATATAACTCTTAAGTCGTATCGTGAAATACCAACTTTCCTACGACTGTACGAATCATGATCTATGTCTGCTCCTACTCGGAGGAGGGACGTGTGCACCCTAGCTAGGTGCCGGAACTCAGTTCCCGTAAGTGGTACGTCGGCACATTCATGCCCCCCCCCCACACTCTTAAAAATCGTTAACTAATGTGAAGGTTTTGATCACGAAAGTAAGTAAGTGCTAAAGCACATTAAAAGAAACCAAAACCAGAACGGTTTCAAATGATCGATCCGGCTCTCGGTCCGCAAGGGCGCGAGAGGTTTTCTAAAAGCTTATTTGTAATTAACGTTCCCAACATTCATTCTATTCTAAGACGTTCTACAATCTCGTAGATCGTTCTTTCGGTTTAAGAGTTATCTCGTCTTGAGATTCACTCACTCCGTTCTTAATAAACTCCACTTAAAGTATACAATTCTCGAAACACATCTCGAATACTTCGAAATAATATTTTCGATACTTACCAAACTACCTTAAGAATGTCCGTTCTCCCTTGCTTAGTCTCTTTGGACTAATTCTGTTTTTCCGCATCTTTTCCTGGCATTTGTCGCCTTTCGCGCCAAATGCTAGATGCTAGGAAACCTCCACCAAAGGCGTAAAGGACGAAGATCAATCAAGTGAAGGAAGGAAGGTTGGTTTTAAACCAAGTATGGTGTTTTGCTCACTTTTGGGTCACTCTACGCTTATGCAAAAACAATGTTATTTCATTTCCGCTGCCAAACAACCCTTAAGGTTTTATGTTTTGCTAAACTAAACCATGGTATGTAATTAGTTCTTCTAAAGTCTCATATATGAGCAACTCTTTTAATTGTAATAACTTTATAATTCCGCATGTTTTTATTTAACTTAATACCTTATAAAGCCTTGGGTGACTTTGGATGGTAAAATCCGAGGTCACTGCCGGTAACACCTATCGTTGCAAAATATGGGTGTTACAAATTGTTCTTCCAACTTAGAAATTGGAGGTTGATTAGGGGGTCTCCGCCCCCGTTGTCCATTGTTTTGCAAGTTCTAGGTTAAAGAGGAAGTTGGAACGGAAGGTGAAGAAGGGATATTCAACCAGTGCATTAAAGACGAATCTTTGTGCACTAACAGTTGGCACCATCTGTGAGAAACGAGTAATTGATCCACGCAATTATGGTGTTGGAGTCGATCCGGGAAGATCAAGAAGTGGTTTTTCGTAACCTTGGGGCAACTGCGTACAGCGAAATCGAGCGTGGTGCCCTCAGTGAGCAAATCCGCGCCGCGGGCTAGAGACACGCGATCGCGGACCGACAACCCGCGACAGCGAAATTCAGGGCGATCGCGCACACTCCGATATTCGCTCGGAGGATCAAGCCATGGCACGTATTGATCAAGCAAATCCTGATATTCGCTCGAAAGATCAAACCTTGGCAAGAACCGAGCAAGGCACCTTGCTTAAAGACGACTTGAACCGTGACCCGACCCCTCTCGCAAGTACGGTTGTTCATCGCACAGACCGTCATGGATTCGAGTCTAGTGACGGAATCGATAGTCGTAACACTATATGATCTAAATCTCATGGGTTCGATCGAGTTTGGGACTTGCAATGCGTGTTGTTGAATTTGAGAGCTCGAAATCTACAGGGTGGTGGGCCATCACACGAATCAAGTCGGGTAATCGCGACCAAGCAAACCGTGATCGTGGACCAGAGACCTGCAATAGTAGACGAGCGCAACTACGCATATTCGAGCCCGCGACAATGCATAACCGCGAGCTGAACCCTAATTCTATCATCCCTCTCTATGATCATGGTCAATCAAGCCATGCTGGGTCTAATCTCGTTCGTGGTAACACTCGCATATCCTTGGCATCCGGGCCAAACGGTGGGAATGGAACATCAACCACCGCTAAGAACGAAGAGGAAGATGAGATCACCCATGCGTTAGCCTCTGTCTTTAGAGAGAAGGAAGAGATTCAAAGAAAGCACGTCCAGGCAGAGTCCCGCTTGGACCAAGCCCTGGAGGAGATCTCAAGATTAAAACACACCTTGGATAAAGTTTAGGGTAAGCTCCCCGTCAGCAAATCGGCGATTGAAAGAATTAATCGACGGCTCACTAGCGTTATCGAAATCGTCGATAGTCGCCGTGGTCCTGAGCCGGCAAGCACTAGCGACTCAGAAGAGATTCAAGTTGATTACGAAAGAGATCGTAGAGTGCCTAGAAGTCGACGAAGAGAAAAGAATCGTGATTCGCCCTCGCGTAAGAGGTCTTGTGCCACGGATCACCCACAGTCCAAAGACTCGACCTTGGGCGACTTGAAGTGTTCCGACGACCACGGAGATCGACGCTGGCGCGGAAGCCCTAGCCGCGAAAGGTCTGGCGGCGACCGCGGTCGAGGCGATCAGCACGAGAAATTGCGGGAGCGTGACGAGGATCATTATGACCCGTTCGAGAAACCCGAGTCAAGTCATGATCGGGTCAGTAAGAAGAAGAGACAACGTAGTCAACGTCGGAGTGAGAGCAACGAAAGACGTGAAGGAGAAGATCGAGCGCTAAGGCGCATTGAAAGGAGGTTGCTTGATCTCTTAAGAGCGCAAGGTGGGTCCTTGCAATCGGCTCAAGAGCAAGACGAGCACGAATTGGCTATGATGACATCGGCACCATTCCATAGGAGCATCTAGCGTGCTAAGACTCCGACCAAGTTCTCTCCACCATCGTTCAATCTTTATGACGGGCATTCGGACCCCGTAATCCACATAGCTGCTTTCTCACATAAGATGGCCTTATGGGTTTCCTATGGTGCCACAATGTGCAAGATGTTTCCGGGTAGCCTTAACAAAGGTTCCTTGAAGTGGTTCCAAAGTTTCAAACCAGGATCAATCCGGTCTTGGGATCAACTTTCCACCGAGTTCATGAGGAACTACATAGCTAACAGCCGGGATGCGGTCTCTCTAGATAGACTCTTCGGCCTAAGGAAGGATAAAAGTGAAAGCTTGTGCCACTTTGCCAACCGTTTTATGGAGTGCTATGCTGAGATTGACGGGTGTGATGAGAAGACTGAAATTACCGCCTTTAAAAGGGAAATACCATTTGAAAAAAAGCTAAGGGAAAACTTGTCACTTCGTCTTAGCAGTCAAGCTTGAAGGCTTTAAGGTACGTCGGGCCCTAGTGGATCCGGGGAGTTAAGTTGATATCATGTACTACAATGTCTTCAGACTCCTTGGAAAGAAGAATGAAGACTTGATTCCGGTCAAGATGCAGCTCATTGGACTTGGAGGATACCCGACGTTCCCACTTGGAATGTACAAGACCCAATTTAGTTTGGCAAAGAAAGAGATGACAGTCGAATTCTTAATCGTCAACGTGCCTGCCCCCATACAATTTGATCTTGGGAAGGCCATGGATTCCTGGGATAAGAGCGGTACCATCAACCCTCCATCAAATGATCCAGTTTAGAGATGAAGGCGCCATAGTCCAAGTTTGGGCCAATGAGCTTGAAGCGCGTATGTGCTCTAAGGTGTTGACAGGTCTTCACTTAGGACAACAAATAAATTTATAGTCAAGACCCCGCTGAGTATAGGGGAGTCAGGATCGTTCCACGAGAAGCAAGGTTGTTTGTCTATCAACTACTAAAAATCAAACAAAAACAAGCAAAACACTCACAAGTAGCCTCGTTAACGACGTTGTCAGGGTCGTTAACGAACCACCGTAAACAAAAGACTCAAACTAACGACCTAAACAGATTCGGTACCGAGCCAGCGAACTCAACAACGAATATCTCTTTAAGTAAATTCAAATAAAAACAAAGATCTAGGACTAGGGACACCACAACATAGTCATGCATATAAACTCGTAAGAAGATGAGATCATGCCTTTAAACAGATAAATTCATCAACTTTCGCTGAATATCAAGTAAATTAACCTACTTTCGTAACCCAATTCACTCAACTGCTTGTTTTGGATCTAAAGCTTGAAACTTTCGTATTCAAACAATATCAACCTTCAAGTTACCAACTTTCTCTTTCAATCAAGTCAATCAACTCAAATTACCTTGACTTTCACCTCGGTATAATCACAACAAACAATCTCAATAATAGATAAAAGGCTTTCAACACACAATCTTACTCACCAAACATGCATAACTATGCCGGGCTTAACCCCGACCCTAGAAAAGAAGACTACTCACTAATCATAACTATGAAACAAATAAATTCAACAAAAGAAATCATAGAAAACAAATCACTAATCAAATTAATAGGAAAAATATCGTCTTACAGAAATTCAGAAGAAACCGAAAAATACACAGTACCGACCCAAAATAACGATTAACGAACCCGACAACTCTCGTCCACCGAGCCTCGATCTCGATTCCGATCCTCTCTCTCCCTTCTCGGCTCTTCCTCCTCTCCAAGTCGATCTCTCTAAAAATCCTCCCCCCCCTCTAGGCTAAACAAGAGGGCTATTTATACTAATAAAGCTAGAAAGAAATAAGGCTAGAAGATAAAAAATTTCCTAAAAAGATAGAAATAAAATCCTAAAAAGATAGAAATAAAATCTAAAAAGATAACAAGACCTAAAATACATAATATAATAACCCTAAAATCATAAAAAGATACTCTACCGACACATAAATAAATTCCCGCACAGGATCGGTGAGTCACAAAGTCAACTCTCGAAATCTCTATCTCGTGGCCTTGTTAACGAGCCCTTGCAGCCTCGTTAACGAGCCTGGGCTTGGTTTCTTCCACACTTAATCTCGTAAAACTCGAACTCCGACTTCTTCAATCTTGTATTCCTCTGTCTTTCACTGTAGCGCTCCAAATTCAGCTCCATATAGCACCTTTTCCTTGCTAAAACCTACAAAAATACACAAAATAGAGTAGCTTCCATACTTTTCATAAAAATATGCAAAACTATCCAAAAACACATAAAACTAATCCTAAACTATCAAAACTAATCCTAATAAACTAAGAAAATATACTAAAAACTATACTAAAAATACGAACATCAAAATACCCCATACTTAGACTTGCTTGTCCTCAAGAAATCACTAAACAATAACCAAAACCAAACAAACATAATCATCAAGACATAGCCATCATCTAAAAAGCAACATCTACACATAGAAGAGAAATAACAAATGATTATTAATGTCATTACACATATATGCACCAAATAGACATAAGAAAATACAATCCAACCTCACAAGGAATATAATGTGTTTCACTCATCTCTCAAGTGTTTGGGCTTATAAATTCAACTCTCAACTCAACTTATACACAAAAACTCATAGAAATTGGAACTTATATCACCAATACTCTCCACCCAAGATTTGTCAAAACAAGCAAAAATCATCAAGAGAACTTAGGCTCAATGAAAAACTTCATAGAAGCTTCCATTCGGCCGGGTTGTAATGGGGCTTGTTAATAACAAATAGGGCATGGAAATATTTTGGTCATGTGGTGCTAATAATATCCGGGAATCAAAGACTCCTAAAAACTCACACATCCAAAAAACTCAAAAAAGATAAACCAAACTTACTCTTCATTATGCACACTCATTTTCTTTTACTCACCCATTATATCCTAGAAAGTCTCATAAGAATAAAAAGAATCTATGATATTATCTATAAACACACATGCACTTCAAACTTCTTCTTCTTCTCAATAACTTCTTTTTTTTTTCGCTGCTTCTTTTGCTCATCAAGAGATCTTTCTTTTACATAATATTAGAAACAAGAGACTTCTAATCTACCCTTACCAATAATCCCAAAATTTCGAACCCAAACATAACATTGTACTCAACAAAAAAAATACCTCTCCAATCTAAGTCCTAATCCCCGGATAGGGTCAAGCTTATCTCGGCTAGGAAATAATTTTTGTGGAGCTTAAAAAAAATAAAAGGCTTCAGGCTCAATTTGGCTGTCAAAAGAGAGGATCATGTAAGGGTGGATAAGGAATAATAGGGCTCATAAAAATAAGTTCTCTATCATATGATTCTCACAAGTAATGAACTATAAATCTTATATAGGTCTCAAGAAATAGATAACCATCACAATTCCGAGAGATAATATGCATATAGAGAGTAAATCACACAAGAAAAGAAGAGGGATTTTTAATATTCTCCCTATAAGGCCAAAAATAACTCACAAGGTAATTATTTTGTTGGATTGCATCACTTATGCTATAAAGTATATGTGCTCAATTTCATCAAGTGCTATTCCTTCCTAAAAAAAATACAATTTTAAAACAAGAATCCGACTATACTATCAAAGACATGCTTGCAAGGATTTATATGATTATGCTAGCAACTACCATCATAGAACCTAAGAAAGGGATATCTATCAATTCTAAAATCTTTTTTAGATTTTTTTCAAAATTTTTCAATTTTTTCAAATTTTTTTTTCAAATTTTTATGAAACGAAACTACTTAAAACAAATAAACACACAAGACACATAAGATAACAAGTTGCCTACTTTCTCCCACCCCATACTTAAAATTACAATGTCCCCACTGTAAGAAAAATAAGAAGAAGGAAAGAAATAGAAAAGAAAAGAAAAGAACAAAAAACAAAATAAATAAAAAGAAAAGACATAAAAAACTTACAAAGACTCAAAAGTGGAAAACAAGGAAAAACTTCTTCTTCAGGCTGAATCACTGGTTCGGTGGAGGAAAGTACTGCTCAAAGTTCCCCATGAAGTCGTACATCGTCCTCCAACGCTCTACATCATCCGCCTCTCTCTGTCGATGCCTCTCATCCTCCATCGACATGCGAGCAGAATAGACGGTCTCCCATCTGTCCATCCTCCTATGAATATGGTCCTGCTGGAGGTGAAGCTGTTGCATCTGAGCAGAAAGATCCTCGGCCCACGGTGGTGGCATACTCGATCCTGTGTACTCGGGCTGAGGAGGTGGTGGATAGTGAAGCTGGAAATGGTCTTGGTACAGCACCGGGTTATATGGCATGAGACCATAGGAATGAGGGTCGACAGGAGCTGGCGGTGGGTCGGTAGTCGTCCTCGGGACCTCGTTAACGAAGATGGGTGCCTCGTTAGGAATGTAGGGAGGAGGCTGGAAATGGTCGTTAACGAGCCTGGTAGGCTCGTCAACGAAGACGTTGGTGCCCAAAACATCCGTGTCGATGTCGTCATCCTCGAAGTTAAGCTCTTCCGTACCTCCCTCGGTGTCGGCTTCTTTAGTGTCATTGCCAACTACCTCGGTATCCTCATCTTCATCTTCATCCATCTCTTTTTCGTCTCGCTCAAACCTTGTCTCACACGGTCTAAGTGATAGCTCCTCCTCCGGCTTGGGCTCTAACGGGTAAGCATGGCCCGTCCACGCCTCGTACCAATTTGGTACGTAGAGTAGCTCCAACTTTTTCAAGGGTGGGTGTAACTATGCGGTCTTGTACTTTCACTTTGAACCCTCCCTCGGCTTGAATGAAAATACTGGAGCTATACCAATAGCTCTTGTTGAGGAGTTGAGTATGAGCCGGTGTGTAGCGAGTAAGGTCGACTCCGAGATTTGTAGCCAAAAGACTAACCAAGTTACCACACCAAACTTCCTTGGACTTGGTTGATTTCTCTATGTAGTAGAGCCATTCATACCCCAAATTCAAAGGGCCGGGCTCCTCGAAAAGGATGGTGCGGAGACAAGCAACTTCCGTCCTTGTTGGCCTGTTCAGCTCTCTCTTCGACCAAAATGTAGCGGCTAGGACTCGGAGAATGATTCTGAATATGGGGTTGATGATGCTTGCCCCAGATAATGCCGTTGTGGAGGATTGTTCCTCCCCAGTGATATAGCTCCAAGTCCGAGTCACCCTGTAGTCTTTCAGGCTGTAATCTCTAGAAGGATTTGGGAGCTCGAGGATAGCGTTGAACTCCGCCATGGTATATTCTCGGCTCACATTACCGAGCCTAAACCGGATGCGTCCCGCCGAATTCTTTGATGGAAAACTAGTCCCTAGAGTGGCCAAAAACTCGGATGTGAGGGCCGGAAAGTGTGGTAGTGTTTCCTTCTTCAGCAAATGAGACACGCCAAGAATAACGAAGGCCTCCTTGACATCCGTGTAAATCCCCATGGCCTTAGCACTTGTCCTTGAGAACCACCGAGTGTTGTGGTCCTTGTCTAGGATTGCTCTGTATCGGTCCGCTTGCCCTTGAGTGCGCAAGATCACATTGTCCATGCGAGGTGGAGATGGGGACCTCTGGTTCCTTCTCTTCTTCTGAGCTCGGGTAGCGGGTCTGTTGGAACTTGCCATGTGATCTACAAAACAATCATGATTTTCCAAGATAAGATCCACTCAAGTTAAGTTAGGCAAGAGACCCCATACTTGGTCTCGAAATAATCCTCGGAATTATTCGTTAACTACCCAATTGGGTCGTTTACGATTCTGGACTGGGTATTGATCTTTGAGGATATGCAGGGTCGTTAACGAGCCTGGGTGGGTCGTTAACGAGCTGCCGAGAGCCAGTTCACAGAATTCCGAATATTTCAACTTTAAGAATCAAGCATGCAATCCTCTATACTCCTCCACTAGGCACACAATCGGATATATGTACCCCATACTTGCTCAATTACCCATCCCGAACATGCTAAATTTACCCGAAATTTTGACATGCAAAGTTTGTATCTTAAGACTAGAACAAGAAAAATTCATGCTTTTCTAAATCAACTTTTCACAATGAGACATCTAACATGAATATCCTTCCCTAGGCCAAGAACTACTAAGCATAATCAAACTTTCATGAGCAAAATCCAATCATATAAATCAATCCTCTCTATGAACTCAATTCAAGATATGAAATTTCTACCCTAAAAAACCATGAATCATGCAATTTCGAGTTAGGGTTTAGAAATCATACCGGAGAATCGAGAGATTGAAGAACAAGAGGTCGGAATTGGGTGGTTAACGAGCTCGGATCTCGTCGGTGAGAAGAATGGGTTTCCGGGCTTCGGTAACGACGGCTTCTCGGTGGTCGGTGGAGTGACGGATTCCGATCGATGGTGAGGGGATTCGGTGGAGGTTTGGAGGGATTTGGAGTTTGAGAGATTTGTGGGTAGAATTTTTGAGGGTTTGGGAAGGGTTAAATAGAGGGGGTTAGAAAGAGGAGGGGGTAGGTAGTGGCGGCTGAGGAGGGGTAAGAATTAGGGTAGAAGATAAAAGATAGATTAGGGTTTAGAAAAACTTACCTCCCGATTCGGTTCGCCAAACCGGGTCGTTAACGACCCTGGGTGGGTCGTTAACGAGCCACCGTAGCCTCCTTGAATGATTTTCGAGCCCCTTTTTCTGCATCTTGTTAGCTCTAAATTTATCCTAATTTCTATCCTAAAAACTACTAAAAAGAACTAAAAAGAAAGCTAGGAAAAAGAATCTAAAAAGAAAAGAAAAGAAAAGAAAATTAATTCTATACTAAAAAGCGGGTTGCCTCCCGTAAGCGCTATTTTTAACGTCGTCAGCCCGACGTACTCACCTGAGTTCAAGGTGGCTCTTTTGTAGCGATGTTGGGGTCTTGAGGTACCCCATACTTAGCCTTGCAGCCTTTATGTGCTTGAGTTACTAAATTAGGTCCCTTTTCTTCTATCAATATGCCCGGTATTCCTACATGATGGTTAGTGAAATCTGAAAACCAAGGTGGTTTTGACTCCTCTGTAGTGCATATGATGGGGCATGGTGTAGGAACAAAAGATAAAGAATAGTCATGACCATCTTTAGCGGATTCATAGTTAGAGTACTTACCGTGGTTGTATTCTTGCACGTGGGACTCGGTAGTCGGCCAATGTGGTTCGGTAGGGACTTGTATGAAATACTCTCCTGTTTTGGTATTTGAGGGAGGCTCGGTAGGGCCAGCTATGTCGAGTTCTGGTTGAGTCAACTCGATTTGTGCGACCGCAGTTGGGTCGTTGGCATTCTGATCCAAGCTGAATTCCACTCGTTCCTCTCCAATATCAAAAGTGAGGAGTCCTTTCCGCACATCGAATCTTGCACCTGCTGTGGCTAAGAATGGTCTGCCGAGAATTATGGGGGCATGAGGGTCTTCAGGCATATCGAGGACGATGAAATCATTCGGTATAAAGAATTTCCCGACTTGAATAGGATAGTCGTCCACGACTCCTGTGGCCTTGACACATGATCCATCTGCCATGTACAGATTCATATCTACCGGCTCTAGTGGTCCCATATTAGCTTTGGACCAGATCGAGAGAGGGAGTAAACTAGCACTGGCTCCCAGATCACATAAAGCTTTGAACTTGTGGTCGCCTATGCCGATCGTTATTGCAAATCTCCCTGGATCTCCTAGCTTTTCTGGTAAAGCTATAGATCTGACTTCATCCTGCAGCTTTGTAATGGATCTTTTCCTGCTAAGAATATCTTTCAAGAATTTTGTGTAAGCCGGCATTTCGCTTAGGGCCTCAGCGAATGGGATGGAAATATTAATGCCCTGAAGAATCTTTACGAAACGCTTGAACTTACTCTCAGTAGAGTCCATAGATTTCGTAGTAGGAAATGGAAGAGATTTCACCATCCTCGGAACCAAGTTAGGCTCAAGGGGTGATGCTACCGGGTCGACACTAAGGTCGCCAGGTACGCTCGGCGGGTCGTTACCGACCCTGCAGGGGTCGTTAACTACCCTGGAATTGAGAGGAAGGCTCAGATTAGAAAACTTACCTGGGGTAGGGTCGTTAGGTACCCTCGGAGCCTCGTCACCATGGTACACTGGTTCGGTAATTGCCCTCGTTGGCTCGTTACCGAGGGTAACCGCGGTGTCCTCTTCTTTCTTATCCTTAGCTTGGGCTCGCTCTGGTAATGTCTTTCCGCTCCTAAGGTGTATTGCTGCTATTTGTACTTTAAGATTTTCTTCGGGACGGCCCGGAAGTTGCCCTTGTGGCCTCGGAATCTGTGCAGCAAGGTTCCCTAGTTGGGAATCTACATTCTTCTTCCATACATCAAACTCTCCCCATCGTTTATTCTGGTGGTTAAGGTTAGCCTGAACTTCATTGACCTTGTTGTGGACCCCATTGATGCTTTCCTGTAACCCTTGTACCCAAGATGGTGGTTCCTGATGGCCTGGAGGTCGATAAGGTGCAGGTCGTCTATCTGGTGGAGGCGCTGCATAGCTTGGATTTGGATTCTGATTACCCCATGTCTGATAGTTATTTGACCTTTCAAAATTGCTAGGCTGGTTCCTGTATGGCCCTCTCATGTAATTCATTTCAGCAATTGTCTCAACGACTCTTACATGCTCTATGTTAGTGCAAGCAGAAGTACTATGGGCAGAAGAACCACACTCTTGACAAGATTGAGAGGATTTCAGAAAACTTACCTGCTTCTTCAAGCGGTTGACCTCGTCTTGTAAAAACTGATTTTTGACGTCTGGGTCAACATCTTCTCGGTTAGGCACATAGAGACGTTTCTGCGGTTGGGGGGTCTGCTGGGTTCCATACATGGCATCATAATTGGACAGCTTATCCAGCAATTCCCATGCAGCCGTAGGGTCCATCTCTATAAAACCACACGCTGTATGCGTGTTAATGCGGTTCTTGGTCTCTGCGTTGATACCCTGGAAAAAGATTTCTTGCAGAACATATAAAGGTTGCCCATGAGTGGGGCACTGTCTAAGCATCTCTTTGAATCTTTCACATGTTTCAACAAAGGTCTCATTAGGCAGCTGGTGATAGGAGGTGATGCGTTTCCTCAACTCCGTCGTCTTGGCAGGCGGGAAGAATTTTGTAAGAAATTGATCATACAAGTTCTTCCAAGTCCTAATAGACTTAGGAGGTAGGCTCTCCAACCAGCTCAGGGCCTTTCCAGTTAGAGACCACCTGAAAGCTTTTAACAGAACATATTCAAGTGAGACACCTTCAGCAGCTATGGTGTCACATAAATCAAGAAAATTTCTAATATGCTCCATAGGGCACTCAGTAGGTTTCCCTTCAAGTTGAGCCCGTTTAATTAAGGATATGAATTGAGACTTGATCTCAAAGGCTTTCTCTATCTCTGGAAGCACGATTGGGACTCTGGCACCCTCAGTTCTGGATGCATATACTGTTTGGCATTCCTCGGATAGGCATTCAGTTCCTCCTATAGGTGAGCATTGTCGGCTCGTTGACGCTCAGCTTCGGCAACATCGCCTTCCTTCTCGGTTTTCAACGCCTCCATCTGGTTTTGGAGGATCTCCAATTGACGAGCCATCTCTTCAGGTGTGGCCATAGCTCGGTTCTCTCGGCATCGACGGTGCAGGGAACGTTCGGGTTCTGAGTAATAACCAGCGTTGTCAAACTCAAGCCTTCGACGTCCTACCGGCATGCGCTGAGAAAACAGACAAAGAAAACAAAAATTAAAACAAAAACGGGGTCGGGCTATTCCCGAACCCACAGATAAACAAACAAACTCGTTGCTTCCCGGGCAACGGCGCCAATTTGTTGACGGACCTTCACTCAGGACAACAAATAAATTTATAGTCAAGACCCCGCTGAGTATAGGGGAGTCAGGATCGTTCCACGAGAAGCAAGGTTGTTTGTCTATCAACTACTAAAAATCAAACAAAAACAAGCAAAACACTCACAAGTAGCCTCGTTAACGACGTTGTCAGGGTCGTTAACGAACCACCGTAAACAAAAGACTCAAACTAACGACCTAAACAGATTCGGTACCGAGCCAGCGAACTCAGCAACGAATATCTCTTTAAGAAAATTCAAATAAAAACAAAGATCTAGGACTAGGGATACCACAACATAGTCATGCATATAAACTCGTAAGAAGATGAGATCATGCCTTTAAATAGATAAATTCATCAACTTTCGTTGAATATCAAGTAAATTAACCTACTTTCGTAACCCAATTCACTCAACTGCTTGTTTTGGATCTAAAGCTTGAAACTTTCGTATTCAAACAATATCAACCTTCAAGTTACCAACTTTCTCTTTCAATCAAGTCAATCAACTCAAATTACCTTGACTTTCACCTCGGTATAATCACAACAAACAATCTCAATAATAGATAAAAGGCTTTCAACACACAATCTTACTCACCAAACATGCATAACTATGCCGGGCTTAACCCCGACCCTAGAAAAGAAGACTACTCACTAATCATAACTATGAAACAAATAAATTCAACAAAAGAAATCATAGAAAACAAATCACTAATCAAATTAATAGGAAAAATATCGTCTTACAGAAATTCAGAAGAAACCGAAAAATACACAGTACCGAACCAAAATAACGATTAACGAACCCGGCAACTCTCGTCCACCGAGCCTCGATCTCGATTCCGATCCTCTCTCTCCCTTCTCGGCTCTTCCTCCTCTCCAAGTCGATCTCTCTAATAATCCTCTCCCCTCTAGGCTAAACAAGAGGGCTATTTATACTAATAAAGCTAGAAAGAAATAAGGCTAGAAGATAAAAACTTTCCTAAAAAGATAGAAATAAAATCCTAAAAAGATAGAAATAAAATCTAAAAAGATAACAAGACCTAAATACATAATATAATAACCCTAAAATCATAAAAAGATACTCTACCGACACGGAAATAAATTCCCGCACAGGATCGTTGAGTCACAAAGTCAACTCTCGAAATCTCTATCTCATGGCCTCGTTAACGAGCCCTTGCAGCCTCGTTAACGAGCCTGGGCTTGGTTTCTTCCACACTTAATCTCGTAAAACTCGAACTCCGACTTCTTCAATCTTGTATTCCTCTGTCTTTCACTGTAGCGCTCCAAATTCAGCTCCATATAGCACCTTTTCCTTGCTAAAACCTACAAAAATACACAAAATAGAGTAGCTTCCATACTTTTCATAAAAATATGCAAAACTATCCAAAAACACATAAAACTAATCCTAAACTATCAAAACTAATCCTAATAAACTAAGAAAATATACTAAAAATACGAACATCATAAGGACAATCACCCTAAGACAGAGTTTATGCAGAGGATAAAAGAAGAGCCAAGAAGTGAGGACCAGGAGTGTAACCGCGATCAAGGGCCCGAGTGTCGCGACCGTGGATTTGGTCCAGAGAGAGAGGCTCATTCTTTGAGGTGAGACCGCAACTGCGGATCGCTGAGCCACGACCGCGGACCTGCAACTGAGAGCGTCCCTCCTCAAGAGAAGAGTCACGATCGCGACTACCCGTATTCCCCAGCGCAGCTCAAGGATCTTGGGATTGGGAAATGCATGTAAATATGACACTCTTTTCCCCACGTGGTTTTGATGAGGCCCTTAGATTATTATTTGTCATTCATTAGTTCAATCCTTAAGATCATATTATTCATGTTTATTTTAATAAAAGTCAGTTTTTACATTAGTTTGAGTCTTACATTTAAAAAAAAGAGTGCAACGTTAGTTCATCGCACTAGCGGACTTCTACATATGCGTGTATGTAGAGGAGCAAAGGACCCCTTGATATTCGCTTATGAATGTACGAATATACGAATATATGAATATCCGAAACGCGCGTAAGAGAACCTCTTCGACTAACCGTATGGCCACTTCGTGTAGGACCTATAGTACTTACATTTTAGTTGCGTTTTAACATAACTAAAACCTAAGTGGGCATTTGTGATTGGGTAAAATTAATCGTCATAATTATTTTCTCTATTATCTGTCATAAAGGTACTTTTTTTATTATGCTTTTCTATCTTTAAGTATTTTATTATAAAATGAAATATGGCGGTTATTCGTTATGATGGAGGATTCTATCTTAGTCGAAAGATTGAATTTCCGCTTAGATTGGGGAGCAAGATATTGCTTGCTTGGGTGACAAGGCATCATATCGGCCGACCCTAGGTGTGGAATTTTCAGCCCCCTACTCCCTCTCCGGCCTCCATTATAAATACATGTCATCACCATGTATGATGAGCACCTCATATTCACTGCGCTTGCACGCAAGTCTTGTCCTTTACCTCTACGCAAGTCTTGTGTAATTCTAACTAATAAAAGCAAGTAAATCAAGTAAATATTGATGTAAGAATATATGAGAATGCAAAGTTCCAAAGCAAGGAATCCCCACAACTTTGATCCATGAAGTTTGAATCTCACTTCAACCTAAACTTAGTTGGATATTTTGTTATGAAGGTTATTGTCTAATGTCATAAATTAACTTTTCTCAAAGTATAACTCAATGTACTTCTATCAAATTAAGAACCCACTTTCGTGATAAAACAAAATCAATAGAAATCTTTTAAGCACTTAGAAATCTAGATGACAAACCAAACTTGCCCCACTTTCGTGATGCATCAAACTTGACTCAAACACCTAGAAGTTCTATGACAATTAATCACATGAGAAACTAATCTCAACTTGAATTCTAGTTTTTCCAAATAGAAACAACCACCTTTCGATGTGTTCTCTCTATTTTGATTACTCACTTAGACTACCATTTCTTGATGCGCAACCTAAGAAAGACTCTAACAAGTTTAAACCTATTAGATTAAGCCCCTAGAATCAAATCATATTAGTTTCCAAATAATTCAACCAAAAGATGTTGAATCTAATCTACTTCACATCGTTGGGATCACCTAACCCTAAAACTATAGAATTTAGCCTAGCATATTGAAATTCATAATCAAACCAATAAAATTAAACATGGAAGTAGAAAATAAGAGCAATAATTGAAAGAGAAACTTACTAGAAATTCAATTGAATAGATGGTTGCAATGGATCCAAAGTGCAAACAAAATCTCCAAAGTGAAATAGCGTAGAACTAAACCCTAGAAAATCTCTCCCTCTTTTCTAAACATGAAAATTAGAATAATAAAACATAATAATTCTCTAACTTGTCTTCCAAAGAGTAGAAATAAGAAGTAAACTAAAGATATTTAAAAATACAAACAAACTCGAGCCCAAAACAAAGCCCAAAATCCCGGCGCGGAACAAAACATGAGACTCACAACCGTGACTATGACTTTCACGACCTTGAGTGCGCATCGCAGTTAAGTCACAGCCAGACTCACGACCTGAGTCTTACCCTGACTTTTACACACATTATCCTAAGACCTCCTCTAGTCGTGACCTCCATCCAAGACCGTCAAACTTGCCCGTGAGTCCTACACTTAGCTAGTTTCTTGCCTTTAGAGCTTCTCATAGGTCTTTCTAAACTTCTTTCCTTTGCTCCAAAAAAATCCACCATCATTCTCTTGATCTCAACTTCTTTTGTAAAGCCCAAAAACACTATCAAAAGACCTATAAAAGTAAAACACACTTCCATATCTCAAATAATACGAAAATCACACAAAACCACTAAAAAATAACCCCAAAAAGAAAGAAAGCTATATCTAAATGCACATACAAACCACACGAAATAAGATGATCTCGAAAAGAAGGATTTGATGCTAAGACCTCAAAATACCCCATAAACTTTGTGTGTCCCCAAGCAAAACTCAAAACTCAACCACAAGTGCAAGAAAGAAATAATTGCCTCAACTTGTTCACACTCTCATGGTCATGCAAGTCGAAAGATATAAGACAAGTACCATCATAGCATAATCATTATTATCAACAAGACAAGACCTTCTTAGTTCCTAAACCTCACAATGATAAATGTGTTTCACTCACTCTCAATGTGTTTAAGAGTAATCAGTAACGCTCAAATCCTTAACTTTGAAAATAATCTACCATATGCTTGCATCAGAGTCCTAAATCTCCAACACTTGGGACAATGCACATGACACAAATCAAGAGGACTTTTATTAGGTTATAATGGGGCCAAGGTAAGGAAAAAAGTAGGAAATTATTTGGTCTTGTGGTGCTAAATCTGGGAAAGAGGAATTAACCAAATTGAACAACACACCAAGCTTAACTTTTTTTCATTCTTCTTGCTCTTTTTTTCACTACCTTTTCAATACCAAACTTCACTCCATTAACAACTTTATTTATTCACTCTCCTTTTTTTCTTCCTTTTCATTGCTTTTCTCATTCTTTTCTTTCTTTTTAATTTATTAACCACTTGCTAACCTTCCAATAATCACTTCAAAGACCAAAAACATACAACTTCTTCAAGCTTAACTCACATTTAGTATACTTAAACAAATATCCTATTTCCCGAATGGGTAAAGAGCTAATACTTAGGCTCATAATGCTTTGTGGAGCTTCAAAATTAAGGTCATAAAAAGGCTAGAACATGGCTTGAAACACGAGAAATTATATGTAAAGGTAGTCAAGGGATTATGGCTAACAAAATAAATGCATCAATCATTTTCATGTCATGCACATAAGTCATATATGTGGCATCAAAAAAGGTTATAACGCAAGTTCTATTGATTATGTAATCAAAGCAAGAATCACACACAAAGAATGTAAGTGGACATATGAATAGTCCATTAGGCTAAAAATCTCACAAGACTTTTGTTAGGACCTATTCAAGCTAAAATCTCATCAATAACTCCATGCTAGGCAATTTATCAAAGAAAAATCAATGCATTTTTAGAGAAATCAAAAGCTTAGCATTATAGATAACCATTCAATCATTGTGGCATCGTTTTTTAAAGCAAGGATATTCATCAAATCATCTTAAGGCTCTTTTTTTTCCATTTTTTTAAGACTCAAACAAAACAAAACTTACAAGAAAAATAAACATGCAATGCAAAGCAAACTAAAGTACATATGCCTCACCCCATACTTAAACCTTATATTGTTCCCAATATAGAAATTAAAGAAGATGGAGAACGAATACTCACAAATAAAAGGCTGGGGTTGCCTCCCGAGAAGCGCTTCTCTAAGGTCATTATCTTGACCTTTCACCAATATCATATCTTTGGATCGGGAGGGTCGGTGATACTCAACTCAATCGGACCAGGTTCTTTGTAAGACTTTAACTTTTTTAACCTTGAAATACCCCGAGGCCCACCCATATCCCATCTCCTTGTTTATCAAATCATCCCAAGTGCGCCAAAGTTTCTTGATGTGCTCAATTTTTTTTTTCTTGCAACCTTATAGGTAACATCTGATCTAGTTTTTTTAATTAGACTTTGCAACTATATATATCCCCCAAATAATTGGGTGTTCTTCACCAATTTTCTTTTGGATCTCTTGGCAAACCAGTAACAACTAAGTTGCCAAGTTGTCAATCCACATGAATGACTTTCGCTTTGTACGTTTTCGCTCTTATAGTATTTAAAGACATTATTTGAAAAAAAACAAGCATCCACTAGCAAATGCAAACTCAAATATTCAAGCACACAAAGAAATTAAGACATTATCATAAAAACAAGCATTCACACCATCAAATACTCAATGAAAGCTAAAATAAATAAAAACACCTAGCAACAAAACTCAAATTCTTAATTCATACCACTTTAAACCAAAAATTCGAACTTCCTTCATAGCGACAACCGAATATTGTACAAATTGTATGAAGAACAACACAAATTGAAATGAAATCGGTACAATGGGTCTTATCGGTGCTATATTTGGAGTACCCTAAGCCTGCATGGGAGAATTGGAGAAGAGAAGTAGGAGAAAAAAGTTAAAACCCTAATTTCATAAAAAATAAATGGTGAATTTCACAAAACCACCCGTAAAATGTGGGTTTGTGCACGAAACCATCCTTAAAAAATGAAATTGTGCAAAACCACCCTTAAATGTTATGCGGTTACAAGTAGCCACCCACACACCAACAACCGTGACCTTTTCTGTTAAACCCAAGTAAATTTAGTAAATGCCCCTCTAAATATACAAATCTCCCAATCAAACCAACCTAAATAATAAATTTCCATATTATTATTAAACTCAAAGATAAACGCTCCATGCTCCTCCACTCTTTAACCAAAAATTCTGATTTTTTGTGCTTCTCCTTCAATTGTGCGTGAAGTTGAAATTGTAATTGCATAAATATCTTTCTTGGGTGGTTAATTGCTTGCATTTGCATGAGTTTATCAAAAGCCCCAATTTGGAGTGTGGAAGAACATAACCTAATTCATAGTTTTTACAAGCCCAATTTAAATATGTGCTTGTTGTTCATGGAGATTGGTGGAAGGACTAGGTTGGGAGATTTTCGGCAACAATAAGTGTTATTGCTTATCAAGATCGATTGGCAGATGAATTGGGGAGGCAAGCTCGACAACAATTGTGCATCGGTGTCGGTGAAGGCAACAGTTATGTGGTGGAATGCCGACAACTTTCTTACGGTAGACGCACAAGCCCCATGTAGGTGAGATGCATTGAGCAACTTCGATCAGTGGGTTTAGAGTTGGATGGAAGGATATAATTTGGGGTTTAAAGCTTTAATTGGGATGGATTTAGGTTAAATTTGGAGAAAGTATATATAAAAGGGGTAATTGCTTGGTTTAACGGAAAAGATAACAGTTGATGGTTATAGGTGGTAATTTTTAAGCAGATGACATTTAAAGGTGGTTTTGTACAATTTCATTTTTTAAGGGTTGTTTCGTACATAAACCTACATTTTACGGGTGATTTTGTGAAATTCACCCAAAAATAAATGCAAATTCGATTATGCCACGAGAACACCGCACCACTAGAAAGTCTACAATGACGACATGCAATATGAGCCACAAGATTGACATTGGGCCACCAATGAGATTGACATTCGGCCACCAATGACAAGTCGGATTATACGATAGAGGGACCCACATCTACCTAAAAATGTTCTCCTAATCACAATTCATAATCCCTTTTCCCACCATTAATCTCCATTCTCAAATCTCACTCGGTCACTCTTCTTCATGAGCTCTGCATACCCCCACCGATGTTATCCACACCAACTTCCTCTCCGGCACCACCGTTCTTCTTCCAGACGCAACACCTCCTCCTCTTCTCCCGGATCCCCGATTCTACTGGAAGAATCCTCCTCCGCACCCCGCCATGTCCTGTAGTATCCTCCTCTACCTGCTCCGGCCGCGGCCACCTGTCTTTGCTCCCGGTCGCCGTCCAGATCACCAAGAGAATAAACTGTTTCGCTAAACCTGACACATTCGAGGATCAATTTAGTAATTCCGGAACCAAATCCGTCGAAATTCACGATGAAGGCGCGGCTTCGGGGGCTGAGGAGGACGGTGACGCCAATCCTCCATCTCGCGTTTCCCCTGACATGTCTGCCTCTAGCTCCTCGTCTTCGTCATCGGAGTTGCTCTCCCTTGGAATTCCTGAACCTGTTTACGAGGTCCGCTTCGAATTTTGAACTTCTGAGTCTTCCTACTTGTGGTTTCTCCTATAATATGATGTTTAGGTACTGATCCACGATCTTTTTGTGAATAAGGTGGTTGAGGTGAAGTCGAATGGGCTTATTTCAACCAGAAAGATACATCGAAAGAATCTGTTGAAATCTAGCGGTGAGTATCAAGTAGAATTCATTACATGTTAAATTTCTATATTTCTTATAAACTTGTTGTCAAATCATGAGCAGTCTCTCCAGTTGGGAAATTTCTCTAATTGCAATTGTATGATATTTCATTAACCTTGCTATACGCTTGCTATTATTTTCCTTTCCTATGGTCAGTAATGATTCAGTTGTTTCCCTAATTGGAGGACACGGGAAAAAAAACTTCGCTTATTCATGTACTTGTTTCAATGTGGTTTGTGTGGCACACCTATGAAATTCAAATATGGAACTATGATTCCTTCTTACACTACTAAATAGAGTACGTTATTCCATCATTAGGCCTTCGTCCGCGGGATATCCGGAGTGTGGATCCATCCTTGTGGTTGACAAATTCAATGCCCTCTCTACTGGTATCCATTCTGAATTAAGATTGTTCCTGTAAGATATTAGAACTGTTGTCATTCATTGCTTATCTCAAATGGCTGTCAAATTTCTACATACACTATGAAATTTGTCCAATTATGTCTAGTCATATGGAAGATTGGGATTGGATTATTTGCCAGGGATTTAAATTTGTCAATTGAACCTAGATAAATTACAATTTAAGATGATAGATGCTCCTGTATAGAATGAAGGGAAATTCAAGATATTAATGTAACATGCTGCTTTCAACGAATCACAATCTAGCTCTTGCCACTTCTTAATGATTAGTTGCATTGCATATTACCTCGCATGAGCAGCTGACATTTTGTCTGCCTTTGCCTGTTCCATTTATTAGGTTCGTGAACATGCAATACTTTTGAACTTGGGCTCATTGAGGGCAATTGTTATGCAAGAGCGTGTGCTCATATTTAACTATAACCGGTACTGTTTCAATGTCTATGGCTGTTTGGTGTTTCTCCTGTTTCCCGTCAACATAGACTAACATTTTAGCTGTTCATATAACTTATTTGCAGAAGAGGGGGTAAAGCTTTCATTGACTCATTGTTGCCACGACTGAACCCAAAAAACACCACTGGAGGGCCATGCACACCGTTTGTGCTTGAGGTATGTGTATAACTTGATTTTCCCATTTTGCGTTATTACAGTGATACTTCATCCCCTAACGAATATCAGTTGTGGAGCTTTATGCTTTCCTTCTGAGCCCTATCATACTGTATGCCTTGAAAATGCATCAGTAGCTTATACATTAATGTCTCTCCCTGAAAAACTCAGTCCATTAATCTTCCCATTTTTTTTTTTATATTATGTACATTAGCTTCTTTCGTTTCTGCCCTGATAGCTCTGTTGTCTTCCCTTGCCTATTTTTGCTCACGGAACTACATGTTTTTATTCCTGAAAGTCTACATGTTTGTATTCATTTCTGGCTATATAAACAGTAATAATACTGGTTTCTAAGATATAATCCTTGTAGGTTGTTGAAGCTAGCAGTAATAATATCGGTTTCTAAGATATAATCCTCGTAGGTTGTTGAAGCTGCATTAGTGTCAAGAATACAGAGGTTGGAGCAGAGGATGATGGACTTAGAACCTCGTGTGAGTATGACAATGTAGTCCATACTATTTTTATTATTATCTATGTAAAATTTGTTGATGAGAAACTTTTCTACTGGCAACTTTCAATAAAAGCACTCTCCTCATTTACCTTTGTGGTTTCTTGGGATGTATTTAGGTATTTCATACTCCATAATTCCTTTTGCAACACTAGTATTTCACTATAATTTACAAGTGATTCGGGAACATAATCGCTCTCTCTCTATATGATTTAACTACTGACCTGCATATCTCCACTTTAAATATTTAATCTTAAAAATTCTTGAAAGAATATTTATAAGGGAAATTTTTTTGATGATGCTGACTTGCTCTTTAACAGCTAGGGATATGTGGGTGCACATAGTGACATATTATCTTGGCCTTTTGGCATTTACAATGAAAAGCTCCAGCTAACTGGTACTGTGAGTCTGGCATGTATTGGAATTGACATTTATATTTAACTGTGGGGAGTAAAAATTTATTATATGATAATAATCTCCAAGTTATTCACAATTAATCCATGTACGGCGCATGGTTCAGGTTCAAGGGTTACTTGAGGTTCTTCCCAACCGTTTGACAGCTGATGTACTAGAGCAACTTCGTACAAGCAAGCAAACCTTGGTAGATTTTTCTGCAATATCAGTTGTATCAAGATCCAGAAATCATGAGATGTAGATTCAAATTAAACAACTAAAACATTTTTGCTTTCTCATTTTCTGGTTGGAAGGTTGAATTGGGTTCAAGGGCTGGAGCTCTTAGACAAATGCTGCTTGATCTTCTTGAAGATACTCATGAAATTCGCCGTATATGCATAATGGGAAGAAATTGCAAACTCAATAGATTGAACAATGCCATGGAATGCTCTCTTCCTTTAGAAAAAGAAATTGCAGAGGGTAATTAATCTGAGGTTTCTTCATTCATGCAGTAGCCCATGCTGTATTTAGTGGATGACTTAATGTCGTGATTTTGTTTATTGCAGAAGAGGAGGAAGAAATTGAGATGCTCTTGGAAAATTATCTTCAAAGGTATTGCTGCCCCTTTCTTTCTAAGAATTAACTTATTTTTAGAGGCAGCGCTGATTCCCCATCTAATTTGTTTGTAGATGTGAATCATGCCACGGTCAAGCTGAAAGACTACTTGATTCTGCCAAGGAAATGGAAGATTCAATTGCTGTTAATCTGAGGTTGGTCATATATTCTGTTACTACAGTTCCGTTTAAAATGAGGCGTTGGTAAAATATTAAATTTATCAAATATAAAATTTAGTGAATAATTTCATACATTATTAAAACAACCAGTTTACATTAGTTGCAAAAATTTACAAAAATTACAAAATACAATATCAAAAATAATATGTTGTCAAGTGAAATTTGTGATGTGTCAATTAGACAATTTTTACCAAAAAACGAGAGAAAAAATCAGCCTAAATATAAGGTTAGGTTCTAATAAACCACACTTATAGTGATATAGAGTGGAATAATATAGAGTGTTAGGATCTAAATATAATAAACGAACTAGATTTAATCTTAAAATTATAGCAGAAAGAAGATTTGTAAAACCCCGTAATTATAGGAAACCGAAAAATCTATTACCTATATACATTATTATAATACGTTATATACATGATTACAATACATTACATACATGTTTTATTGCTTGTATTCATGAATTCTGAAGGTGCTTACGAATACAATTAATAACAAAAAAGCATGCATATAACCTATTATAATCATGTATATAACATATTACAATCATGTTTATGAACTGATTCCATGAATATGTATATTTGTAAGTATCTTCGGAATTTATGAATACGATCAACAAACAGTCTGTATATAAGGTATTATAATCATGTATATAATGTATATTATAATCATGTATATAATATATATAATAATCATGTATATATTGTATTATAATCATGTACATAGGCAACTTTTTCGGCAGAATACATCAACAGAGCCCTGTACTTACACTTTTTTTTCTATTGGACCCCTGTACTAAAAAATGTTCAAACAGACCCCTGTATTGCCCCCAATTTTGCCTATTGAACACTTTCAATCTTATTCTCCTTCCAGTGTACATCACGCACCTTATGTGTCATGTTATTTTGCCAAATAAGCCAAAATGGTTAAATACATACATGTTATTTTGGCAAAATACGTACATGTTACATAAGGCGCGTGAAGACTTGAAAGTGTTCAATAGGCAAAATAACATGTACGTATTTGACCATTTTGGCTTATTTGGCAAAATAACATGACACATAAAGCGTGTGATGTACACTGGAAGGAGAATAAGATTGAAAGTGTTCAATAGGCAAAATTGGGGGCAGTACAAGAGTCTGTTTGAACACTTTTTAGTACAGGGGTCCAATAGGAAAAAAAATGTAAGTACAGGGATCTGTTGATGTATTCTGCCCAACTTTTTCAGTTTTTATAACTACAAGATTGTGTAACGACCCACATTAGTCACTTTGCAACTCTAGAAACTAGTATATGTATATGTAGATGAGTTTAATTAGTCAATATCAAACATTGAAAAAACATTTAAGAAAATACTAACAATATTTGAAATGTAAGAAATGGAGAAACTAAAAAAAAAAAAGAGATTTTCTTTCAAGTAGGCCTCAAAGTTGGCCTTTTGCACTTAAATTGTATAGAACTAAAAAAAAAATTAACATATTATACTTTTGTAAACACATATATTAGATTTTGGTCAAAAGAAAAAAAAAACAGAGCCTACATAATTCGAGGGCCTAAGGACCACCTTACATAATTCAAGGCCGTATTCAGATGCACACTTTGCACCTATCCAAGATCGGGGCAGGAAAGAAATTACGTCCTAAACAAATAACATTTTCTTTTTTCTTTTTTCTTTTCCAGTTCTCGGAGACTAGAAGTGAGCAAAGTAGAATTACTTCTTCAAGTAGGAACATTCTGTGTAGCAATTGGTGCACTGATTGCAGGTAAAGTGCAACACGGTTTCACAATCACTTTTTGATGCTCGTTTTTTCCGTTTTAAGCTTCTTAAAACCGCCATAATGTAGGTATATTCGGCATGAACCTGAAGTCCTATCTTGAAGAGCATGTGGTACACCTCTAAATCACTATCAATTAGCAAAACATTCGTTGAATTCTCGATCCTAATTTATACTTGCCCAGTAACATGCTTTCGTTTACTTATATTCTGTCACTTGTTCCTCACCTGTGTGCAGTTCGCGTTTTGGCTAACAACAGCAGGGATCTTTGTTGGTATTATTATTGGCTTCTTTTTAATGTATTGGTGCCTTAGAAAGAGAAAAGTATTATAGGTTACTTTGCGCTGAACTATAAGATAATCGATTATCACCGTCTACATGTTGTAATTTTAGTTGCTCATTATTGTGACATCATATGACGACGAGGATTTGACCGGGAAGGATGGATATACGGTTATAAATAAACCAGAATCAAACGAAACAAACACGTTACCAATCTGAATGTAGGGTCTTTGAAAAATGAAACCGAGAAAATAAATGTTGTGGCACTGTATGGAGTTTATTGCCTTAGGAATTATTTCGCTCGGTGGTGCGAGTCCGCTAAGGCGCCGCCCCCATGAATCATATAATGATTTTCGATCTTGTGCACTCACCAATAGAAGGTTGGAATTATAAGAGAATGCTCAGAACTGAAAGAGAATTTTTAGGAAGGAGAGAAAGACTTTTTTTCTGTCCGATTTCTCTATTGGCTAATCATACTCCCTATTATAATTCTTTGTTTTAACTAGTTGTTCCCGTCGTGCCCTGCACGACTATGACTCGATATTTTCAGATATACTATAAAAAAGATATTAATAAATAAAAATATAATATAAATAATCATTGTAAATTGGTGATTTATATAAATTGTAAAAAAGCATATTCTAAATTAAAGATTTTGATAGCAAAAATGAAAATAATGGGACATTTAATATGGATTAGCAAATAAATTTGACTTGACATGTACGTATATTATCAAAAAATCATTACCGGGAAGTTATAATTGAAAATTACAATTGAAATTGGCTAGATTTGTATGTAAATTATCAAAAAAAATCAAAATTGAAAAATCAAAGATATATCATGATTGAAATTTAAAGATTTGCCAACAAAAAGATTCGATCCTATCTAAATATCATAATGGAAAAAAATATAGGTTAAAAAAAAAATTTGACTTGATAATTTAATAATAATATATGTAATTGAGTATATTTATATTTTAATATAAGAGGGAGAAAGAAACAACTAAAATGTTAAAAAGATTAAGCATATATATTTTATTGGCTTATAAGGAAAAAATTCAACCATTAGTTAAATTCTTTTAGTTAAGATATTATCTCTTACCAAAAATTAAGATATTATCTAAATTTGGGAAATAAATAAATTTTAATTAGGTGGAAAAAATTTGCCATGTGGAATATGAAGTGGAAAGAATAATTAATATAAAATTTTTAAGGAGCAAGGATTAAATGACATGTGGCAAAATCCTATGTGGAATAATAATAGAACGACATGTGGAAAAATCTGATTTGGCGCAACGTGGAGGCTCCAAACCTTATTGCTTTTATATATATAGTAGATTGATTATAGGATATTTTTAAATATTTACTAATGCTTAAGTTTCTTTTTTGATTTAATTTGGAAATTGATCAGCCAGTCACATCGTAGGGGAGTGTAGAAGGGAGTAGAAAATTTGATTTGACTCTTTATTCGTATATGAAAATTGAAGCGAATGTTCGACCAAAAATATAGATGGCCTCAATCTAATTAGTTACGCCAAATCAGAAGCAACTTCTTCTAAATGAGTGAATAATCTGGAAGAGATAAGACCAATTCAAAGATAAAAAAAATTAGAACTTAAACTCATTTAAAACGAAATCGAAAATTGTGGAAAACAGCTAATTTACGAATTTGTAACTCCAAAAGCCCAAATATTAATGTGGTGCTAACCCACCACACCATACACTTGCCACAAAGCCCGAGATCGAGCCGATCGGCCGGTCGGCGGCGGCAGTGCGCATCTGGGAGACTTTCCTCCTCAACTCATCTATAACCTATTATAAAAAATGCATATTTAAATCACTCACTTTTACTTTCAAAAGTCAATGCGGGGGAGTTTAAAATCAACTTTTTAAAAACTCCCCCCATCCCCAAAATAGTTGCATTTGACTACATTTCTCCAGAAACCCCACACAAATATAGGGAATTGGGTGTTCAATAAAATATTGTGAAAATAAGTTCTTAGCATCTTATAGAATTGATGCTACAAGTATTAGTATCTTAAGATTTGAACCAACACATAGTGATTAAGAGTTTAGAATGATAAAGAGTGCTCTAAATAGATCACCCGAGCTCGTTCATAAAAGGAGCTTAACCGCGGCCTTTCACACTCTTCTAGGTGACTAAGTGACTTCATCAAGTCCGTCTTAGTAGGACCACCTATGCTTGAGCTATGAAATCATTAATACTCAACCACAATGAATTCATCGAATCTATCTCAAAGTACCACCCAAATCTTAGCCTATGAACTTAAGAGCTATTGCTCAATCTCCTTATGTACACATCATCATAGAAATGGGAATAGTGTACCATCATCATATGAGTCTTTCCATGGCCTTATTTGACCCTAAAGGCCTAAAAGGGATCCACATGAATTCCACATCCGATGGGTTTTAAGTCCCATTCCCCTTGACATATCAAGAACCAACCTTCGGTTTAATCCTTTAGTCAATGAATATGCAATATTCCTCTCGGTTCTCACATACTCAAAACTGAGAACACCATTCGTAATCAACCATCTTACAGCTTCGTGTGTTATTTGAATGTGTCTCTTCTTACCATTATAGGCATTGTTATTTGCTACACAAATAGCACGTTGTAAGTTACAATGTAGAGAAATAGGAGAAACTAGACGCCCCCACATTAGTAAATCTGATGGTTTAAGCGGTATTTCACATCAAATGTAATTAAACATCTAATCGTAAGATCTTCAAGCATAATCGATAGGATGTTCATAAGATATACCTTTGACGTGTGAACCTAATTTGATCGGGAGGAACGAATAGAATGAGAGCCCCACTAGTTGCTCCTCTAATTAGTCCACACAAGCCCGACTAGATCCCCTTGCCTTCGACTGCTAGGACGAATGAACGTAGGGAGGCATCCAGATTTCTTTTGTCAAGTTGGTGGATTAGAAGTTGGTCAATATATATATATACACACACACATATGCATATACATATATATAAAATAGTGCTCAAGTGAAATGCCTTATTAGAGTAAAGCATGTGGTTAAAACCCAGCCATTAAATTAGATACGTTGAACGGCTGATATAAAATAAAAAAGGTGCATGGTAAAGAGATGGGAGAGAAACATTGTATCTAGTCCTAGCACGTTATTTTTGGGTATTCTCTATCCAAATCAGAAAATTGCTCCCAATAATTTCGGGCTTCAATATTTCTCTCCATATTCAAAACCGTTCGTCTTCTCTCTCTCTCTCTCTCTCTCTCTCTCTATTCAACGCAATCGACAACGATTTCTAGTCTTCTTCTTCAATTTCAAGGTCCATCTTCAAGATTCGGTAAGCAAGCTTATTGTTTATGCAATTTTTTTTGTGATTGTGCGAATTATTCAATAAAATCGTCGTTTTTACACACAAATATCCATTTACTTCGTATTGTATATATTTTTACAGTTCAGTGGATGCGATTTGAAGGATTTTTCTTAATTTTAGGGATCATTCTTCAAGTATTGGATAGAAATTGGCCCTAATTTGTTTATAAGTCAGAAAAATTTAGGGTTTACTTAGTAATGAGTTCCTAATATTAGGGTGTAGTTTTCGTTTAAATAATTATATGAGATTGTGTTATCGATGTATACATTAGTTTTATTTCCGATTGTGTTATTTTGCATCGTTAAAAGTTTATTTTCGATCATAATTTGACATTCAACGACCATATGGATGCTAAATAATGTCTATATAGTCGTTGAATATCCATAGTACAACAATAGAGAAATAATACCAAGTTATATTTTTGTTTATAATTGGCGACTATATTAGTGACCGTATGGTCGCCAACTTCAATATAGCGACCATATGGTCACCAATTAGTACATAAGAAACTAATACGGTGGCCAATTATTATCAAATGCCATTATTCTCTTTTTTTGTCTTTGGTGCCCATATGGTCACCAATTAGTACATAAGGGTCACCAAATATAGCCTAAAAATTATTTACAATCTTATATTCATTTACAGGAAGAAAATGCGTGAATGGATCTATTTGCGTATTGACGGTATTGTATATGGTTCTTTGAACAACCAGTTTATTGCTGGCATTGCTTAATTTATTGAGTTTTGCAAATCTATGTCGAGCTATAACCTGCAAGAATTAAGGTGTCATTGTCGGAGGTGCAAGAATATGAAACTGATTTCAGTAGATGTTGTGCATTATCATCTTGTTAAGGATGGTTTTGTTCCTCACTATTACCAATGGGTTTCGCACGAGGAGACAAATGAAATATTTGCTGCATTGTTTGCTAAGTCTAGACAGAATGAAGGAAGTAGTAGTACTGATCCAACACCATTAGTATCAAGTTATGATAATCAAATGGAGTAGATGGTCTGTGATGGTTTTAATGTCCGACCTAATTACATTTCCCATCCTGAATGAGGATATAAGGCTTAAGGGAGAGCCTTATAATCATGAAATGCCCAATCCCGATGCACAATGTATGTACAACATGTTGTCGGTCGTGAATAGGTCGTTGTGGCCTGGATATGATGTCACCCAATTGGAGATGACGACTGGGCTACTTAGCGTCAAGTAAAAGTTAAGGATGATGGATATGACATGATTTCAGATTTATGCGGACTCGTATCTCACCCCGAGAAAACATTACCAGTCACGTTTAACGACACGAAAAAACTAGTTGAGGGTCTCGGTCTTCCGTACGAAGCCGTAGATTGTTGCCCAAACTCTTGTGTGATATACTGGGGTACAAATGCAGAATACGTGGCTTTTAAGATATGTGAATATCCTAGATGGAGGTAAGGCAAGACGAAGCTCATTCCCTATTCTCGTATGTTTTACTTGCCAATAACTCAACGGTTGTAGAGGTTATACGCATCGGTGGTGACTGCAGAACACATGAGATGGCATGCAAAACATGTACAAGATGGGGTAATGCGGCATCTGTGACACCCTTATACCCTATGACGTATACTTTGTAATAACTTATCTCTTATATACACAAATAATTTACATATAAGCAACTATCCACATAAGCACAAAGTAGAAAGTAACAACCATAAAAGGTTGCACACACACATCTATGTTATTATTTCTCATACTAAAACATCTGTCACTCTAACTTATATTACAACACATGTGTCTAAGATGCAAAAATGAGGAGGAGAAGGTTGCATTGAGTTTCAGCCGGCCGACCTGTATGAATGTGACCTCTAAAAGAGACACACATCAGAAAATTCTAGCTGAACCTGAAAAATTGTTTTGCGATTTACGTGAGTCGCATACTCAGTGAATATAAACCACCATCAATTATTTCACTCATAGTCAAACATTTAGTCCATGTATATATACATACATATTATACATATGTCAAATAGGAATTTACTATGCAAATGCAAATGCAGATGTATCCGATTCATTATCCTGTGAACTGTTCAAGCCTAAATCTGCCCCGGGTTTACTGTATATGGACTCTTATGGTCCCTTTAGCAAAGAAATCCGAAGATCTCCTGAATATTGACTCTTATGGTCGCTTTAAGAAAGAAATCCGAAGATCTCCTCATTGACCGAAGATCATGTATGACCCGTAGGTCCTGTATGATCCGAAGATCCTGTACGACGCGTAGGTCGCTTTAACAAAGAAATCCGAAGATTTCATGAATTACAGTTCAGGGCAAGACAGTCACAGTTCCTTTTAATCTCATTGCAATATGCTATGCAATCAAGTGCATCATGTAACCATATATCATATGCCATCTTCTATCATACTTTATGTGCAAACAACTCTGGAATTTTCAGAGCTATCACATATAAAACATATATCCATATAACTCATATAACACATATACCCATATAGCGCATATAGCACATATATCACATATATCCATATATCACCTATAGCACATATATCCATATATTCATATTTCACATATAGCACATAGGGTTGAATCTCCGGTCTATACTCACCTATTTAGGACAAATACTATATCTCTCCCCCTTGTTCTTGACCACGATCTATGATTGGTGCTCCTATATGTAACACAATGCAAATAAGGCTATTTACTCTTACAAACTTTAACCCCAAATGCAATGAAATGCCAGAATGTATTATAACTTCTTGTACATAATTCCAAATCGTTTAAAACTTGATAACAATAAACTATATATATAGAAGAACATTTTTCTAGTTCAAACCTTTATGAAAAACTTGATCAAAGGGCTCCCTAGTATCCTTACAAAATGAAACTCAAAAAATACTCTGAAATCTTTTACCGAATATAAATCCAATATCGAAAACACCCTCTGAAAGCTATAAATCGACTGATTTTCAAATCAAAAGCATATGTAGATCTAGATCTGGAAAAGTCAATGAAATCCAAATAAACCATTAACTAATTAAAAACTTACCAAACCACACTTGTACTTCGAGATTAAAACCTGATAGAAGAGATCTCGTACCAGATCCAAGATCAAAACAACAAAAGCTTCAATTTTCATTCTCTTCTCTCGTTTCTCTCTCTGTACCCTCTTTTTTTTGTTTTTTTACGTTGCTTAGTATTTAAGATATAAGAACATTCTTATATTTTTTTTGAAGCAATGAGTTACAAGCTCATTACATAGCCATAACTAGAATGCTTGTAAAGTACAAGGCCAACCTAAATCATCACAGCGGATGATCTTTAGAAAGTCGAATAACAAGGGATGATCACGGACCCAAACATTGAAACTAGCTACATCTAAAGGATCAAACAATGATCTAGGGAAAAAATAGTAATTGCGAAAGAAAGATCAGAAAAAATAAAATGCCGACGAGCAAGAAAATCCGCCGCGGTGTTGCACTCCCTGAAACAATGAAAAAACACCACACAAGGAATAGGAGCAACCAAGTGACGGATATCATTAACAATAGATTGAATTTCCCAAGGAACCTTCCAAATACTTTGTAAAGAATTAATAAGAGATAAATTATCTCCCTCAATAATAAGATGAGAAGGGTTTAACTGAACCGCTCTTTTAACACTTTCTAATAAGGATATCGCCTCTGCTTGAAGAACTGAAATCGGTGAAATTTTTTGCCTATCAAAGCCTAGAATTTTACCATTATGGTCACTAAGTAAGAAAGCTATATAAGTGGAATTATTGGATCGTTTAGAGGCATCAAAATTAAGTTTTAACGAGTGAAGCGGAGGTCTTTTCCAAGAGCGATTATTTTTCGTTTTAGGAAGAGGAATTTGTTTACGAGCAGGAGCAATCTGAGAAGAGACCCATTGAAGATGTTGGGATAATGCCAAATCACAAGGGAGTAAAGAAGTCACAAGTTTATTCGGATTAAATTTTTTTTAAGTTTCTATGGCCCCAAATAAACCACCAAAGAAAGCAAAGAACATTACAATTCTTATTTGCAGTAAAAGTAGCAAACAGATTATCAGCAAAATTTTCAGTCGAAGATATAGAAAAATTAACATTAAGTTGTGCTTCTAATTTGGAGATCATATTTTTAGTAAAAGAACAATTAAAGAAAAGGTGATTTAAGTTTTCATCTTCAGAACCACATAAAGAACAAGTATTATGAACACAATTATAAAACCGATTTAAACGATCTGTAGTTGGGAGGCAATCCACACACGATTTCCTCAAAAAGTTTTTGATTTTAGGAGGAAGAGAAGATCTCCAAATCCAAGAGAGGCCAAGAGCAACATCAGGGCGAGACGAGTTGATTAAAGATGCGGTCGAGAAGACAGAGAAATCACCATCCAAAGATGGGAGCCACACAATACGATCCGGAGAAGAAGAAAAAGGAATTCGAATTTTTAAAATTGAATCAACTATAAAATCTGGAAGGATTAATTTTAAATTGGCATAATCCCATGAACGGGACGTAGTTATAAACGACGAGACTTTTAATTTAACATTAATATTATCAAAATAAGGAAATAAATCAATGTTGGGGAGCCACGGGTCAGTCCAAAAATTAATAGAATCACCATTTCCAATAGTCCATAAAATACCTTTTGAGAATATGTCCCTTATATTCATTAATCTTCCAAATTGCCAAGAGCAATTTTTCTTCTGATATTGGAAAAGCGAAAGAGCACCAAGATATTTTTCCGTAATAATAAGAACCCAGTAATTTTGAGGGGAGGTCATAACTTTCCAAAGAAACTTCATTTGAAGGGATAAATTACAATTTTCAGCCGTTCCAAGACCCAATCCCCCAGACTCTTTTGGAGAACAAATGCTATCCCAACTGATAAGGGGGTGATGATTTGGTTGGAATTTATTCCAAAAGAAGGATTTATTAACTTTATCAATTTCACAAAGAATTCTTTTTGGGAGAAGAAAACTTTGCATTAGATAATTTACATGACCTAACAGATTAGATTGAATAAGCACTGCTCTTCCTGCTTGAGAAATCGAGTTAGTTTTCCATTGTGAAAGTTATTTTTTAAGTTTAGAGATGAAGTCTAGGAAAATTGCATTCTGTACCCTACCTTTAAGGATAGGAATACCAAGGTATTTTTCCATAGAAGTAGTAATTTGAATATTCAAAACATTGGTAAGAGAAAGAGCAGAATTCCTAGAGATATATTCTGAAACTTGAAAACTACTTTTATGGTAATTTATCGATAAACCCGAGATTCTTGGAAAATTATCTAAAAAGGATTTAATGTAATTAACATTTTCGTGGGATGCATTTGCAAAAATAAGCGTATCATCAGCAAAACTGAGAAAAGGTAAACACGTACCATTTTTAACTAATTGGATACCAACAAATTTTGAGTCAAGATTTGCCTGAAATTGCAAGGTATTCCATTGCAATAATAAAAATAAACGGAGCAATCGGATCACCTTCTCGAATACCACAATTAGGTGAGAATTCAACCCCCGGTTCATTATTAACAAGAACCGAAGAAGAAGAGGTAGAGATACAAGTCATGATAAGACTCACCCATTTTTCATGGAATCCAAATTTTAGGTGAATTACTTTTATGAAATTCCAATTGAGTTTGTCATAAGCTTTTTCCATATCTAATTTAATCGCCATCCAACCTTTTTTTCCCTTTTTTCTTTTTATGGAAAGAATGGAAAATGTCATGAGCAATAAGAATGTTATCCTGAATAAATCGTCCTTTAACAAAGGCTCCCTTAAGAGGATGAATAATTGTAGGAAGAAAAGATCCTAAACGTATAGCTAAAACTTTTGTAATTATTTTATAAATCGTGTTACAAAGACTAATTGGACGAAAAAGATTTATTGTTAAAGGAGAATCAATTTTAGGAATAAGAGTAATAAAAGATTATTAATGGATCGAAGCATATGCCCTGAATGGAAAAAAGCCTAAACTGCTAGAACAACAGAATTTCCCACAATATGCCAAAAATTATGGAAAAGATCTGCAGGAAAGCCATCCGGACCCGGAGTCTTATTTGGAGCAAGGTCAAAAGCTGCAAATTTGACCTCCGAAGCCAAAGGAGATTTAATTAGCATTAAATTATCAGATTCTGAAATTAACTTAGGGATGATCTCAAGATCAAAGTCAAGAATACAACACGCAGGATTAATCAAGAATCTATGGGAAAGTTCAGAGGTAATGTTGTGAGAGATTGACTCATGGTCAAAAAGAACCACCCCTTCGTTAGTTTGGAAAGAAAGAATCCGTTGTTTATAGGAACAAATTTTAGAGACAGATTGGAAGTATTTTGTATTACGGTCAATATTTTGCAAATGAGTAATCTTTGCCGGTTGTTTCCAAAAGTTATGTTGGAAATCCAAAAGCGCATTGTATTTATTTAAATGAGATTGCAAACGAGTAATAATGACATTATTACGCGGATCCACTAATAATTCAGATTGGAGATCTTGAAGTTGATTTTCCGAAATCTTGAGCTGTTCAAAATTGTTATTTGTATGATGTTTAGCCCAAACTTTGGAATATTTTTTTAAAAGATTTAATTTCATAGATAAACGAAACATAAAGGATCCAGATGATGCAGTGAAGCCAACCATGTCTCCTACCGACGTCGATGAGTTGATTCGAGTGCCTTCTGACCGACTTATCACAAGGATTCGAGCTAAGAAGATTGCTCAAGGAACAACATCAATTTTGGTTCAATTGGCAGCTGTTCTTGAAGAGCCTAGCAAGACGTAGTGGGTCTCGTGCATTCGACATCAATTGAGCCCGAATTCTATGGATTAATACATAAGGGCCGAAAATCACATTATTTCTTTATTTAGAAACATGTATTAATTTGTCTCACTTTAGGGCTGAATTTAGTAAGTGACCGGGTGAGATAAGTTGATATGTGGGTCAAAGTCAACCCTTTGACTTGACCATTCTAAGTAGAGAAAATATCTTTATTATTATTATTATAGGCGTGTTATTTTATTTAAATAATGAAGAGGATTCAATCAATAGGCTTATGTTAGTTGGTTGATATTCTCTCTCCTGGTTGTGAGAGATATTTTTAGTTTGTTAGAGATATTTTGAGTTTGTTAGGATATTTTCTTAAATAAATAAACTAACCATGATTTATTTTATTTAAGGGAATCTAGTTAGTTAGCTTTTTAGATATTTTATTATATCTTGGGAAGCAAGACAAGGAGGCCAATTCGATCTGCTCTAGGGCCGGCCATACACCCTTCCTTGCTCTCCAAGTAATAGCTTTGTATTCTACTATTTATACTCTTGTTTTTCATTAATAAAAATCAGCTTGAGAGAGATTAAACCCAAATTGGTTTAATCTATCTCTTGGGCTCAAAAATAACGAAATTGTGTCTGCTTGCAATTGCATTTGATCGTCACCATCATCATCTCGAGATCTCTTCTTAATTCTCTTGTTCGAATCTGGTTTGTAGTTTAATCAATTAGATTGTTCTAGTTGTGATTGTTAAAGATCAAGCTAGTTAATCAATCGGATTTAGCGTTAGAACCAATCCGTTTGAACTATCAAAGTTGATTTATTCTATCAATCCGATCGGTTCTTCATTCAATTAGTTCGTTACTTGTTGTGCACGTTTTCTCACAGTGATTGCAAATTCAGGTTAGGATAATCGCTACAAGGCAAGATCGGGACTTGTTGGGTCATATACGAGATTATCAAGGAGGATTCCGAGGCAATCATGTATCAAGTGGTATCATATTCCAGCGTCTCGTCAATGAATTTCTTCTTTCCTTAATTTGCTTTCTAGTCAATTTAAATTCAGTTTTGATCCCAAAAATCCCACCTTTACCCAAAGTTAGAATTTTTGAGACCAAAATTTAATTTTTCTAGACCTAAACCACCATAATTCCGCCACCCTTACTGATGTGTCTCTCGATTGGCAAGGGGCGGATCTAGGCTCGAAACGTCCGGATCTTCTCCGATGGATAGTAATGGGATAAATACGGGACCACAAAAGTGGACTCGCGGGCCTCTAATGCTCGTCGGAACGAGGTTGGGTCGAGGTAAGGGACTAGAACGTCAGTCCAAAGGACTCGACAAAAGGAACCGGGGTGACGTCGGGCCAAAACTAGGAGGATTCTCGACTCAACTATAATCTTGGCTTAATTCATCTTGACGTAAGAAGTACAATGGGGCGTGGCTCCTTTATATAGAGGAGGCCACATGAAACCCTAATTCTAAATGGGAGAGGCGCCTAGGGCTTGTATGCAAACAAGGCCCAACGACTCCTGGCCCAATAAGACAACTTACTAAAAAGGGAAACTAGCTAGAAAGGGAAATAACAACATACTAAGTATGGAAACTAGCTAGAAAGGGAAATAACAAGGTTAGCCCATTCTATAAGAATGGAACACACGCCTGAAATGGAAATGACGAAAATATAAATAATAACATAATATGAGACTAAGTCCTAAGCCAAGGGGGTCTCCAAGGTCTAGGCCGTCTCGGGTCCGTTAAAGCTGGGTCCGAGCTAGGGCAAAGTCGCATCATTCTCCCCCGCTTAGCTTCGAAGCGTCCTCGCTTCGACGTGTGTCGGAAAAGGGAAGAAGGCAACGATCTCAACAAAGCCTTGCCATCGACATGTGTAGTCTTGAGTAAATATGGTGTCGACACAGGGGCAGGCGCGAGCTTGGGCTCGATGTCAGCGTTGGACTCGGGGAGGACCTCGGGAAGAACCTCGGGAGGGACCTCGGAAAGGACCTTGGGAAGGACCTCGCTAGGGACCTCGGAAAGGACCTTGCTACCGACATCGCTAGGCATGGGTGCCGACGTCGCTGGGCTCGACTCGTGTCTCGGCACGTCGCTAGGGACCTCACTAAGGATGGGCGCCGACGTCGCTGGACTCGACTCATGCGAAGGCACATGGGGTGTCGGCCACGGTTGAGACGCTCGGTTGGCCTCGACGAGAAGGCGCTCGAGCTCTGCGATCCGTTGCTTCGCGGTCATCGCGTAGTGTGTGCGCCGTTGGTTCTCGGAGAGGGTCGAAGTGTTGGCACTAGGGGTCGGTACCGGCGGTCCACGACTCAAATGAAGGGTTTGAGCGCGGGCCGAAGGAGACCTTGGGGCCTCCAGGGTGCGGTCTCGGGGACGTGGTCGCCAAGGTGGCGGACTCAAATCCCGCTCATCGTATCGGGTACGCGTGCGCCGAGGTGGCGGACTCCAATTCCGCTCTTCGTATCAGGGATTCGTGCGCCGAGGTGGCGGACTCCAATCCCGTTCAACGTATGATCGACGTCGGGGTTTTGGAGTTTCGCCGTAATAGCGGGCCCGATTCTCCGGGAGTCTATATGGCGGGATCCAATCCAGATCGTCCCTCGGAAGCGGCTTATAGGAGCGAGTGTTGACTCGTCGATGATGCCGATCCCAAGAATCCGAATCGTCCCATGCGACCGAGCAAGTCCAAGACATGGCTCGGGCTTCTCGTTTTTTTTTGTTTTTTTTGTTTTTGTTTTTTTTTTTAAAAATATTACGAGATCTTTCACAATCCGAAAGATCCCGTTAAAAACGGAAATAAAATCTATCCTAAAAATTAAAAATAACGAGATCTTTTATAGTTAAGATCTTTTACAAAAAAGGATAAAATCAAACAAATAAAATAACAAAAAGATATGCTCCAAATCCAAATCAACGCAATCTTCGGAAAAGATCTAGAGTTTCCGAAAAAAGGGTTGGCTGGCATGGGGACGCGCAGGCTGGAACCTTCGGCGCGGTGTGGCGCGCTGCTGGTGCGTCGCTGCAGGGCTGGACTGTGCCAGGATCCGAGTCCTGGCACGCTGGCGGCGTCCCGGCGCGCTGGCTGGTTAGTATTTCGGCCTTTTGGAGGGGCAAACGACGTCCGTTTTGGACGAATTATATATGCTCGGACTTGTATCGAAAAGACCTACAGTAATATGGAAAAAAATTGCAGAAAATAATTTTTTTTTGGCCAAAATCTGGGCAGAAGTCGACGTGTTTTTTTTAAGGGATGGAGAAGGGTCCGTTCGAACCGCATGACGCTCTAATACCACTGATGTGTCCCTCGATTGGCAAGGGGCGGATCTAGGCTCGAAACGTCCGGATCTTCTCCGATGGATAGTAATGGGATAAATACGGGACCACAAAAGTTGACTCGCGGGCCTCTAATGCTCGTCGGAACGAGGGCGGGTCGAGGTAAGGGACTAGAACGTCGGTCCAAAGGACTCGACAAAAGGAACCGGGGTGACGTCGGGCCAAAACTAGGAGGATTCTCGACTCAACTATAATCTTGGCTTAATTCATCTTGACGTAAGAAGTACAATGGAGCGTGGCTCCTTTATATAGAGGAGGCCACATGAAACCCTAATTCTAAATGGGAGAGGCGCCTAGGGCTTGTATGCAAACAAGGCCCAACGACTCCTGGCCCAATAAGACAACTTACTAAAAAGGGAAACTAGCTAGAAAGGGAAATAACAACATACTAAGTATGGAAACTAGCTAGAAAGGGAAATAACAAGGCTAGCCCATTCTATAAGAATGGAACACACGACTGAAATGGAAATGACGGAAATATAAATAATAACATAATATGAGACTAAGTCCTAAGCCAAGGGGGTCTCCAAGGTCTAGGCCGTCTCGGGTCCGTCGGAGCTGGGTCTGAGCTATGGCAGAGTCGCATCATTTACCCTTCACCACCGCCGAACCACCACGATCTAGGCTCGCTAACCACCACCGCACCCTTCACCATCTCGGTTCGATCACAACCCCACCACCCTCAACCTAATCGGACCAGCCAAACCCTAGATCGCTATCACCAAACCCTTCGAACCCTAACCTTAACCCTAATTCTCGTAAACCACAACCCTAATTCGGAAACCCTAATCCGAAACCCTAACCCTAGTAAGTATCCCTTCTCCAAACCCTAGAGCCAAACCCTAACCCCCCGAACCCTAATCCAGCCGAGAACAATCCAAGCCCTAATCTTCCTTGTGTTACTTGCCCTCCAAGTAATTAACCTATTAGGAGATATTTAAGGGATTTTGTGAATGTTTTTGGTTGAATTGGTTGAGTTTAGTTGCAATAGAGATTAGCAATTGCTTTCCTACAATTTTTATGAGTTTTTATTGCATGTTGCATGATCAATAGAGATTCATATTGCTTGTTGATATTTGCTAATTTTTGCTATTGCATACCATATAAATTCGACCAGTCCTATCTTCTTTATTTAATTTGGCTTCTAGTTGGTTTCATTGGTAGTTTAAAGTTACTTAGATAAAAAAAATCAGATTAGTCGTTTCTGCCCTATTACTTTTGCATTCAATTGTTGCATTGCTTTGCTTCTTTGTTCATTCTAGCACAAGAGTAGATTGTGCATAAAGTCAAAAAAAAAATCAGAAAAGAAAAGTGATCTACCCCAGCTAGTTTCAAGCCACTTTCACCCCTAGTGATTGCTTGCTAGAAAATTAGCTAAGTAAAAATCACTTTGTAGAAAAATAGTGACGAAATAAAAGTCACTTTAGCCCACCATATTTTTGTCCTTGCATGCTTAAATTTGGTTTTATTAACTTGCATAGAGTCAATTGAGAGATTGCATGTGTTTAGAAGCTCATAAAGGGATAATTTGCTTTGCTTGTCTTATTTCATACTTGCCATTTGCTTGAACTGCATATTTCCTTTATTTATCATTAGTATACCATATCTACACCATATCTACCCCTTTACTCCCTCAATTCAACCCAAAAACTGAATTAAGTTGACTGGATTGCTTTGAGGCAAGTTTTGGCTTGATTAAGGTGTGGTATTGCTTGTTGTGATTTTGAGCCTAACCAGGCAGAATTGAATCTTACTAAGGAGGCAATCGAATTTATTAGGTTGTCTATTAGTGATAGTGTAAGAGATGACCAATCCCGAGCTGTGGAGTTGGTAACGGCTGCGTTAGCTCCAAGAATGCAGCGTATTGAGGAGCAACTTGCAACATTGATTGAATCATCTCAAGCAAGTAATAAAAGTGCCCATGCAATAGAGCTTACTAGTGACCCGAATCATGCCTCAGCTAGCGACAAAGGCAAGCAACAAGTAGTTCATGAAGAGCATGATGTGCTTGCTAGCTACAACAAAGAACAATCTCCCGGCTCACTACTCCCCCACGGCAGGCCGAGGTAGAGGAAGAGGCATAGGGACGAGGACACCACCGGTTACTCATCAACAGTTCTATAATCAGCCAGCAAACCGGTTTCCTCAAGCCACTCATCAACAACAACAACAATACAACAATCCTTTTGATGATGTGACTTATAGCTATCTCGGGGAAGAAAGGCGCCCATGGCATCCTCCCCTTGATGATTTTTACAACCAAGTTGAGGTTGTAGAAGATATCCCACCAGCTTATGGAGTACATCGGCCAATCAACAACAACAACGCTAACCAAAACATCAATCAGATTGGTAAGCGTGATATCAAGATCAAAATAGAACCATTCAGCGGAGAGCTCAATCCGGAGAAGTATCTAGAGTGGGAACAAGCTACAAACTTCATTCTAGATCACATGGGCTATGAAGAATGGGATAAAGTTGTTGTTGTTGTTATCCACTTTGTTGGGACCGCTAGAAATTGGTGGTTCCGAATGAAGGAGGATAGAATCCGAAAGGCCCTACCACCTATTGAAACTTGGGGCCAGCTAAAGTTTGTCATGAGAAAGAAGTATGTGCCAGAAGAACACACCGAGCACATGAGGCTTAAAGTTGTCACATGCAAACAAGGTACCAAGTCTCCAACTGAGTACTTCAATGAGCTAGAGGATTTGAGTTTCAAAGCGGGAATTCATCATTCCCAACGGTCTCTAAGGACCCAATTCATGGCTGGACTGAATCAATCAATTAAAGACACACTTGATTCAACAAATCAAGGATCTCAACGCATTAGTACATTCAGCCCAACTACTCTATGCGCAACAACAAAGAAAGAAGAAGGAAGCTTGGAATGCTCCAAAAAGGTATGTTTCTAATTCTAGTGCTAATTCCAATTCTTATTCTTATAACCCTTCTTTGCAGCAAAAGGGAGCTTCTAGTTCACCTAAACCAACAGGTTTTCAAGGCCAAAGGCGTCCCACAAATGCACCTCAAAATCAGCCTAGGACACGTTATGTTACAAGTGCCAAGGAAGAGGTCATTACGCCAAGGATTGTCCAAATCAGAAACCAGTGCTCCTTACCAGCAATGGAGGATATGTGAGTGATGAAGATATACCTCCAAATCAAGTGGAGGAGGAGAGCAATGGACAAGAAGAAGAGGACGTGGAGGCCATTGAACCGAATTGCACCGAACAACCTTTAACCTTGGTAACCATGCGTACTCTTACTTTAAAAGAAACACCTAGGCTAGATCAAAGGGAAAATATTTTTCATACTAGGTGTACGGTGAAGAATCAAGTGTTATGCATGATAATTGATAGTGGTAGCTGCTGTAACATTATTAATGCTAAGGTAGTTGATCACTTGCAATTAAAAACTTAACCTAGGGCTACTAGTTATGGTCTAAATGGTATTAATGATTCAGATGGTCCTAACTTAGTTACTCATCAGTGTTTAGTCCGTGTTTCCATAGGCAATTATGTTGATGATATCATGTGTGATGTGGTAAACATGGAATGCACTCATATTTTGTTAGGTAGACCTTGGTTATTCGATAGGAGAGTTATTTATGATGGCATGCTTAATACCAATTCGTTTAACTATGACGGGAGGAGAGTTTCATTTCTACCACTGTCACCCCAACAAGTTTTACAGGACAATGTACGAAGAGACCAAGCTAGGGCACTTAGGCGTGCCAAGGAAGAAAAAGAAGAGGCTGAATCGGCGGCCAAGGAAGCGGTGCGCCAAGCGGCGTCCGACGCCCATACAAACAACAAAGGCATTTCCCCTCTCCACCCGGGCGTTCTGGCTCAAATTTTAGGACAACATCAAGCACGAGTGGAGCTACTGTTTGGGACCAAGAACGTCGAGAGAAGTGCTCTAATTCGTCCAAAGTGCCGAGCAACACTTCCAACAATGCATCTGAGACGAAAACGGGGCTATCTCCCAAACCACTCGAGCGTTTTGGCTCAAATTTTGGGAGAAATTCAGAGACTCAGAGTGCTACAAATCTGGAAAAAGAACGCCTACGGAAAGAGCAAAAAATTGGGTTAAAAGGTAGTGTAGAAAAGCGTTCTCTAATTGCACAGTCTAGTGTTTCTTTCCCTACTTCTTTTTGTTAATTTCTTATGAGGAAAGAGATACTAATTCTTAATCAAGATATTTTACATCTTCCAAAGTGTATTCAGGATTGATGTGATGCCTGAAGAGTTGCCACAAGGCCTTCCACCAATTAGAGGCATTGAGCATTAAATCGATTTGGTGCCCGACACTTCTTTACCAAACCATGCAGCCTATAGAGCAAGTCCAGAGGAGACCGTTGAGCTTCAAAGACAAGTGCAAGACCTCATGGACAAAGGCTATGTGCGTGAATCCCTCAGCCCATGCGTGGTTCTGGTGATTTTGGTACCAAAGAAGGATGGCACTTGGAGAATGTGTGTTGATTGCAGGGCGATCAACCAAATAACAGTTAAGTACTGTCATCCCATTCCTAGATTAGATGATATGCTTGATGAATTGCATGGTGCTAATTTCTTTTCAAAGATTGATTTAAGAAGTGGGTACCATCAAATTAGGATGAGGGAAGGGGATGAATGGAAAACTGCTTTTAAGACTAAGTATGGTTTATATGAATGGTTAGTAATGCCTTTTGGATTAACTAATGCACCAAGTACTTTCATGGGGCTTATGAACCATGTTTTAAGAAGATACTTAGGTAAATTTGTTGTAGTCTACTTTGATGATATCTTAGTCTATAGCAAAACCTTGCATGAACATGTAGATCATCTTAGGGCGGTTTTGGACACTTTGAGGTTAGAAAAGCTTTATGTTAATTTGAAAAAGTGTTCTTTTTGCTCGGAGTCTACCATTTTTCTTGGTTTTGTTGTGTCTAAAGGTGGATTGAAGGTAGATGAAGACAAGATCAAAGCAATCAAGGAGTGGCCATAACCGACTATCCCAACCATGGTGCGTTCTTTCCTCGGTTTGGTTGGCTTCTACAGAAGATTTGTGCGTGATTTCAGCACAATTACAGCCCCTCTCCATGAGCTTACAAAGAAGGATACATCATTTAAATGGAGAGATCAACAAGAGAACGCCTTCAACACTTTGAAGGACAGGTTATGCAACTCCCCGGTGCTCCAACTCCCTGACTTCTCCAAAGCTTTTCAGATTGAAGTGGACACATCTGGCCATGGCATAGGAGGCGTGCTCTTGCAAGACAAGAAACCCATAGCTTACTTTAGCGAAAAGCTTAGTGGGGCTGAGTTGAATTACCCTACTTATGATAAAGAATTGTATGCTTTAATTAGGGTTTTGAAGACTTGGTCTCATTATTTGTGGCCTAAGGAGTTTGTAATTCATTCTGTCCATGAGGCCTTGAAGTATTTGAAAGGTCAATCCAGACTCAGTAGGCGACATGCAAGATGGGTTGAATTTATGGAGACCTTTCCTTATGTTGTAAAGCATAAGAAAGGCAAAGAGAATGTGGTAGCTGACGTCCTTTCTCGCAGGTATGTTCTCTTGAACCAATGTGATGTTAAGATCCTTGGATTTGCAATGATTAAAGAATTGTATGCTAGTGATCCTCACTTTGCTGAAATTTATAAGAATTGCATGTCTAGGGGAGAAATAGATACCTACTTTATTGATGATGGATACTTGTTTAAAGCTGGTAAATTATGCATTCCTTCATCTAGTATACGTAGGCTTCTAACTAAAGAGGTTCATGAATCAAGAGGACATAGGGGTTTAGAAAAGACTTTAGGAGGATTAAAAGAACACTGCTTTTGGCCTAAAATGAGTAATTATGTGCTTAGATTTGTCAAGAGTTGTGTTGTTTGTGCTAAAGCTAAGTCTAGACTTAATCCCCATGGTTTGTACCAGCCTTTGCCTATTCCTAGTTCACCTTGGGAGGACATTTCTATGGACTTCATTGTTGGATTGCCTAGAACTAGGAAAGGTAGAGATTTTATCTTTGTAGTAGTAGATCGTTTTTCCAAAATGGCTCACTTTATTCCATGTCACACGACTGATGATGTTGTGCATATTGCTGATTTGTTCTTTAGAGAAGTTGTTAGATTGCATGGCATTCCTTGTTATATTGTTTCAGATCGTGATGCTATGTTTTTGAGTTATTTTTGGAAAAGTTTATGGTCTAAGTTGGGAACTAAATTGCCGTTTTCTACCTCATGTCACCCACAAACTGATGGGAAAACTGAAGTTACTAATAGAACGTTAGGGGTTTTACTTAGAACTATGCTTAAAGCTAACCTCAAACGTTGGGAAGACGTTTTGCCTTTTGTGGAGTTTGCTTATAATAGGTCAATCCATTCATCTACAAAAATGACCCCTTTTGAGGTTGTTTATGGGCTGAATCCAAGGACTCTAGTGGATTTGACGGCTCAGCCATACAAGGGAAAAGAGAGCTTTGAAGCTGACAAAAGGGCTGAGTTTGTGAAGAAGCTACATGAGAGAACCAAGATGCACTTGGAGAGGAAATCCATGAAGTATAAGGCCCATGCTGATAAGGGTCGAAAACAGGTTATCTTTGAAGAAGGTGATCTTGTTTGGGTGCATCTTAGGAAGGAGAGGTTCCCAAATAAAAGGAAGAATAAGCTAGATCAGCGTGGAGATGGTCCATTTCGTGTCATCAGGAGAATCGGCCCAAATGCATATCATGTTGACATGCCTGGTGAGTATGGTGTCCATCCAACGTTTAATGTGGATGATCTATCTCTTTATGTGCCAGATTTTGATTCCGACGTCGAATCAGAGACGATTCGAGCTCAAGTGGAGGAGAATGATGCAGTGAAGCCAACCATGTCTCCTACCGACGTCGATGAGTTGATTCGAGTGCCTTCTGACGGACCTATCACAAGGAGTCGAGTTAAGAAGATTGCTCAAGGCACAACAACAATCTTGGTTCAATTGGCAGTTGTTCTTGAAGAGCCTGGCAAGACGAAGTGGGTCTCGTGCATTCGACATCAATTGAGCTCGGATTCTATGGATTAATACATAAGGGCCGGAAATCACATCATTTCTTTATTTAGAAACATGTATTAATTTGTCTCACTTTATGGCTGAATTTAGTAAGTGACCGGGTGAGATAAGTTGATATGTGGGTCAAAGTCAACCCTTTGACTTGACCATTCTAAGTAGAGAAAATATCTTTATTATTATTATTATAGGCGTGTTATTTTATTTAAATAATGAAGAGGATTCAATCAATAGGCTTATGTTAGTTGGTTGATATTCTCTCTCCTGGTTGTTAGAGATATTTTTAGTTTGTTAGAGATATTCTTAGTTTGTTAGGATATTTCCTTAAATAAATAAATCAGTCATGATTTATTTTATTTAAGGGAATATAGTTAGTTAGCTTTTTAGATATTTTATTATATCTTGGGAAGCAAGACAAGGAGGCCAATTCTATCTCCTCTAGGGCCGGCCATACACTCTTCCTTGCTCTCCAAGTAATAGCTTTGTATTCTACTATTTATACTCTTGTTTTTCATTAATAAAAATCAGCTTGAGAGAGATTAAACCCAAATTGGTTTAATCTATCTCTTGGGCTAAAAAATAACGAAATTGCGTCTGCTTGCAATTGCATTCGATCGTCACCATCATCATCTCGAGATCTCTTCTTAATTCTCTTGTTCGAATCTGGTTTGTAGTTTAATCAATTAGATTGTTCTAGTTGTGATTTTTAAAGATCAAGCTAGTTAATCAATCGGATTTAGCGTTAGAGCCAATCTGTTTGAACTATCAAAGTTGATTTATTCTATCAATCCGATCGGTTCTTCATTCAATCAGTTCGTTACTTGTTGTGCACGTTTTCTCACAGTGATTGCAAACTCAGGTTGGGATAATCGTTACAAGGCAAGATCGGGACTTGTTGGGTCATATACAAGACTATCAAGGAGGATTCCGAGGCAATCACGTATCACCAGACATATGGTAGCTCCAAACTTTCGAGACTAACGGGGTGAAAGAAGAGTCTGACATCCACGCATTTTCGAAACGGAAAAGAATTTTTCTAAAGGAACTAGATGAGTCAAGAGAAAAGATTATAAGACAATGATCAGAAGTAGTTAAGGGATGATGATGAACCAAAAGAGAGGGGAATAAAACACTTAAGGATTGATGACAAAGCACACGATCTAATTTTTCAAAAATATTATCTAAAGGAACCGATTGTTTTCTCCAAGTAAAAGGGAAACCGCTCGTTTTAGAATCAACTAAACCAAACAAATTTTTAAAATTGAGGAGTCTATTGAATCTACTTAAGAGAGGTTGCACACCCCCTAACTTATCATTTGGAGATGATATATAATTAAGATCACCAATTAAAAGAAAAGGTAGCTGAAATTGATTAATAGTGTCAACAAAAGAGTGCCAAAAAGAATTTTTTTGATCTTCACGAGAAGGAGCGTAGACAAATACCAGCATTAGGTTAATATTACGAAAGTTATATTGCATAATAATAAGATTATTGGATTGATGAAGTAGCACACAATTTTTCGTTTCTATATTATCCGAAATAAGTAACCAAATTCCTCCTTTAGAGCCAATTGAGGACAAGAGATAACGTTTTGGAAGCCAGATTTGCGAATAACTGAAATGATAGGATCAAGATCTGTTTTAGTTTCCGCTAAGCAAAGAAAGTTGAGTTTGTTTAATTTTCGAATAAACCCAATTTCCTCCCAGAAATTAGGTCTGCGAATACCTCTAATATTCCAATAGCCAATGTTCATAGGAAACCTTGTATATTAAAAAAGAAAAATGTCCAAATAAGATATTCAAAAATAGGTTAAAAGAAGAATATTAGTAACAAAAAGGAAGCAGTCAACTAGCCTTCTAAAAGGGGAATAACGAAAGAAGATAGGAAAATTATTACCAGAATTCCAAAAAGTATGACCACGAATGATAAAAGTATACATATAAATTGAGGAAAGAATATCCAAACAAGAAGTATACATAAGATGAACCATACAACAACTTATATAAAGTTTAAAATCAAACAAGGGCCAAACAAAAAAGATAACTAAGGAATGACCAGAATTCAAAATAGTATGACAACAAATGGAAAATTATACATATAAGTTGAGAACAAAGATTCCAAACTAGAAGTAAGCAAAATTTTGTTCAACCAAATTACATATTGATGAATTTCATACAAGCAAGAGGTGAAGGTTTTAATATAAGCTGGAAGAATGAAGCAGCTCAAGATAGATAAATGGATTATCGAACCAAAGGACTTGTAGAGAATCAGAAGAAAGGGAGGAAACCAGTAAGTTAATAAACCAAAATTTAAATGAAGAACTTTGCTAGTAATGGAAAATTCATACCTCACATACCAGTCACAAGAAAAATTGTAGAGGCCACCAACTGAGTATAAAAGGCTAAGATAGAATTTTGACAAGGTGAAATAAAGCAAAATATACCATAATATTATACATAGACAGCAGAAGCAGTAAGCATTACAGCATATAGGTCTAAAGTGGGTGTAGAAGACAACAAAAAGAGGCCATAACAAGGAGCTAGTGCCCAACAAGCCGTTACAAAAGTTGAACAACACAACAGAAGGATAAGATACAGGAAACAAAGAGTACAAAAGATCAAGTACTAGAACATGATAAGTTGGTATTTTACACAAAACAGAACCATTAACAGAACTTGCACTAATCATTAAACAACTGGTTTTTTGCCACGAGTCTTTTTAGGCTTCTTTGAGGTAGAGGTTGCTTCAACAGGATCTTTAACTTTCTCATAGGTGCGTTTGGAAGAGCCAGAGGTACTTTCATCAGCACACTTAATATCAACAACATTCATTTGGTTTCTCAAGAGAGAGTTGGAGGACTCAGTCCCTTGGTCCATACCAGTCAATCCCATGTAGGTAAGTTGGGGAATAGAATGAGAAGCACTAGGCAAATCCATTCCACCAGCCACCAAGGGAGAAGCAGAGAGGTAGGGAGGGATCATCACGGTCTCAGGGATTGGAGCATTCAAGTGCGCAAGAGCATAAGCAACCTGTTCTCTTGCATTCAACAGAATAGCAGGGTCAGAGAATACATTTGGGTCCATTGAGGAGTACAAATCCAGAGTTATCAAAGGGTTGTAAGGACGCAATGCTTGCACAGGGGTAAGCTCAACATGAGTCACCCCAATAGAGGGCAACCCTACTGAAGCAACATGGCCAACAAAAGCGTGATTTGGAGTGAACAGAGGGGAGACAACATTTGATCTCACAAAGGTTGGTCCAGAAGCAACTCTTGGGACAAAAGGTCTAGCAGAAACATCCCTATGCAACCTAAGGTTGGTTTGGTTTATAAGCTCAGTTTCAGTTGGGTTTTCCAAAAGAGTAAGTTTGCAGCTTCTAGGCTGAATGTTATTGAGAGGACACTCATCAAAAGAATGAGAAGCCTCCCCACAATATCCACACCCAATAGAAGCAGTTTCATACCAGACTTTGAGAGTTAAAACAGTGTTTGCATGAGTTTGGATTTTGACACTACCCTTGAGAGGAGAAAGACAAGATCCCTACAAAACTTCATTTTGTTCTTAGTATTGGATACCTCATCAACTCTAATAAAATGACCAATAAGATTATCCCTGAGGATGAGGTCAAGAGTAGAGGGATTGTAAAGGTAATAAGGCAAGGAAGGAATTCTAGCCCTTATATCTGCCCTTAAGATTTCATCAGAGATTGGGTTAAACTCAGGATAGAAAGGAATCAGGGCAACCAGCTTCCCTTGAACTAGGTAAGGCCTTTTGTTCCACACTAAATCTCTAGCTTCCTTATTTGAGAATTTGAAAAGGATCCAGTAATTAGCAAATTCCTGAAACTGAACTTCCCCTTTCACAGAATCCTTCCACATTTCTTTCATTTTTCCATTAATAAGAGGGGTAGCAATAGGCTCTTCAACCATTTTGAGAAGGAGAGAGAAGTGCATGAGCTCATGCAAATACTTCTTGATAGAAGGAATAGAGGTAGGGTTATGCAGTGGAATAGTAGCATTAAAGGTTCCAGGATTAAGTATATCATTTGAAGGCACAAAGTTACACTCATGAATGGTAACAGGAGAACCATCAGAAATATGGGAAAGTGTTTCAGCACAAGAAAGAGGACCAGTCGGGCTTAGATGTCTAATGGGAGAGAGGCCATTTGTTTGGTCATTTGCAGTAAGAGAAGAAGGGGAAAGGAGCCCTTCAACCTCCATAGAAGTAGTCATAGAGTTAAGCACAAGAAAGTTTACTAGAGCATCTTGGTATGAGAGTGAATCAGACATCACAAGGTAAAAAAGGAAGGAATATGAGAATAAGCAGTAGTGAAATATTCTGTGAAAGGGATGATGGTTAATATTATAAACAAGATTCTCTTTAAATAGAGAATTGAGATGGAGAGAAGTAGAGTTGTAATAACTATCAAAGAAGTTGCAATAAATCTCAAACAATGGAAACTTAAATGCAGGCAGTTCTAATTGGCTAATAAAGAGGTTAACAGTAGCCATGCAAAAGAGATGAAAGAGAATATTAGAGAGAATGTGTAGAGAGAATTTAATGAAAGTGATAGAAGTCATGGAGCAGTGAAATAGCAGAGAAACTGTCACAATAACATTAATGGAGGCAGCTAGAGAAATGATTACTAAAAGAAGAAGAGAGCACACAAAATATTCATAGATTTGGTATCTCTGCACAGATCCACCATATAGCAGAAAGGGGTAAAAAAGATCAATGTGAACATAGAAATAAAGAGAATAATCATAAACATGGTACACAGAGATGGAGGTGTATAATACAAAATCTGTAAGTTATATTTTAAGGAAATAATACTAATCAGCTTGATGAACAGTAAATTGTAAATTTTGCTATAATGTTGGAAAACAACAATGTAGAGCATGTAGCTATATTTTGAAGATTCATACTGTGATTTTGTAAAATCAAGATAACAAAGGGAGACTGGTTTAGAAGGGAGAACATCAAAATAAAGCAAGTTGATCAAAATGATGGATTCAGGAACATTCTTATATATTTGAAAGTTGAGAAAGCTAAGGTCGGCAACGCATAAGTCGGCCAAATTTTATAAAAACCACAATTTCCACCCTTAAAACTTCTTTACTATAAACTTTACCCTGAAATAATTATTAATTAACTTTTAGTTAAAAACTTTCTAAAATTTAATAAACTTAATTTGAAAATAATTATTACTTTTAAAAACTCGCTATATATCATGACAATATGTCATGCATATGCTCCTAATATTATATGCATGCAAAATGACGTATGCACTTTGGTCGGGGATGTTACAGCATCCATCAAATGTAGAGGAATGGAGGCATTTCAATGAAGTGTGGCCAAATTTTTCAGCAAAATCACGAAATGTGAGACTAGGTTTGTGCACGGATTGTTTCAATCCTTTCGCATCGTTTTGGCGACAACACTCATCCTGGACTGTGATTCTGAAACCCTACAACCTTTTTCCGTCAATGTGTATGCGAGACGAGGTTATGCTTTTTACGATTATTGTGCCCGGATCGAAGATCTTGAAGCAAAAGTTGGATATCTACTTGCAGCTATTGATAGCCGATATCAAGAGTTTGTGGCTTCATGGGGTATGCACATACGATGCGTGGAGGAAGAAAAATTTGTCATGCGTGCATCTATACTGTTGACTATTAGCGACTTCTCGGCATATTCCATGTTGTCAAATATGTTGTTGTGTGTCAAAAAAATGGTTAATTATAATTATGTTATTAAATTTATTGCGTTGACTCGATATATGTTTGTACGTGTAAGATGGAGTACTTTTTGGAAATATGTTTGTCTTTATTGCATGGAGGACACATATGCCTTTTATCTAACCCATGGACACAAAAATGTGTTGGTTGGATTGTCACTGGAGGTTTATAGAAGAAGATCATCGCTTCCGAAAGAACATGAACAATTTCAAGAAGGGTAAAAGGGAACGTCTTGGTCCCCTATACTTTTTGATGGATACGAGATGTTAGACCAGATTGACAATATCAAATTGATGAAGATAACTATAGTAGGAGCCGAGGAGCACAATGCCACAGTAAGTAAAGGTTCGGGTTGGAAGAAGAAAAGCAATTTCTGGGACCTACGTTACTTGGCAAGTCTCCAGGTAAGAAATAATCTAGATGTAATACACATTGAAAAAAGTCTTCGATAATGTATTTTTCACCATTCTCGATGTCCCGGGGAAGTCGAAAGACAAGTGGTCGGTAAGAAAGGATCTGAAGGATTTGTGCAAGCGACTAGAGTTAGAACCTGACGAGTAGGAGAATAGGTACCGAAAGGCTTGCTATGCTATGCAGGTCGTCAAGAAAAGCCGGTGCTTCTTGAGTGGTTGAAATCCGTAAAATTCCTGGACGGCTATGTTTCCAACTTGAGTCGCTACATTGACTTACATAAGCTTAGACTTTTTGGGATGAAGAGCCATGATTGTCACGTGTTCTTGCAAATGTTGTTGCCAATTACTTTTCAAGCATTTTTTGAGGATAAAGTTTGGGAGACCATTGCTCAACTAAGTACATTCTTCAAGGACCTCACGTGTTACAAGCTTTAGTTTGAAGTAGTTATGAATTTGCACAAGGAAATATCAATAATTAGTCAAATTTTGATGAATCTGGATGAATTAGTTGAATTTTGTTGAATTTGGATTTTTTTGATGAATTATAGGATGAATTTGGACGAATTTAGAGTTGTGGTTGAATTAGTTGGATTTTGATGAATTAGTTGAATTTTGATGAATATGTTGAATTTTGATTAATTGGTATTGATTTTAATTATATGTATAGTATGGCTCCACCTAGACGATTACGCGAGCCTCATCCGGACGAGGCCACACCATATGACGCGACACGGTCGTCCGAGTCGACACCATCGTTCCTTTGAGGCAAAACGTCGGAGGACCTAACATCCCAGTTCAAGGCAACACGTCGGAGGCGACACCATCGTCCGCGGATGATGGACCCCACATCCTCAGTTTAGAGGAGACATGCCCTAACGAGGAGGATTGGACACGTACGGTGGAGCTGTCTCCGTGGACGAGCATTTGCCTCGTAGTCGATCACCATGACTCTACCCCGACAGGATATACGATTTTAGTATTGCGTGCGAGAGGTACGTAAAAAAAGAACCATTATAACTTTTTTTTATTTAAAATGTGTATTTGTTAAATATATATTATAACACATTTTTCTTCGATTTTGTAGGTTGCAACCGTTGGGTCCATTGTCGCGGTGGGCGACACACATTTGCACCAACCTATCCGACTATAAAGCGTCAGAGTTCATGTTTGCGACTAACAAATCGAAGAGTCGCTGGTTTGAGGCTTTTTTGGGTAACTTTTAATTAATTTGCATTTCATTTTACGAATTTTGGATTTATTGAGTAATATTATTATTTATTTTTCGGATTTAGACGCACTTTCGATGGGACTCCTCCCAACCTGACATGGACCTTTAGTCCATCCGGAACCCGTGGGAGAAACAGGCTAGGTTCTGGTACGATAACATGGTCAGGAAGTGTCGCAACGCGAGGAAGAAGCCTGACTGGATCGAGTCGGCCGCATAGGGCCTCTAGGTGGCGTATTGGAACACGCCTGAGTTCAACGCGAAGTCTGAGCCTTAGAGCGAGAACCGACGGGTAAATCCCGCCAACCACACCAGCGATTCGAGGTCCCACCTCGAGACCATGCGTTTATTGGTATGTTTTTTTAAATTATAGTTTTTGTACTTATCGTAATTTGTATTTTATAGTTGATAACAATTTTGTTTTATTTCGTAGCAACAACATCGTGGTCGACCAATTACGCCTCTGAAACTTCTAATCGAGACGCACAAGCAAGGCTCGAACCGACAATTATAGACCATCGTCTGTCGATATTGTTGTAAGTACAAACATTTATTTAATTATATTGTATATCTTATTTATTATTTAATGTTGTTATTTTAATATATGTTGCTTGTATCTTTTCTTTAGGAGCGATCAAAGGAAATCCTCTCCCATAGGTCTTCCGACTCCGGCACCTCGTCGTCCTTTCAAGACGGGTGTGAGGCCTATCTAGAGGCCGTTGGAGGGCTGGGCCCAAGAGGCACTGTCTTCGGCCTCGACAACACTACAGTGGAGTACTACGATTGGCGATTGATAGCACCGCGTAGACAACCTCCTCGGGTGACAAGGATGTCGCACGAAAACGCTACCCTTCGTGCTGAAGTCTTAGAACTGCGGTAGGAACTAGGTTTGACGCGAGCTAGGATGGATCAGATGGAGCAATTCATGGGGAAAATGAGCCACTTCTGCCCTCATGCATTTGGGTCTCATCAGCACGGATCCTACAGAATAAATTCGTCGAAGACGCGTCCGTCCGATTTCGACGGAACTGAATAGTTTATCGTTTTTATTTTAATTTGTAAATATTTTTGTATCTAATTTTGTAAATATTTTTGTAAAATTTGTATATTATTTTAATTTCTATAAATAATTATTTCATTATTTTTAATCATTATTTTAAATAAAATATTTTTAGTACATAATTATTTATTTAGTTTTTGATAAATACATTTCTGCGACCATTTGGTCTCTAATTTCACACATCTCGTGCGCTAATAAGCGCATGAGCGTGCAATTTTTTCCAGTAAAATGCTAGGATCAAGCGCTTTGTTTAAGCTTTTCGCGACCACTTGGTCACCGAGATTGAATGGTCGCTAATATTCGACAACCAAGTGGTCGCTAACCAATTAGCGACCGAGCATTTAGCAACCAGATTTATCGACCATAATATGGTCAGTAAATCATTTTAGCGACCATAATTTTGAAAGTGGTCGCTAAATCTGAAGGCACGTCCGCAATCAACGAGGAGGTGGCACTTAGTCCTAGACATTGTAAGGGTTCATGGTAACCTCATAGAATGAGAGATGAAGAGAGATCGAAAGGCGAAGACATTGAAGATATGCTCGAATAGAAGAGATGGAGAGATAAAGGTCAATGACGAGACAAATTGGAGAGATCCGTATTCGAATAAATTGGTCATCCACACAATTTGAAAGTCCTATATAAACAAACAGGCAAAATGATATATAGCGTAAATATAAATTCTAATTTTTCATTTAATTGGAATCTACCTAGTACAATACTAAAGGAGAAACTTAGTACAAAAAATTAAGCCACATGACACAATTTGCCTATTTTTTCTACTAAAATTGTTTTAATAATATTGTTGTTGACAAAATCATCTCACTTTCAAACCTACTTCCCCATTATGTGTTAAAAATTCTCAAAAAATAGTTATTAATATTTTTATTTATTTTCCTAAAATTGTTTTAATAATAAATTTAAATAAAACTCAGTCCATTTTCTAACCCACTTTCCCATTACATGTTAAAACTTTTCAAAGAAAATATTATTAATTTTATTTATTTAAACATCAAAGTGAATTCATCCCAAGACTTCTTCACTCATTTTTCCAAGTTCTTCAAAATTGTTACTATTCTATACAATTGCACACAACATCACTTGGTCTTGGTCTCCACTTTCATAAAATTATTTAAATAATTTTTATTCAAATAAACCTACTCCACCTTTTCTAACTGCTAACCCTCTTTAAATTGCAATTTCTAGTGAGTTTCTCTATTTTGTATTATTTCTCTCTTTATATTAATTTCTCTCCCAATTTGCGACCTCCACTTCTCAACACGTCACCGAAATCTTCTTTTCCTCTTTACATGAAATCGTTAAACAAGTGTAATAGAGAACCTTAAGGCATGCTATCATGATATATCATTATATTGGTTTTCATTCCTTTCTGATACATTAGCTATTTTCAAGGTTCATCCTAACAGATATATTACTACTAATTGCTTATGAACTTTATAATATTTTTTGGTAACCTCTAGCTTCATTTTCTCTCCTAATTTTGATTTCATCGATTACATGTTTCTTTTGCTTTTAGATTGATCTTTAATCTCTATTATCACATGTACATGATACGAGATCAACACTAGTCTATATCATTAAAGACATGTCGAGCAATGTTGGGGACACCGACACTTACAAAAAATAATTTTTCTGACTAGCTATCAATATTAAATGGTCATCCCTTATGCTCCCTCTGTTCTATTGTACTTGTCTTTCTAACCTCAAAATTTTGTTCAACAAAACTTGTCCATTTAGGATTTTGATTTAATTAATATGTTGAAAAGTGTTCATATTGGCTTTTTTCTCTCTATCTATTGGCTATAATGGGTAGTTAGTAATTAATTGGTGATTACATTTAGAAAATTTTGGATTTTCAATGATATTTTTAATATTTTCAATGAGTTTCTTAATATATGTGAACAAATCTAAAAGGACAAGTAAAATAGAACGGAGGGAGTATTAAATATGCAATATGCTTATGGAGTTTGGTTCGAATGAAACAAACTTTGATCTTGAAACGAATGCACTTTTCCTAATTCGTAGTGTATTTTTCCTATTTTGGATTGCACTTTTTCGGATTTTCACTTTTCGTACTTTGTAGTGTACTTTTCGTATTTTTTGTAGTATACTTTTTTGGATTGTACTTTTCGTATTTTGTAATGCACTTTTGTATGAAAAGTGCACTATGTACTAGGAAAAGTATATTCGTTTCACATTCCAAAATAAGAGTGTGTTTCATTTGAGCCAAAATCTATAATATGATATATATTATTGTGCAATATAGACTTATTTGACATTATATATAAACAATTCTTAATAGTTTTCAACCATCATGGAACAAAAGGCAATTCTTTTTAATACCCCTTTGTTTTAGACTTTTTTTTTTGATATTCTAAAAAAACCTATTTCTTTTGGCACTCTTATACTTTTAAATTTTTTCTCATTATATCCAAAAGTTTCTAATATGTTAAATTTTAACAACTTTTCTTCCAATGATGATTGAATCGATGACTTGGAACTCTCTAATATCTTTGACACTCTTGAATCAAAATTTATAAAGATCCAAATTAAATTGGTCCTCTGAAAGAAACAACACTTGGTTGTAAAAAGAAAAGTGGAAATGCCTGTGGTTAATTTGGTCTCGATTTCGTCATCTTTTTTAGTGGATGTAAAATCTATTTCAGAGATAACACAAGGTCCTAGCTTAGCGTTTAAAGACTAATTTGGAAGAACATCTCCAACCAGTGACATCAAAGAGTTTTTAAAGTTCCAATTTATCAACAAAGTTGTAAGAATTGTAAAAATTAAACATATAGGAAACTTTTGGGTAGAATGAGAACAAAACGAAAAATAGTGAAATACTAAGAGGAATAAGATTTTTTAGGACATCAAAAAAAATCTTATCAAAAGAAATTTCTCTAATATTGTTGGATCGTGATGCGTTAGTAAAGAGCTTGGGAACAAACGTTGGACTGTTCCCAATGCAACGTAAGTAACAGAAAGATCGCAAGTAATAAAACAGTTGGGCACAGTTTTTTTATAGAGGAACCCCACTACAACTAACTAGTTGTATGTGTAAACCTCAATCTCCACTTGGATGATTTTGAATGATTTCCTTCTTTTATTGATAGATCCCTAAGCTACTACAAGACAAAGCTCAAACTTCTCTGTTCCCAACAGTCACCAAACTTTGGGAACACTAATGAACTTTCTCAACCTAAGTACTAGGACAACATATCAAATAAAACAAGGAACTCAAACTTTACACTCTATTCTTGTGTCTTTACTTAGTTCCCTTTCACCAGGGAACATTGGATTCGTCGTTGCCGAGATCTCACACTCGTCATCGGGGACTTCTCTTGTTGCTCTGCTCTTTTCTGGTTGCCTGATGCTTTTATGAATCGTGAGAGAAGTGCATGATATGGTACTATTGGGCCTAGGAATTTTTATTAGTATTTTATTAATGTAAACCTTTTTAAATAGAGTTTTATAAACTCCTTCAAGGGTTTTCTTATCGGTTCTTTCCCATGTCGCTTTTATTGAACTGATAGGGCTGCTAGTATAAATACCTTATATTATTATTTCAGAAATTAATCAATAAGAAGAATATCATAGTTAACCCTAATTCTCTCTAGTCCCATTCTCTATCTCGTCTCTTTCTTCCCCTGGCCAATCGGCCCTTCTTCTCTTCACCTTTATTTGTTCTTTGCTCCTACTTTACAATGTTTTGGTATGGTGATCCTAGTATTGTTGTATCAATTGGTGCTTTCATCCTTGAACATCGCAATTACCATGGCCAACGAGGAAGAAACTTCACATGTTACAGGCAATGACGCGTATCTCAGGGATATTCAGGAACTCCTCCAATATCTGACGTTGGAGTTCCGTAATACCCGTCAAGAACAAGAGGTTCAACATCGTCGGATGGATTAGTTTTTTCACATACTGGATACTCGGAATATCCGGGACGATAATACTCATCGTCGAACTCTTTTCATTAAGATTCATCTTGAAGTCTACTTAATTTTGTGTTGATGTTCGTGTTTTTAATATAGTTTTTAGTAGGTTTTCTTTGTTTATTAGGTCTAGTTTTGATAAGTTTAGGTTTAGTTTGGTATGTTTTTGGATAGTTTTACATATTTTCATAGAAAGTATGGAAGCTACTCTATTTTGTGTATTTTGTAGGTTTTAGCAAGGAAAAGTGCTATATGGAGCTGAATTTGGAGCGCTACAGTGAAAGACAGAGGAATACAAGTTTGAAGAAGTCAGAGTCAAGGTTTTACGAGTTGAAGTATAGAAGAAACCAAGCCCAGGCTCGTTAACGAGGCTGTAAGGGCTCGTTAACGAGGCCACGTGATAAGAAATTTCGAGGGTTGACTTTGTAACTCACCGATCTTGTGCGGGAAATTATTTCCGTGTCGATAGAGTATCTTTTTATGATTTTTAGGGTTATTATTTTGTATTTTAGGTCTTGTTATCTTCTTAGATTTTGTTTCTATCTTTTTAGGATTTTATTTCTATCTTTTAGGAAAGTTTTTATCTTCTAGCCTTATTAGTTTTTAGCCTTTTTAGTATAAATAGCCCTCTTATTTAGCCTAGCAAGGGGGGATCGATCATAGAGAAAATCGAGCATAGAGAGAAGAGGAAGAGCCGAGAGAGCCGAGGAGAGGATCGGAGTCGAGTCGTCGGGTCGGTGGACGAGAGTTACCGAGTTCGTTGATCGAGTATTTCGGTTCGGTATTTGTTTGTTTTCGGTTTTCTTCTTATGTTCTGTGTAAGACGATATTTGTTATTTAATTTGAGTAGTAATTTATTTTCAATGATTTCTTGTTTCGTAGTTATGATTAGTGAGTAGTCTTCTTTTCTAGGATCGGGGTTAAGCCCGGCATAGTTAAGCATGTTTGACGAGTAAGATTGTGTTGAATGCCTTTTATCTATTATTGAGATTGTTTGTTGTGTTTATACCGAGATGAAAGTTGAGGTAATTTGAGTTTTTAACTGGATTGAAAGAGAAAGTTAGTAACTTGAAGGTTGATATTGTTTGAATACGAAAGTTTCAAGCTTTAGATCCAAAACAAACAATTAAGTGAGTTAAGTTGCGAAAGTAGGTTAATTTGCTTGATAGTCAACGAAAGTTGATGACTTTATCTATTTAAAGGCATGATCTATTCTTCTTACGAGTTTATATGCTTGGCTATGTTGCGGTGTCCCTAGTCCTAGATCTTTGTTTTTATTTGAATTATTTTAAGTGAATTTCGTTGCTGAGTTACTTGGCTCGGTACCGAACTTGTTTAGGTCGTTAGTTGAGTCTTTTTATGTACGGTGGTTCGTTAACGACCCTGACAACGTTGTTAACGAGGCTGCTTGTGTGTGTTTTTGCTTGATTTTGTTTGCTTTTTAGTAGTCGATAAACGAACAACCTTGCTTCCTGTGGAACGATCCTGACTTCGCTATACTCAGCGGGGTCTTGACTTATAAATTTATTTGTTGTCAAGAAATACTCTTTCTGCAAATTGGCGCCGTTGCCGGGGAAGCAACGTATTTGTTAGTTTATCTGTGGGTTCAGGAATAGCCCGACCCCGTTTTTGTTTTTAATTTTTGTTTTCTTTGTTTGTTCTCTCAGCGTATGTCGGTGGGACGACGAAGGCTCGAGTTTGACAACACTGGTTATTACTCAGAACCCGAACGTTCCCTGCACCGTAGACTCCGAGAAAACCGAGCCATGGCCACACCAGAAGAGATGGCTCTTCAAATGGAAGACCTCCGAAATCAGATGGTGGCGTTGAAGACTGAGAAGGAAGGCGCTGCTGCTGAAGCTGAGCGTCAACGAGTTGCTAATGCTCTTCTACAAGAGGAGCTTGATGCCTATCCAAGGAATGCCAAACAGTACATGCATCCAGAACTGAGGGTGCCAGAGTCCCCGATTGTGCTTCCAGCGATAGAGAAACCCTTTGAGATCAAGTCTCAATTCATATCCTTGATTAAACGGGCTCAGTTTGAAGGGAAACCTACTGAGTGCCCTATGGAGCATATTAGAAACTTTATTGATTTATGTGACACCATAGCTGCTGAAGGTGTCTCACTTGAATATGTTCTATTAAAAGCTTTTAGGTGGTCCCTTACTGGAAAGGCCCTGAGCTGGTTGGAGAGCGTACCTTCTAAGTCTATCAGGACTTGGAAAGCTTTGTACGATCAATTTCTGACAAAGTTCTTCCCTCCTGCTAAGACGACGGAGTTGAGGAAACGCATCACCTCCTATCACCAGCTGCCTAATGAAACATTCGTTGAAACATGGGAAAGATTTAAAGAGATGCTTAGACAATGCCCCACTCATGGGCAACCTTTATATGTTTTGCAAGAAATCTTTTTCCAGGGTATCAACGCAGAGACCAAGAACCGCATCAACATGCATACTGCGTGCGGTTTTATAGAGATGAATCCAACGAAGGCATGGGAACTGTTGGATAAGCTTTCCAATTACGATGCCATGTATGGAACCCAGCAGACTCCACAGCCTCAGAAACGTCTCTACATACCTAACCGAGACGAAGTTGACCCGGATGTTAAAAATCAATTCTTGCAAGATGAGGTCAACCGTCTGAAGAAGCAGGTAAGTTTTCTGAAATCCTCTCAATCATGTCAAGAATGTGGTTCTTCTGCACATAGTACTTCTGCTTGCACTAACATAGAGCAGGTTAGAGCCGTTGAGACAATAGCTGAGATGAATTATATGAGAGGACCATACAGGAACCAGCCTAGCTATAATGACAGGTCAAACAACTATCAGGCATGGGGCAATCAGAATACCAATCAAAACTATGCATTGCCTCCACCAGATAGACGACCTGCACCTTATCGACCTCCAGGCCATCAGGAGCCACCATCATGGGTTCAAGGATTACAGGAAGGCATTAACGGCGTGACCAACAAAGTTAACGAAATAACCAACAAGGTTAATGAAGTTCAAGCCAACCTGAACCAACTAAATAAAAGATGGGGAGAGTTCGATATATGGAAGAAGAGTGTTGACTCCCAATTAGGGAACCTCGCTGCCCAGATTCCGAGACCACCAGGGCAACTCCCGGGCCGCCCCGAGGAGAACCCTAGGGGCCAAATAGAAGCGGTGCACCTTAGGAGCGGGAAGACATTATCGGAGCGAGTCCAAACTGAGGACAAGAAGGAAGAGGACGTCACCAAACAGCTCGTTAACGAGCCAGCGAGAGCAAATAACGAGCCCATATACCAAGGTGACGAGGCTTCGAAGGTACCTGACGACCCAACCCCAGGTAAGTTTTCTAAACCGAGCCTTCCTCTCAACCCCAGGGTAGTTAACGACCCTATCAGGGTCGGTAACGACCCGCCGAGCATACCTGACGACCCCAGTGTCGACCCGGTACTCCCACCTCTCGAGCCCAACTTGGTTCCGAGGATGGTGAAATCTCTTCCATTCCCAACTAAGAAATCTATGGACTCTACTGAGAGTAAGTTCAAGCGTTTCGTAAAGATTCTTCAGGGCATTAATATTTCCATCCCATTCGCTAAGGCCCTAAGCGAAATGCCGGCTTACACAATGTTTTTGAAGGATATTCTTAGCAGGAAAAGATCCATTACAGAGCTGCAGGATGAAGTCAGATCAATAGCTCTACCGGAAAAGCTAGGAGACCCAGGGAGATTTGCAATAACAATCGGCATAGGCAACCACAAGTTCAAGGCTTTATGTGATCTAGGCGCCAGTGCTAGTTTAGTTCCTCTCTCAATCTGGTCTAAAGCTAATATGGGACCACTAGAGCCCGTCAACATGCGGCTTTACATGGCAGACAGATCTTGCATTAAACCAACAGGGGTAATAGAAGACTTTCCAGTCCAAGTGGGTAAATTCTTTGTTCCAAATGACTTCATCGTTATGACAATGCCCGAAGATCCGGTGGTGCCTATTATCTTGGGAAGACCGTTCCTCGCCATAGCTGGAGCCATAATCGATGTTAGGAGGGGACTCCTAACTTTCGAAATTGGGGATGAGGTGACGGAATTCCAATTCAAACAGTCAATTAAGGAGACTGATAAAGCCGAAGTCAAGATGCTCTACACCCACAAGGAGATCATTGAGTGTGGGGACCCTATTGGAAGATCAGCATTAGGTAATGAAATTTCAGGTCAAAGATGGGCAGAAATAACCCCTGCAGTTTCAGTAACGAGCTCCCCAGCCACGTTACCAATTCTCCTGGCAGAAGAAGAAGGCTCGTTAACGACCCCATCAGCATCGTTAACAACCCTGGTAGAAGACAACAAAATTTCAGCCTTTGCATATCTTGAGGAAGTGTTGAAGACGGAATCAGAAGAACCAATTCTAATCCCTGCAGAACCATCCCCAACACTTAAACCCCTGCCAGACTCCCTCAGGTATGAATTCCTTGGTCCTAGTTATACTTTGCCGGTCATTGTTAATGCTAAATTAAAAGATGAGGAAGTAGGAAAACTCCTGAATGTGCTTAGGATGCATAGGAAAGCCATAGGCTACTGATGAGGTGTTTTCGGTGGTCGTTATACCTATCAAAGAAAACCTAACTTAACCAACTCAGTAGAGCGGTAAGCAAGGGTCGATCCCACAGAGACTCGTGTAAATGTGTTATTGCTTAAGTGCCAAGTAACTAGTAGGGGGTTTTCAGAATATTTAATCTAAACTAATATGCAAGAATAAAACTAACTATGAATGCAGAGATGATTGAGTTTGACAAATATGAGAAAAATATGTTCAACTAGTTAAATCCATCATAGATATGCTTATTGATCATTGATTCTTTCGATTCTCTTCTCACTTGAATAACCTATTGTGGATTATACTCCTACTAAGGATTAAAACCCGAACTTCATAAATAGTTGAAAGAACTAACAGTCTAAACAACCCTAATCATTTAACAACCTAAAACAACGTCTAGATTCAATTAAACGACAGCTTTACGAATCAAGTTATCAATAGAAACAAACACTTAGAGCAAACAGACATCTAAGTTATTTCGTGGATTTATTCCCTTCTACAATGGAATAGCCCGAACAGGTCCAAACAATTATAGATGCTACTTTATCTAATCAACCCCAAACGGGCATCAATCAGATTAGTTGTAAATTAACCTAGAAATTCTATTAGGTGATAAATCTAACAAAACCCTAGATAAATTCTGATTCAATTAAGCACAGGGAATAAAACATATTCAAGTTGATGAGAATCAATCAAACCTCACAATAATATGCAATCTATGATTTCAATAACTAGTCAAACACAAGGAAATTAGCAACGCATAATTAAATTAAAATCAAACTTACAAAGGTTCAAAGGTTCTTCCTTGAGAGAAAACCCTAGCCTCCAAAAGTGTCAAAAGTTTTGATAAAAGATAGACTAACAAGAGTTTAAATATGCCTCCCAAAATAATCCTTCAAAACCCTACTATTAAGCTTAAAAGTCGGACAAGATATAATATAAGCCCAAAAAGGTCGAGCCCAATTCTCGGCCCAAGACATCTCCGCTGAAAATCTCAGATTGCTCGGTCTTGCACAATGCGCGGCCGCACAATTTTACCATCCCGCGCAATTAGCCTCGATTCAGCATTTAGGCGACACTTCAGATGCTGTTTTGACCCCCTTCGAGTTGGAATTTGGACTCGGAGTAAAAACATGAATTGTAGCTCTTTGAATTATCTTTCCAGTGATACCAAATTCAGATCCATCCGATCACTATAGCTCCCAAACCAAGCATTGCAAGATAGAGGTGTCGAAACAAGAACTCCAATGCATAGCCCGGGTTTAAGCGTTCTTTTCACACAAGCTCTTGGGTGTTAACTCTTCTAATCTTCACTTGTATCACTCTAAGCTTCCTCAAACTTCACAATAGTCCTATAAGATCCATCCCGTCCATGCTTGTTTACCGAAAGATCTGCAAAACCGAACAAAACAAGCGCAAAACCCGAATTTCCTAGAAAACCTAAAAACCTGAGAACTAGACTAAACTAAGCTAAAACCATGCAAAATAAACATAAATATGCATCCTAAACACTATCTAAATGCAAGTTATCAGCTACTCCCTAGATGATATAATTGGCATTTCCCCTTCCCTTTGCATGCATAGGATATACATGGAGGATAATCATAAACCCACCATAGAGCATCAACGTAGGTTAAATCCTAACATGAAGGATGTAGTTAAAAAGGAAATTATTAAATTACTTGATGCTGGGATTATATTTCCTATATCGGATAGCCAATGGGTGAGTCCGGTCCATGTAGTTCCAAAGAAAGGGGGGATGACTGTGATAGAAAACGAAAAGGGAGAGCTTATCCCGACTAGAACCACCACTAGTTGGAGGATGTGCATCGATTATAGGAAGCTCAATAGTGCTACTAGAAAAGATCATTTCCCGCTTCCTTTCATTGATCAGGTGTTAGAACGTCTAGCCCAGCATGATTATTTTTGTTATTTAGACGGCTATAGCGGTTTTTTGCAGATTCCTATTCACCCTGATGATCAGGAGAAAACGACCTTTACATGTCCATATGGAACCTTTGCCTATAAAAGAATGCCATTTGGGCTTTGCAATGCCCCTGCAACCTTTCAAAGATGTATGATGGCCATTTTTTCGGATATGATAGAGGATATTGTAGAAGTTTTCATGGATGACTTTTCTGTTTATGGTTCTTCATTTGATTCATGTCTTGCTAATCTTGCACGAGTGCTTAAAAGATGTGAAGAAACCAATCTTGTGTTAAATTGGAAAAAGTGTCATTTCATGGTTCAAGAGGGGATAGTATTAGGACACCTTGTCTCTAAAAGAGGGATAGAAGTAGATATTGAAAAACTACCTCCTCCCTCTTCTGTAAGAGACATTAGGAGTTTTCTTGGGCATGCTGGTTTTTACAGACGGTTTATTCAAGATTTTTCTAAGATAGCTAAACCTTTGACTAACCTACTAATGAAAGATGTAGTGTTTGAGCTGTCTCCAAAATGTCTTGAAGCATTTTATAGGTTACGAGCTGCCCTCCTATCTGCCCCCATTATGCAGTCCCCTGATTGGACATTGCCTTTCGAGATTATGTGTGATGCCAGTGACTATGCAGTTGGCGCAGTCTTAGGGCAACAGAAGGACAAAAAGCTCCATGCCATCTATTATGCCAGTAAGACGCTGAATGAAGTGCAGAGTAAGTATACCACAACAGAGAAAGAGTTCCCTGTTGTGGTATTTGCCTTTGAAAAATTCCGGTCATACCTTGTTGGATCCAAAGTGATTGTTTATACTGACCATGAGGCTGTTAGATACTTAATGGCTAAAAAGGATGCCAAACCTAGATTGCTTCGTTGGATGCTCTTACTGCAGGAATTTGACCATGAAATAAGAGACAAAAAGGGAGTAGAAAATCTAGTGGCAGATCACCTATCCAGATTGCCAGTAGGGCATATCACCGAGTCCAACGATGAGGTACCAATAAACGATTCCAGACCTGACGAACACCTCCTGCTGAACGAGGTCGAACTCCACAAGACCCTCGTCACCGACCCCTTCAGGGTCGTTAACGAGGTGCCGAGGCTGGAAGGCATACATTGCAAGGATAAACTTTCAGAATGGGTCGGCATAACAGTCAATCAGGTCGTTACTGAGCCACGGGAGGTCGTTACCAAGGATAAAATAATGACTCCAAGCTCGTTAACGACCCATTCAGGTAAGATTTCTGAAACCAAACAAGCTCAAATAAATTCCATTCCTTCTCCTACTTCCACTTCTTCCCCAATATCAATCCATGCTATTAGAGGGTCAAAAGCCCCTTGGTTTGCGGATTTCGCTAACTATCTTGTAGGAGGCGTAATTCCCGAGGGCCTTACCCCACAAAAGAAGAAGAAATTCCTCCATGATGTAAAATAGTACTATTGGGATGATCCCTACTTGTTTAAGCAAGGGAGCGATCACCTCTTTAGGCGTTGTGTTCCAGAAGAAGAGATCGAGAATGTGATCCATCAATGTCACACACTTCCAAAGTGGTCTCTATTGGCCAACCATGTTCAAAGATATGCAAGCTTACGTGACAGCATGTGATGAGTGCCAACGCTCAGGAAACATCACTTGGAGACATGAAAATCCAATTATCGGGATATTGGAGGTTGAGCTTTTTGACGTATGGGGCATAGACTTCATGGGACCGTTTCCCGCATCAGGCCCCTACAAGTACATCCTAGTTGCAGTCGACTATGTCTCTAAGTGGGTAGAAGTTGTTGCTACAAGGACTAACGACGCCAAGACTGTGGCTGAATTCATCAAGACCAATATTTTCCCCAGGTTCGGCATTCCAAGGGTCCTTATCAGTGATGGTGGCTCCCATTTCATTGAGCGGAGTTTTGAAGCACTTTTAGCTAAATATGGGGTATCCCATCGGGTGGCAACACCCTATCATCCCCAAACTAGTGGCCAGGTTGAAGTTTCAAACAGGCAAATAAAGAGCATATTGGAGAAGACAGTCTCCCGTTCTAGGAAAGATTGGTCCTCTAAATTAGATGACGCTCTATGGGCATACAGGACGGCATACAAGACGCCTCTATGCACCACTCCTTTCATTCTAGTGTATGGCAAGGCATGTCATTTACCGGTCGAGATGGAGCATAAAGCATTGTGGGCCCTAAAAGAGCTCAACATGAACCTCGATGCAGCAGGAGCAAAAAGATTCATGAACTTGCAAGCATTAGAAGAACTGAGGTTGAAGGCGTATGAAAATGCCGCAATTTACAAGGAGCGCACTAAAAGATGGCATGATCGGAAATTAGTGCCCAAAACTTATTACGTCGGTGACAAAGTACTTCTTTTCAACTCTAGACTCTGATTATTCCCAGGGAAGCTTAGGACACGATGGAGTGGGCCATTTGTGGTTAATCAAATTTATCCTCATGGAGCGGTAGAGTTGATCGACAACCGAGGCGTAATTTTCAAAGTTAATGGGCACCGGCTGAAGAAGTTCCATGAGCTAACCGATCCGGATGAGAAGATCAGAGTTACCATGGCTCTCACATCATCAGACTAGTCGAAGGAGTACGTCGGGCAGACGACGTTAAAAATAGCGCTTACGGGAGGCAACCCGCTTTTTAGTATAGAATTAGATTTTTCTTTTTTTAGACTCTTTTTCTTAGCTTTCTTTTGAGTTCTTTTTAGTAGTTTTTAGGATAGAAATTCGGATTAAATTTTGAGCTAACAAGATGCAGGAGAAGGGATCGAAAAAATCACTCCAAGAGGCTACGGTGGCTCGTTAACGACCCACCCAGGGTCGTTAACGACTCGGTTCGGACGACCCGATTCGGCAAAACGGGCAGGTAAGTTTTTTTTAACCTAATCTATCTTTTTCACTACCCTAGCCGCCAACCCTCTACCCCTTCCTATCCCTTCCCCCTCCTATATAACCCTTCTACCCCTCCCAAATCTCTTTCACTCTCAAATCAAACTCAACCAAAAATCTTTGAAGACCCCTTCCACCGATCGGAATCCCGCGCCACCATCGTTACCGAAGCCCGGAAACCCTTCCCTCCACCGTCGAAGATCCGAAGCTTTTGATAGCCCCCACCGAGCTCGTTACTCATCCAATTCCCGACCCCTTGTTCTTCAAATTTCTTGGTTCTTCGGTATGTTTTCTAAACCCTAACTCGGAATTGCATGATTTATGATTTTTAGGGAAGAAATTTCATGTCTAGGATTGAGTTCATATAGAGGATCGGTGTTCATGATTAAATATTGCCCATGGTTGTGATTTTTGCTTCGTATTTCTAGATTTAGAGAGGGATATTCATGTTAGATGTTTCATGGTGAGAAGTTAATTGTAAAAAGCATGAATTTTTCTTGTTCTAGTATCAAGCTACAAACTTTGCATGTCAAAATTTTGGGTAAAATTTAGCATGTTCGGGTTGGGTAATCGAGCAAGTATGGGGTGCGTATTTCCGATTGTGTGGCTAGTGAGGAGTATAGAGGATTGCATGCTTGAATTTTGGCTCTATTTTAAAGTAGAGTAAACTCGGAATTCTGTGATCTGGTTCTCGGCGGATCGTTAACGATCCACCCAGGCTCGTTAACGACCCTGCATAATCTCAAAATTCAACAACCAGTCCAGATTCGTAAACGACCCAATTGGGTGGTTGACGAATAATTCCGAGGATATTTCGAGACCAAGTATGGGGTCTCTTGCCTATCTATTTTGAGTAGATCTTATCTTGGAAAAGTTTTTGATTATTTTGTAGATCTCAAGGCAAGTTCAAGTAGACCCGCTACCCGAGCTCAGAAGAAGAGAAGGAACCAGAGGTCTCCATCTCCACCTCGCATGGACAACGTGATTTTGAGTACTCAAGGCCAAGTGCATCGATACCGTGCCATTCTAGAGAAGGACCACAACACTCGTTGGTTCTTGAAGTCTAGTGCTATCAACACGGGGATCTACACGGACATCAAGGAAGCCTTCCTTATCCTTGGTGCATCCCATCTCCTAAAGAAGGAGAATTTACCACACTTTCCGGCCCTCACATCCGAGTTTTTGGCCACTCTAGAGACGAGCTTCCCGTCAAAGACTTCGACGGGACGAATCCGGTTTCGGCTCGGTAACGTGAGCCGTGAGTTCACCATGGCAGAGTTCAACGCAATCCTAGAGCTTCCAAATCCGTCTAGAGACTACAGTTTGAAAGACTACAGAGTGACTAGGACATGGAGCTACATCACGGGGGAAGAACAATCCTCCACAGCAGCATTATCTGGGGCAAGCATCATCAACCCCGTCTTCAGGATCATTCTTCGAGTCCTAGCCGCTATGTTTTAGCCAAAGAGAGAGTTAAACAGGCCAACGAGGACGGAAGTTGCTTGTCTCCGCACCATCCTTTTCGAGGAGCCCGACCCCTTGAATTTGGGGTACGAATTGCTCTACTACGTCGAGAAATCAACCAAGTCCAAGGAGGTTTGGTGTGGAAATTTGGTTAGCCTTTTGGCTAAAAACCTTGGAGTTGACCTCACTCGCTACACACCGGCCCACGCTCAACTCCTCAACAAGAACTATTGGTATAGCTCCGGTATTTTCATCCAAGCCGAAGGAGGATTCAAAGTTAAAGTTCAAGACCGCTTCGTTAGGCCCACCCTCGACAAGCTGGAGTTACTCTATGTACCAAATTGGTACGAGGCGTGGACGGGGAATGCTTACCCATTAGAGCCTAAGCCGGAGGATGAGTTATCACTACGGCCGTGTGAGACAAGATTTGAGCGAGAGGAAGAAGCAATGGAGGAAGATGAAGATGAAGATGCGGATACCGAGGTAATTGGCGACGACACTGAAGAAGCCGACACCGAGGGCGGTACCGAGAAGATGAAGACATCAACACGGAAGTTTTGGGCAGCAACGTCCTCGTTGACGAGCCTACCAGGTTCGTTAACGACCATTTCCAGCCTCCTCCCTACATCCCTAACGAGGCACCCAGCTTCGTTAACGAGGCACCGAGAGCTTCTGTCGACCCACCGCCAGCTCCTACCGACCCTCAGTTCTATGGACTCATGCCATACAACCCAGTGCTGTACCAAGACCATTTCCAGCCTCACTATCCACCACCTCCTCAGCCCGAGTACACAAGATCGAGTATGCCACCACCATGGGCCGAGGATCTTTCTGCTCAGATGCAGCAACTCCACCTCTAGCAGGACCACATTCATAGGAGGATGGATAGATGGGAGATTGTCTATTCTGATCGCATGTCGATGGAGGATGAGAGGCATCGCCAGAGAGAGGCGGATGATGCTGAGCGTTGGAGGACGAGGTATGACTTCATGGGTACCATTGAGCATTATTTTCCTCCACCGAACCAGTGATTCGGCTTGCAGAAGGCGTTTTTCCTTGTTTTCCACTTTTGAGACTTTGTAAGTTTTTTATGTTTTTCTTTTTCTTATTTTTATCTTTCTTTGTTTGTTTTCTTTTCTATTTCTTTTCCTTCTTCTTATTTTTCTTACAGTGGGGACACTGTAATTTTAAGTATGGGGTGGGAGAAAGTAGAAAACTTGTTATCTTATGTGTCTTATTTGTTTTAAGTAGTTTTGTTTCATAAATCGAAAAATTGAAAAAAAATTGAGAAAAATTTTGAAAAAAAGGAAAAAAGATTTTAGAATTGATAGATATCCCTTTCTTAGGTTCTATGATAGTAATTGTTAGCGTAATCATATAATTCCTTGCGAGCATGTCTTTAATAGTATAGCCGGAATCTTTTAACTTGAAATTGTTTTTAGAAGAAGATAGCATTTGATGAAATTGAGCACATATACTTTATAGCATAAGTGATGCAATCCAACAAAATATCTACCTAGTGAGTTATTTTTGGCCTTATAGGGAGAACATTAATAATTCCCTCTTCTTTTCTTGTGTGATTTACTCTCTATATGTATATTATCTCTTGGAATTGTGATAGTTATCTATTTCTTGAGACCCGTATGGGATTTATAGTTCATTACTTGTGAAAATCATATGATGGAGAACTTATTTTTATGAGCCCTATTATTCCTTATCTACCTTTACATAATCCTTCTTTTGATAGCCAATTCTAGCCTGAAGCTTTTATTTTTAGCTCCACAAAATTTTCCCTAGCCGAGATAAGCTTGACCCTATCCAAGGATTAGGACTTAGATTGGAGAGGTATTTTTGTTGAGTGTAAAAAACAAGGTAACATATATTGTTTGCTATGATTGAGGGATTATTGGGAAGGGTAGATTGGAAGTCTCTTGTTTTACTTGTAATAAGAAAGATCTCTTGATGAAAAAAAATGCACAAAATAAAGTTGTTTGTTGGAGATAAGGGTAAAAAAATGATGGAAGAATACACGATGAAGCTTGTTAACGACCCTGAAGTGGGTTCTTTAACGAGGCAGCGAAAAGAGAAGAAGGAAGTTTGAAGTGCATGTGTGTTTATAGATAAAATCAGGATTCTTTTATTTCTTATGAGACTTTCTAGGATATGTTGGGTGAGTGAAATGAGTGTGCATAATAAGAGAAGTGAGTTTGGTATATGTTCTTTTATGAGAGTTTTGTTTATGTGTGAGTTTTTAGGAGTCTTTGATTCCCGGATATTATTAGCACCACATAGCCAAAATATTTCCACGCCTTATTGTTTTTACCAAGCCCCATTACAACCCGACCGAATGGAAGCTTCTATGAAGTTTTTCGTTGAGCCCCCTAAAGTTTCTCTTGATGATTTTTGCTTGTTTTGACAAAATCTTGGGTGGAGAGTATTGGTGATATAAGTTCCAATTTCTATGAGTTTTTGCATATTGGATTGAGTTGAGAGATTGAATTCATAAGCCTAAACACTTGAGAGTTGAGTGAAACACATTATATCCCTTGTGAGGTTGGATTGTATTTTCTTATGTCTATTTGGTGCATATATGTGTAATGACGTTAAGTATCTTTTGCTATATTTTTCTCATGTGTAGATGTTGCTTTTTGGAGGATGGCTATTTCTTGATGAGTATGTTTGTTTGGTTTTGGTTAGTGTTTAGTGATTGCTTGAGGACAAGCAAGTTTAAGTATGGGGTATTTTGATGTTCGTGTTTTTAGTATAGTTTTTAGTAGGTTTTCTTTGTTTATTAGGTCTAGTTTTGATAAGTTTAGGTTTAGTTTGGTATGTTTTTGGATAGTTTTGCATATTTTCATAGAAAGTATGGAAGCTACTCTATTTTGTGTATTTTGTAGGTTTTAGCAAGGAAAAGTGCTATATGGAGCTGAATTTGGAGCGCTACAGTGAAAGACAGAGGAATACAAGTTTGAAGAAGTCAGAGTCAAGGTTTTACGAGTTGAAGTATAGAAGAAACCAAGCCCAGGCTCGTTAACGAGGCCACGTGATAAGAAATTTCGAGGGTTGACTTTGTAACTCACCGATCCTGTGCGGGAAATTATTTCCGTGTCGGTAGAGTATCTTTTTATAATTTTTAGGGTTATTATTTTGTATTTTAGGTCTTGTTATCTTCTTAGATTTTGTTTCTATCTTTTTAGGATTTTATTTCTATCTCTTAGGAAAGTTTTTATCTTCTAGCCTTATTAGTTTTTAGCCTTTTTAGTATAAATAGCCCTCTTATTTAGCCTACCAAGGGGGGATCGATCATAGAGAAAATCGAGCATAGAGAGAAGAGGAAGAGCCGAGAGAGCCGAGGAGAGGATCGGAGTCGAGTCGTCGGGTCGGTGGACGAGAGTTACCGAGTTCGTTGATCGAGTATTTCAGTTCGGTATTTGTTTGTTTTCGGTTTTCTTCTGATTTTCTGTGTAAGACGATATTTGTTATTTAATTTGAGTAGTAATTTATTTTCAATGATTTCTTGTTTCGTAGTTATGATTAGTGAGTAGTCTTCTTTTCTAGGATCGGGGTTAAGCCCGGCATAGTTAAGCATGTTTGACGAGTAAGATTGTGTTGAATGCCTTTTATCTATTATTGAGATTGTTTGTTGTGTTTATACCGAGATGAAAGTTGAGGTAATTTGAGTTTTTAACTGGATTGAAAGAGAAAGTTAGTAACTTGAAGGTTGATATTGTTTGAATACGAAAGTTTCAAGCTTTAGATCCAAAACAAACAATTAAGTGAGTTAAGTTGCGAAAGTAGGTTAATTTGCTTGATAGTCAACGAAAGTTGATGACTTTATCTATTTAAAGGCATGATCTATTCTTCTTACGAGTTTATATGCTTGGCTATGTTGCGGTGTCCCTAGTCCTAGATCTTTGTTTTTATTTGAATTATTTTAAGTGAATTTCGTTGCTGAGTTACTTGGCTCGGTACCGAACTTGTTTAGGTCGTTAGTTGAGTCTTTTTATGTACGGTGGTTCGTTAACGACCCTGACAACGTCGTTAACGAGGCTGCTTGTGTGTGTTTTTGCTTGATTTTGTTTGCTTTTTAGTAGTCGATAAACGAACAACCTTGCTTCCTGTGGAACGATCCTGACATCGCTATACTCAGCGGGGTCTTGACTTATAATTTATTTGTTGTCAAGAAATACCCTCTCAACACGTGTGAAGTGTTGAATGAAGTGTTCTCGAAAATCGGGAATTTGGAATTCATCGAAAAATTAGATCATGGATCCGACTTTCATTCAAGAATCGTTTTCCGAAATCGCAATTCTGCTTTCAAAGCATTTGAATGTTATGACGGCAAATGCATCTATGATGGATGTTGTTGAATGGAATTGTTCCTTGATGAACGAGTCAGCAACAAACTAACGAGATGACGACTCCGATTAATGATACCAGCAAAGTTGACCCAACGGTTCCCGCGAGTCTGCAACCACTACCCCCGCGCCAGCGGCCCCATCGTTGTCCTCTTCCAGACATGAAGTGGTTGTGCAAGAAGACGAGCCTACGTGTTTGAAGATGCAGGAAAAACAATCAAGTCCGATAATCCTTGGAGCTAAGTTGATTGACAACAATTTCAAAGAAGGTATGAATGAAATGGTGAAAGTCGAATTTCTAGTTTTTGAAGGCAATATATCCATGAATTGGGTTCGGCGTTGTGGGGTGAATTCAATTGACTTTATGAACAGCCCAATTGCACAAAAGGTGTTTGTTGAATTGTCTAGGAATGATGAATTGGAAATGGAATCACATTGGAATAGCCATGATGAAGAGACGATACTTGTAGTCGAGGAGGGCATTGACAAGCAAACGTCGGGATATGGAAAATTGATTTTTTTTATCCAGGTGGTAGTGGGAAATTGAATTTTCTTGCTTTCGATGATAGCTTGGGTGTTGAGAAGTTTGACTTGAGTCAATTGCTTATTAGTGACCATGTGGGTTCAAAACAATTTGAGTTTATGGTGCTGAATCAAGCATTGATACATATGCAATGGGACCTTGGAGGATTATGCTCAAGGATACGATTCATGATTCTCCTCCTGATTTCCGACTTGAGGACAAGTCAGTTGTCAACGTGGGAGAATTGATACGATACTATTGGGCCTAGGAATTATTATTAGTATTTTATTAATGTAAACCTTTTTAAATAGAGTTTTATAAACTACTTCATGAGTTTTCTTATCGTTTCTTTCCCATGTCGCTTTTATTGAATGGATAGGGCTGTTAGTACGTATAAATACCTTATATTGTTATTTCAGAAATTAATCGATAAGAAGAATAGTAGAATACCATAGTTAACCCTAATTCTCTCTAGTCTCCTTCTTTGTCTCGTCTCCTTCTTCCCCTGGCCAATCGACCCTTCTTCGATCCTTGCACCTTTATATGCTCTTTGATCCTGGTTTACAGTGTTTTGGTACGGTAATACTAGTATTATCGTATCAGTGCATCTTCTAGTGCACTATTATCGTATCACCCCCGTCTTCAATGTGTTGGTCTTTGTGGGCATCTTCCTCGCACACCGTTAATGGCCATATCATATTTCTTGGGATGAGCTTCTATCCTTGTCGTGCTGGCCTGAAATCACTCGGCCCAACAATTAGTATGTTGTCTTTTGATTTAATAGATGGAACCGCATTCATATTGTTTATCGAGTTGTTTAAGTTGGATGTTTTTCTATTTTTTTCTTCTCGTTGTGCTTTTGTTGCAAGGTCCATGTTGGTGAGTTTGTTGTCATGCTAGTTTCGGTAGACTCAGGTGTGGTCTACAATTAGTTAACAACGTAACCCGAATTACATGATGGGGTGTTACATAATTAACTTCAAAAATCGAAAGAAATAGAAAGAAAATCAAAAGACTTGAAAAGATTAGACACTACAAGAATAAAATTAGGAATAACATAGTTCAGGAGCTCAGGATTTAGCTAGGGTTCTGCTACATGAAGGTGAATCTGCAATCAACGAGGAGTTGGCACTTAGTCTTGAACATCGTTAGTGTTCTTGGTAGCCTCATAGAGTCAGAGATGAAGAGAGATCGAAAGGCAAAGTCCTTGAAATCAAGCTCGAATAGAAGGGATGGAGAGAGAAAGGTCAGTGACGAGACAAATTGGAGAAAACCGTATATGAATAAATTGGTCATCAGATAATTACTAAAAGTCCTATATAAACAAACAGACAAATATGAAATATAAAAGGTACATATGGTTTAATTTTCTCTTAATTAATTAACAAAATGATATATAGCGTAAATATAAATTCTTTAATTTTCCGTTTAATTGAAATCTATGTCATTGAAGACATATCGAGCAATGTTGGGGACACGTATAGAGTATAATTTTTCAGACTAGCTATCAATATTGTTGGGACGGTGTTGGGACCTCTGGATCTAAACATCGGAACAATGACATCGTTCTCCAGTTTTGATAATGACAAACACCATATGGGAACTAACGTGCTTTGATCAAGTATTTCTAAGGAACACAGGTTTAGCAAAGAACTCCCATGAATGACCAAAGGACACAAGAATACACAATGAAGAGTTTCTCTCAGAGGAACTCTGATGAGGAAAGTTCCCATGCGATGGGAACTCTCATGAATGTCCAGAAAAGGCTTACACGATGAAGAGTTTCTCCCAAAGGAACTCTAAAGAAGACAGTTCCCACGACATGGGAACTCGCATGTGACGACAAGGACCGCTCAGCGCAAATCGCGGGATCCTGTCTTGGACAGAACGAAGGCATAGTCTGAGGAGCAGACTGTCATGAGTAATCCAACGGTCCGATTGATTAAAGAAGTTGACCTAGTTCAAATCGAAGTCACATGTGAAGATTGTACACTTGGGCTGCAAGCAAAGGGCATTTCGGACAACATGAAAGATGCGATTGAAGCCCAAGTACAACCGAGTATAAAGCCAAATGAATAGTGCTAGGTTTAAGTACTTCTCCCAGAACTCACATATACTCCCAGAGAAAGAAAGAAAGAAGAGAAGTCCTCGACGGTGAGTGTCTGATCTCGAGGACGGAGAAGCTAAGTTCCCAGGAGCAAGGGAACTGAGATAGTCAAGGTGTAAGGTTTGGTTTACTTGTTTTAGTTGAGTTGTTCGCTTAGGAACTCAGTTGAGAAGATTCATTAGTGTTGCTAGAGTTAGGTAGAACTCGTAGGAACAGAGAAGTTTGAATCTGGATGTTTGTAACTAAGGAACAAGCAATAAAATAAGTAAGTCATTCAAAATCCTCCAAGCGGAGGTAGAGGTTTACCCACACAACTAGTTGGTTGTCGTGGGGTTCCTCAATAATGGAACTGTGTTCTTTCTGCTTTTTAATACTTGCGATATTGTTTCTTCCACTGCCTTGGGAACAACTTAACAGTCAATTCCCAAGCGCTCGCTAACAAGGTACGATCCAACAATTTGTATCAGAGCAGGCTGCTCTAGATTTGTGTTAGCATCGCAGGTTTCAAAAATGGCTCACGAACTCACCCAAGTCGGTCACAACAACAGCAAGCCACTAAGGCTCATCACTGGTAGATTCAAAGTCTGGCAACGCGACATGAAGAATTGGATGCGAAGCCAGGACTACCAGGCTTGGTGCGTTATAGAGAAAGGGAACTTCAAAATTGATCCAGCTATTGAGAATGACCTCTCCAAATGGGGGCCAAATGAGTACAAGTGCATGGAGGCCAACTTCAAGGCCATACAGTACCTCAAGAATGCTATGACGGTGCAAGACTGCGACAGGGTGGCAAACCTAGACACAGCTAAGGAAGTGTGGGAAGCCATCCAACAAATGCATATTGGGAATTCAGACCTCCGAGAAGATCTTCATATGAATGCGAGGAGAGAGTTTTTCAACTTTCAAATGAAAATGGGAGAATCCGTCGATAGTTACCAATCCCATTTCGAGGGACTTTGCACCAAGATGGCTGGTCTTGGGATCACTAAAGAGGAAATCACTGACAAAATGAAGGTTCAACAACTCTTCAATGGACTGACTGGAGAGTGGGCAAATGAGAGAACGATATTCATAGAGAACCCCGAAAACAGAACTCTTATTCTTCACCAGGTCTTTGGAAAACTGGTGGGACATGAGAAAAGAAAGATAGATGACAAGGAGCAAAAGAGGGCACGCCAAGGGATTGCCCTCAAACTTGAAAAGATGCTCAAGAGCAACATGAAGAATCTGAAGAAGAAGAGGATGAGGAACTAGTCCTAGTAACAAGGGCCCTTCGATCCTTCTACAAAGGGAAGTTCAAGAAGGGAAATGGGAACTCACAGAAAGGACAAAGTTCCCAAAGAAAACCTGCTGAGAAGGATCTCTCGGACGTCACATGCTACAAGTGCTACAAAAAGGGACACTTCGCAAAGGAGTGCCCACTGGGAACTGACGACCGTAAGCAAGGGAAGAAGGCCTACATCGTCACCTGGGACGATGACGAGGACGAAGATCCTGAATCTTGGACATCCCCCGACATGTGCGCAATGGCCATAGGAGACACCACTGGGGAACAACCAAGTGAGGTAACTACTGAATCCGTTCTTGCTTCCTTGAATAATTATGAAAAACCTGAGTTGCTAAAAATTCTCTCAAGCCTTGTGAAAGATAACATTAAATTACAAAAGAAGTTAGAAAAATCGGAACACACCAATGCTGAACTAGTTGGTCTTGAGCCATGTCCCAAATGTGTGTCCCTTCTAGAAAAACTTCAATCCTATGTGTCTCACATCGTAGAACTCGAAGAAGAGCTTAAAACTCTAGAAAATGATGAGAACACCTTTCTACAAAATCTGAGTAAAACAAGTGGGAGTCCTGAAGCATCTAGTTCCCAAACCATGTTTGTCCCTGCCAGACACGGAATAGGGTATGAGTCAGAAAGCTCTAAGAAAGGAAAGTCCCCTTTGAGTGAAAAAAAGATCAATGAGTGTAGGGCCTTAGAGCTTCAGTGTGAGAAACAGAAAAACGCACACTTAGAGGAGAAAATCCGTGTCTTGGAGAGTGGAGTGAATGGAGAAGTAGACTATTACACTGGGAACACTGGACATAAGTTGTATGTTCAAATAGCTAAAGAAAATAGGTCTAGGGTATACAACAAGGAAACTATAGATAGGAACAGGATACAGAGACCCCATCCTAAGTACTACCTAGGAGAATACTATAAGACTTGCTGGAACTGTGGTGCTCATGGTCACTACAAGGAAAGTTGTCCCAAAGCTAAGGCCCAAACCCAGAGAAATCACGAGTATTGGAACAGGCAGAATCAACAAACCAATAAATCTTCCAAAGTTCCCACTAAAAGGAACAACCATAGGAACGCTGCCTATAACAAGTACTCTCGTGACATTAACATTGCTGATTATGTGCTATTTGAGACTGTCTTCCCTTGCAAGGGACCAGGCAAGAGTCATCTTGCCTGGGTCCTCAAAAACTAACTTTTCTTGTAGGTGGCAGTGAGGGGGAACAGCACATGGGTCATTGATAGTAGATGTTCTAACCACATGACTGGAAACAAAGACAACCTCACCTCACTCCACCCAAAGGCCGAAGAAGGTCATGTGTCCTTTGGCAACAACAATAAAGGGGAAATCATAGGAACAGGGGAAGTACTACTCAACAAATCAATCAAAATCAGCAACGTTAATCTGGTGAAGGACCTGGAATTCAATCTCTTGAGCGTTTCTCAGATATGTGATCAAGGGAACAACATCGTCACCTTTGATTCAAGAGAGTGTCTAGTGATCAACAAGAAGACCAACAAAATCATCCTGAAGGGAAGAAGGTCCAACAACATCTATGTGGTAGATACAGACTTCGAGCCACCAAGGAAACTGTGCTTGGCAAGTTCCCTTGATGAAACGGAACTCTGGCACAAAAGACTGGGCCATGCAGGCATTAGTCAGATCCTAAAGCTCTATCTACAAGATCTGGTCATTGGTCTTCCTCGAATAAACATCGAAGGTGCCAAGGTGTGTGAAGCTTGTGTTCGTGGAAAACAAACCAGAAGCTCATTCAAACCAAAAAAGGTAGTCAGCACAACAAGGCCCTTGGAGCTAATTCACATGGATCTCTATGGTCCCATGGACACCGAAAGCTTCGGAGGAAAGAGGTACATGTATGTCTTAATTGATGATTTTTCAAGGTTTACATGGGTTCTTTTCTTGAGATCAAAATCAGATACCTTCAAAGAGTTTGAGACTTTAATCAAGAGGATGGAAATTAGCATGGGAATCAAGCTCAAGGCACTCAGATCTGATCATGGGACTGAGTTCAAAAACTCAGAGTTCCTTAGATACTGTGCCAACAATGGTGTATCTCAAAATTTCTCAACTCCTCACACTCCTCAACAAAATGGCGTGGTGGAGAGGAAAAACAGAACCTTAGAAGACATGGCAAGGACCATGATGCTAGAAAGCGGAGTTCCTCCAAGTTTCTGTGCTGAAGCCATCTCCACAGCTACTTACATCCTAAATCGAGCCATGACGAGGCCCATGATCAAAAAGACATCTTACGAGTTGATCAAAGGAAGAAAGCCCAACATCTCTCATCTAAGGACCTTTGGATGCAAATGCTTTGTTCACAACAATGGGAAGGACAACCTCGGCAAATTTGATCCCAGAAGTGATGAAGAGATATTCTTGGGATACTCTACCCAAAGCAAGGCGTACAGGGTCTATAACAAGAGGACCAAGAAGGTAGAAGAAAGCATTCACGTTATCTTCAACGAGTCTTCTGTGAAGATAGGAACCGAGGCCCAAGGAAAGGGAACTCTGTTCAAGCTAGTCAGACAAGAAGAAGACAACGACGAGGATGAACCAAGAAAGAGAGATGAAGACTATCCAAATGGGAGCAATGTCCCACAATCAAGGAACAACGAAGGAGATCGAAATTCCACAGATCAAACCTCCTTTGAAGTTCCCTCCTCAACAGAAGAACCACAAGATTCATCGAACTCTCTTGCTCCCCAAAATGAAAATGTACCAGAATCCAGTGTTCAGGGAGAACAACGAGGGAACTCTGAAGAGAATCCTGATGAGAGCCTTAACGAAGAAGTTGAGCATAACTGTTCCCCTGAGGTAGAGGAGGCGCAAGATACAGATGAAGAAGAGTCAAGGGAACAGGTTGACGTCTCAGACATCCAAATCAGGAACTACCACCAAAAGAGGGATCACCCCATCGATAACATCATCACTCCATACGAGAAAGGTGTTCTAACTCGCTCCTCTCTCAATAATTTTTGTGCTTTTAATGCCTTTGTCTCGATGGTGGAACCAAAAAGCATCAAAGAAGCTCTAAAGGACCCAGACTGGATCCAAGCCATGCAAGAGGAACTCCACCAATTTGAGAGGAACAAGGTGTGGAAGCTAGTTCCTAGGCCCAAGAACAAGAACATCATAGGAACCCGATGGGTCTTTCGGAACAAGCTTGACGACACTGGGGCCGTAGCAAGGAACAAGGCTCGACTGGTTGCTCAAGGCTACAGACAAGAAGAGGGGATCGACTATGACGAGACCTTCGCACCAGTTGCAAGGATCGAGGCTATCCGTCTTCTCATAGCCTACGCAGCCCACAAAGGATTCAAGCTGTACCAGATGGATGTCAAGACATCCTTTCTCAATGGACACCTCAAAGAAGAGGTATACGTAGCTCAACCCCCAGGATTTGAAGATGAGAAGCTCCCTAACCACGTCTACTTCCTGGAAAGGGCACTCTACGGACTCAAACAAGCTCCTCGAGCAAGGTATGACAAGTTTGCTCAGTTCCTTCTGTCTCATGGGTACCTTCGAGGTTCCATAGACAAAACCCGTTTCCTTAAGAAAGAGTCTTAGGATATACTGATTGTTCAAGTTTATGTTGATGACATTGTTTTTGGAGCAACTAACGAAACTCTTGTAGAAAAATTTAAGAACCTCATGAGTAGTGAGTTTGAGATGAGTCTCATAGGGGAACTCACGTTCTTCCTAGTACTCCAAATATCTCAAACAAAGGAGGGAACAAGGATTCATCAACAGAAATACATCAGAGAAATGCTAGTAAAGTATGGGATGGACCACTCAAGGCCCATCGACACTCCCATCTCACCAAACTCAAGGCTCAACGCCGATGAAACAGGGGTAAGTGTCGATCAAAGGAACTTCAGAGGTATGATTGGCTCTCTCCTATACTTAACTGCCAGTAGGCCTGACATTATGTTCTCAGTGTGCTTATGTGCACGTTTTCAAGCTAACCCCAAAGAATCACACTTGAAAGAGGTGAAGAGGATTTTCAGGTACCTCAAAGGGAACGACAACTTGTGCCTCTGGTATCCAAGGAACAGTTCCCTTGAGCTCATTGCTTATACAGGTGCTGATTTTGCTGGGCACCTCGTTGATAGAAAGAGCACATCAGGAATGGCCCAGTTCCTTGGGTCATGCTTAGTCTCATGGGGATCCAAAAAGCAAAATTCAGTGGCACTCTCCACAACTGAAGTAGAATACGTGGCTGCCACATCATGCTGTTCCCAAGTATTATGGCTCAAGTCCCAACTTTAGGATTACGGTATGTCTTTTGGCCCAGTTCCTATACTCTGTGATAACACTAGTGCCATTAACATTTCCAAAAATCATGTGCATCACTCTAGGACTAAGCACATAGACATTAGGCATCACTTTCTACGTGACAATGTTGAAAATGGGAACATCTCTATGCAACACTGCAGAACGGAAGAGCAAATTGCGGACATTCTCACGAAAGCTTTAGACAGACGTCCCTACCAGCGTTTTCGAATGCTTCTAGGGATGATAACTCTAAACTAAACAAGTCCCTATTTGTCTCTCCCTCGATGCTTGACTAGTCTAACTAGAAATGCATGATAGGGAACTGTAGGAATCATTGCTTTCATTTTGCCATATTACTAGTCTAGAGCTTCATATGTATAGAGGAACATTATTTCTTTTTGGCCCAAAATGATCAACCAGAGTTCCCTTTAACCCTCTCTACAAGCCACTATGACGGTTGATCATAAAACCAACCCTAAGCCAAGGGCCAGACAAACGCTTCTCATGAGCGAAACTCTTCATCCCTTTATCGAGTTGTAATTGTCTGGTTCCCTTTTGAGTTCCTCAACCTTACAAAGTAATTGAGTGTGAGTTCCCTTAACCTCTCCACTCAATTTGACCTTTCCAAAGATCATGGGAACTGATAGGCAAAAGCAGGGGAACACTGGATCTGAAAAGATGAAACGTCACTAGGGAAACGGGAAATTGTGTCAGACTCTGAAGCATTTTGGGCCAAGTATTCAAAAATCAAAAAGACTTCCCAAGAAAGAAAACGACGCGTGTTAGAGACGTGCTATGAAAGTTGAAACGGTCCTCCGAACTCATTGACCAACGGTTATCGAGGTCTTTCTACACTTCCCTTTCTACCCTCGTCTCTCTCTCACATAAAAACCCAACTTTTTCATTTTTGGGTTCCTTCCTCCTCATCCTTCCCTGTCACCCCCTCTCTCTGCAACTTTGCCTCCTCCCAATTCAAGCAAACTTCCAAAACTTCTCTCCATCCAAATCTTTCCATGGCTTCAACCCACTCATTCGAAGAAATCAAAGAGTGGATCAACAAAAACCCTCGCACTTTCTTCCTCTCCATGTTAACCGACATTGAGAAAGAACAAGATCATGTTCTTCCCAATGTCCTAATTGCAGGGCTCTACAATTACGTGAGCCCTCTCATGCCTCCTCCTTCTCTTCCTCCTCCTCCGGTAGAGCAACCTCTGGCGATGCCTGCCTCCACCGCTACATCTTCTCAATCCCTTCCCCCTCCACCGTCTTCTCAACCCATCTCCATCTCCTCCTTAGGGACCAAGATCCTAGACTCCTTCGGATCCGAACCCCGATCCAAATACGAAAAACCCAAACAATCCAAACACAAACACTCTTCCAAAGATCCCTCCAAATCCAAACACCACTCCTCAAAATCCAAACACAAATCCTCCAAACGCAAACACTCACAAATTTCCACTCCTTCATCCCCCTCTCTTCCCATGCCAAAGAAGAAATCTCCCCTCAACATGGAGGAAGTCCTTAACCTATCCAAACTAGACGGCTATGCCGTCGTTGACCCATCCGAGGTCGCGAAGCTCTTTCGCCCTCGTCCCAAACCTATCTCTGAGACCTTGGTCCCAGGGACTCCACAATAATCTCTTCCTCCCCTCTTCCCATGGTTGAGGGAACTTCTAATCTTCTTCCCTCTTCCCCACTAAAGAATCCTCCACCACCCACGTCCCCCATTGCCCAAACTCTCTCTGCCATTGGGAACTCCAGTCCCAAGGCTCCCAACGCCACTCCTCCTCCTCCAACCTCAAAAGTGTCAACTCCACCCTCATCCTCCCTCAAAGTTCCCACACCACCTCCATCTCCTCCCACAAAAACTCCCACACCACCTCCATCCCCCTCCACTGAAAAGCTTCCCTCCCTCTCCCAACCTCACCAAATAATGAACCTCGACTCCGACGAGGATGATCTCCCCGTCGGAGTCATTGCTCGCAATAAGGCCAAGACGCTGCCGCCCATCGTCCTGGGAACTGCCGAAGAAAACGCGCGCCTTTCCGCGCTCGAGGCCGAGCTCCACGCCGAGATCTCGCAGCCCTCAACTCTAGAAGGGACCGCTGCCTCCAAGGTCCCAGAGGAAAGGGACCCAGCACCAACTAACGATGCTCGGGCCAACACAAGTCATCAAGATGAGGATGACAACGAGGACATGGACCTGTCCTCCGAAGAAGGAGGGACCTCCAGCGATGAAGCTGAGGACCATGAGGAGGCTCTTGCTGCCAAAGAACCCGCTGGCATCCCAACTCCAGGACACCAATTGGTGGTGTCGACAAGAGCTCCAGAGGAAAGGAACCCTCCTCTGATGATTGAAGCGGTTGATCCCCCTCAGCAGAAAGGAAAGACTACGGTCTCCGGGGGAACAAGAACAAGAACAAGAGAGGGAAGGGAACCGCTCCCAAGAAGGTGCACGTATCTGAAAATCGCAAGCTCCTTCCCCCTCTCATCCTCTCCGAAAAACAACAGACAGAACAAGGGCTCGGGCAACTGTGGGACCTGCTAAAGGCCCAACAATGGGAACACATCTGTGATGAGGCAGTGAGTATGGATCCCTCTCAGGTGCGCCTCTTCTACAACCACTTCGTCGTCCACGACGAGGGCACCAAGGGAACTCTCTCCCTCAATGGCGATGACTTCATCTTCACAACCTCCTCCATTCGCCATCAACTACAGGTCCCTGTCCAGGGCCTCAATGCCTTGCCCGCCAAAAAATGGGGCAAGTACAATAGCGATGAGATCTACCACACCATCTATGAGGGCCGCGTTCCCACCACTGGAACGTCGACCCATCACTTATCTCTCATCGCCAAGTTGGCCCATCAGTTCATCATCAACGTGGTGATCCCTCGCCAGGAGAAGCGTCTTCACATCAACATTCCTGATGCCATTCTCCTCTATCACTTTCTCCTAAAGAAGCCCATCAATCTCCCTCGCATAATCTTAGGGCACATGGAGAAGTGCATGGCCTCGACATCCCATTCCCTTCCCTACGCTGGCTTGATCAAGAAACTCATGCTCAAAGAAGGCCTCTATGACTCCTCCAAAGAAGAGGTCACCATAGGCAGGGAACTGGACATCTCTGTGGTCCAGAAAATGCGTCACTCGGAGCCCGTGGAGGACCAAGGGGCTCTTCCCTCGGGTGACAGCCCAGCGGATGGGAACACACGAGTGTTGGTGCACATTGCCAACACTCTAGATAGGATGGCAGGGAACCAAGAGAAGATCATCCATGCCTTGGACAGACTGAGTGAACTCCTACTCCCTCAAAGCCCATGATCTTCCCCCTTTTCTCCCCCTCTACCCAATGTTCCCACAAAATGTACTTGTGTTCCCTTGTACATATTTTTGCTTAAGTAATGAAGTGCCTTTTAGTATGATTGCGTGTTCCTCTCTTTCCTATTTTATGTGTTATTTGTTTTCGATGATGTCAAAAGGGGGAAAGACAAAAAATGCGAGATGAGTTAAAGTTAAGTTATCACAGAATATACTCAAGCTAAGGGGGAACAATTGCATAAAAAGCTAAGTACGATCTAAGTGTTTCAATTCACTAGAAGTGGCTCCCTAGAAACATACTTAGGAACTCATCTGCATAGCATACGTAGAAATACTTGCTTATTTTGTGATGGGTTTGTCATCATCAAAAAGGGGGAAATTGTTGGGACGGTGTTGGGACCTCTGGAACTAAACATCGGAAGAACGACATCGTTCTCCAGTTTTGATAATGACAAACACCATATGGGAACTAACGTGCTTTGATCAAGTATTTCTAAGGAACACAGGTTTAGCAAAGAACTCCCATGAATGACCAAAGGACACAAGAATACACAATGAAGAGTTTCTCTCAGAGGAACTCTGAAGAGGAAAGTTCCCATGTGATGGGAACTCTCATGAATGTCCAGAAAACACAGGCTTACACGATGAAGAGTTTCTCCCAAAGGAACTCTGAAGAAGACAGTTCCCACGACATGGGAACTCGCATGTGACGACAAGGACCGCTCAGCGCAAATCGCGGAATCCTGTCTTGGACAGAACGAAGGCACAGTCTGAGGAGCAGACTGTCATGAGTAATCCAACGGTCCGATTGATTCAAGAAGTTGACCTAGTTCAAATCGAAATCACATGTGAAGATTGTAAACTTGGGCTGCAAGAAAAGGGCATTTCGGACAACATGAAAGATGCGATTGAAGCCCAAGTACAACCGAGTATAAAGCCAAATGAATAGTGCTAGGGTTAAGTACTCCTCCCAGAACTCACATATACTCCTAGAGAAAGAAAGAAAGAAGAAGAGAAGTCCCCGGCGGCGAGTGTCTGATCTCGAGGACGGAGAAGCTAAGTTCCCAGGAGCAAGGGAACTGAGATAGTCAAGGTGTAAGGTTTGGTTTACTTGTTTTAGTTGAGTTGTTCGCTTAGGAACTCAGTTGAGAAGATTCATTAGTGTTGCTAGAGTTAGGTAGAACTCGTAGGAACAGAGAAGTTTGAATCTGGCTGTTTGTAACTAAGGAACAAGCAATAAAATAAGTAAGTCATTCAAAATCCTCCAAGCGGAGGTAGAGGTTTACCCACACAATTAGTTGGTTGTCGTGGGGCTCCTCTATAAGGGAACTGTGTTCTTTCTGCTTTTTAATACTTGCGATATTGTTTCTTCCGCTGCCTTGAGAACAGTTTAACAACCAGTTCCCAAGCTCTCGCTAACAAGGTACGATCCAACAAATATTATATTATTGTGCAATATATACTTATTTGACATTATATACAAACAATTCGATAACAATAGTTTTCAACTATCTTGGAACAAAAGGCAAAATATAGTAATATAATATCAAATAAATTATAAATTACATATCAATCATATAACGCGTACGTCAATCAAGTATACAGCATTAGAGAACAAATTCCAAGTAGCTAGCAGATACATGCATATATGCTTTCAACAATCAACATGTGCGCGCAACTACGTACCTGAACACGTTACAGCTCAAATCAGAACCCTCATTCACCGACGGCCGGCCAAGATTAATTAATTATTCACAAATATAATTAATGTAGGTCTAGTAGAGGCGCAAGTTTTATTTACAGATAACTTTATTTTTTGGTTATGTTAAAAAAACAATGAAAGAATACTGTTATCGCACGATTACTAAATCATATGCATAATGCATATATAGTATTCATAAATCTACAACGGAACCTTACATACATTCTTATATAAGAAGCCCAGGAAAAAGGAGATATAGACCAAGAAATAAATTAACATGGAAATCTTACACAACGTAGATATACGTACCATTTTATTCATATAATATAATATATATTTTTCTGTAAATTTCAAACTATTAGTCTATGGTGTAGCAAACCTCCTTGAACGTGGCCAGGTTCTACTCAAAGAGATACAAGAAAACTTCGATGCTCCCATCTCCAATGTAGGTTGGCAACAAGAACATGGAGCCCTCGTATGGCAGGTACGACGGCATGAAAATGTAAGGCGATCCTCCTCCAAAATCCAGATCATAAAATGGAATTTTTAACCAGCAATCTACCTCCAGATTTGGACACAAGCTCGCGTCATTATCATAAGACATCGGAACAAGCTTCTCTTCTTGTGCCTTACAATTAGCATAGTCGATGAATGAACGAAAGTAGTCGGTATTCACCCTAGAAATGGCATCATGAATGACCTTGGCCCCGTAGGACGTGGGCTGGCTTAGAAGATCCTTCACCGTAGCACTAGGGTATGCCCACAAGACTAGATTCCCAAAGTAATTATTTGCCATGGATGGGCTCAACAACCTTGATCTACCATTGATGGAGATTCGAATACGAGTGCTCTCGGACTCTTTAAGGTTGCGAGATTTTGTTATAGCCCTCCATAGGTGGGACATCAAGCACTCAAAGGTGCTATAAGGCCTGTCAAAGGGTCCATTGTTGCTAGACGAGGAAGCCCTAGCCTTTAGTTTCCCTAGGAACTCTTTGGTAAAATGAATCTTGTAAAGGACAACCCTAGAGGGATCATCATATTTTACATTTTCATCATCACTACCACTATCACTGGATTCAGTTCCATTCTCGTTCCTTGCTGTGAACTCGACATCCCTGTGATCGAACTGGTACAACGGAGGGTCTCTAGGGTTTAGAACCGTTTGATCTCGAAAAGGGAGAGATGTGATCTCCAATCCGCGACAAGCCTTTCCCCATGCAACCAAGAAGTTGCTGGCAGACTGACCATCGCCCACTAGGTGGTGAGCTGTGAACCCTATCACCATGGACCCACATGCGAACCTTGTGATCTGAACTTGAAGTAGCTCCTCCACCCCTATCAAGCCAGGGTGCAGCTTCAACACATCCGGAGTAGGCTTCAAAGGCATGACCAAATCGAGTCTGGCATCGACAAATGCCTCGACAAATCGAACCCCACGATCATTCAAGAGGACACCGAAATTTCCCTCATCGTCTTTGCCTAAGCGGCCAGCCCATTCGCGGTATATGGCCAAGGCCTTTTGGAGCCCTAGTTTTAGGGTTGGAGTTGGTGGGGTTGGAGGTCTATAGGCATAGATCACAGCCATGTGGCTATTAAAGCTTATCATATCAAACACACTTAATGGTGTGCATTGTTTGGGAGAGGGTGGGGTGTTCCCATGGAATGAGGGCTTGATGATTGTGGAGCTTTCTAACTTGATCTTCATGGTGGGTGGAAAACAAGGTTAAGAAGGGGAATATTAAAAAGGGAATTTAAATTAGGGAGGTTTTTTTTTCTGGTGGGTTGATGAATTCTCGGCTGATTGACATGGCATTATATAGTTACCAAAATGCATTTTTTTAAATGCATAAAATTAAGGTGCGGTTAGCTTATCATTTTGTATTGGTCCAACTAATAATGACAATCCACGTCTAAACGTTTTGACTTATTGAGCTAAATTATTGAAGCTTAATATTCACAGCAGTCCCGCGTATTTCCTTAATTTTCTCTTTCATGGCATGATTAATTGTTTTAGCGCGAGGTATATTTAAAAAAGGATTAACTATGTATTTAGTCCTCGATCTTTGATTAATTGTTTTAGCGGTATACATTTAAAAAAGGATTAACTATGTATTTAGTCATCTATCTTTGATTAATTGTTTTAGCAGTATATTTAAAAAAGGATTAACTATGTATTTAGTCATCTATATTTGATATCGTTACAACATATAAAGTTCTCCCTTTTTTAACAATAAATGTCCTATAATTAAAGATGAATAAATTTAAAAAGTACAAAATAATTATAATTGGTCTTGAAATAATACCATAAATAATGGTTATTATGATAATGAAATGATGATAATAATGATAATTGTTATTATTATTAATAGCTAAGAATAATATATAAATTTTCTTATCAAATCATTATCTTAATCTTAATTATAATTAATAATAATGATGATAATAATAATAATAATAATAATAGAAAAAATAATAAGAATGATGTATAAATCTTAATCTTAATTATATATAAAATATTACTTGAGCAATCAAATTTTTATTTCAGTTATATTCTTCTAACATCTCATTTGACTTCTTACAATTAAGAGTGTAATATCAATATGTTGGAATGTATATAGTCTAGCAACTTACAATTACAAGTGAAGTTCATAATTAATATCAATTCCTTAATGTCACTATATAAGATCGAGAACTATCCCTCAAGCGCTTAGAAGATGAGTAGTTATATATACAAAGGTCGAAGCTAGAGATATTGGCAAATACACCTAAGGAAATATTATTGATAGTGTTGATCTATAGGTAATTGACAATATTGTTGATATAGAAGTATCTGATTAATTATAATATTGTATTTTTTATAATTTTATAGTAAAATTTTAATCCCAAGGCAGATTCTATATACCTAATGATGATTTTTTTTTTGAAATGCCTAATGACAATTTAATGTATGAAGGTTTCAATAAACTTACTATTTTCATGCTAAAGATAATAAATTGGTATAGAATTATAATATATTAATCTCGTACGTCTAACGGACGGGATTAACCCTCTAGTATATTTTATAATAGTCCCTTATTATTAACACATTGTAAATTAATCCTCAAATCTTATTAATCTTTTTAATAATTCATCTTTTTTAAATTTACATCCACCCACTCTTTGAAAGTAAATAATGTGGAGCATAACTTGTAATCTTATTATTCTAGGTGGCATTTTGTTTTTTAAATTTTCTATGAATTTTACTAATTTATGTTTTAAAAATTACTTAAAAAATAATTTATATATGGGCGATTTAAATAATTAGCAATAATAATAGTGATAATAGCCCATTTGTTAGTAGAACGAGCACCTGTACAAAAATGTAAGTTAATATCGGTCAAAAAATATACATGTAATAATTACGATATGCATGTGAACATATATACCGGTTATAAACTAGATACGATATAAAACTAAAATGTTAATCTCAGATACCAATTTTTATAAAGCTTGAGAAGAAGGATATCGATTTTAGTAAAAACATGGTATGTAAGACATTTTGTTTTTTTAAATTAAATACTAAAAATCTTATTTTCCTGTACATCTTAATTATTCCTAGTCCTTCTTCTCCTGCGTTCCTATTTCGGATTGCACTTTTGCGATATTTAAAATTCACTATATTTAAATTTGCAATGCACTATATTTTTTGATTTTTAGGAGATTGATGCTTTCGTGTAAATTTGTAATGCACTTTCATAGTTTTTGTAATGCACTTTTTTTAATTTGTACTACACTTTAATATATTTGTAATGCACTTTTATTATAGGATAAGAGTTTATATTACAAGAACCAAACTCTCTATATATAATTTGTTATGTTCGTTTAGCAAATTATAATAAATTAGTTATAATTGGCTACAGCTTTTACAAATTATCTTGCTTAACTGTACATTTATATTCACCTATTTTTCGTAGACAAAAAAAAAAAGCCGATCAGTCTTCATATGTGAATGTGATTGTCTCGTCCATGTGATGTATAGTTAATTTATACATAGTGCTATAAGAACTCTTTTAATTTGTTTTTTTAGTTTGATCTCTTTTAATTTACTAGTTAAGGGTCGCGTGCCGGACGATATTAGGTGTTTTTTTTCAGACTATAGCAAGAATTTGACAAAGTAAATGAGCATTATCCATGGGCAAAATGATACACATTAGACATTTGCATAAGGGACAAATTACAGTAGAGACCGATAAAGATGAAACCAAGTTGTCTTTTGATGCTCCAATTTGCATAACATTATGAATAAGAATCTGCAATTCATGAAAAGACATCAAAAGACACAAATTTCAGTGAGATATTCAACAACCAAGCAAGCATATTCTTCACACAAAGTGCATACGTCTACTTTCTTGTTTGAATCTAGAGACATGGAAAATACCTCTATATATTAGGCGACTAATTCCGGTGAAACAAGAGCATAGACCAGTAATTTGAAATGTTCGTATTACTAACAAAGATATCATAAGCCAGCTCTATCTAGAAAACATTGAGGCTATATATATTTGAGAAGACAAGATATGTGTGGATCCACCAAACATTAATATGATAATTGAAAACACTGAGCTGATTTATTACTGGTATATAAACATACATAGTAACTTAATCTAAGAATTCAGATAAGCATGAGCATGTTGGAATAGAAGCTATAATAATAAGAAGAAGAAAAATCCAACACATTTGTTCATGTTTCCATTTTAACTTCAAGGAAAAGCATGTGTATATAGGTTAAATTCTGAAATCAAAGGTCAAAAAATTAAGGACATGAAGGAACAAAAAGTGGAATAAAATAAGGGACTTTCAGCATAATTTAAGAATCCTCATTTTAGAGACTATTATCTTAAATAGCAAATGAAATCCTATTAAAAACGATCTCCATGACCTACAGTGAAAACAAACACTTGATTATTTGACCCAAAAAAACAAACACTTGATGATGAAAGCACTGCAGAGTAATTAACGAAACTCACAATGTTTTCTTTAGGCTTGTGCAGGGGTAGAGACGCATTTTTTGTAATACATTTTCATGAAGATCGAAACAAGCAGCATGAGGGCACCAATGTGTTAATGTTATTCTACTGAATGGATTTTCCATTTTCAAATTTACCCTGGTTTATCTAAAGACAACACTTGATAGCAAACATTTCAGGGTTATTAGCATTGAGTTGTTGAAGCAACAAAATTTAGCTCCATGATTGTAATAGGACCAGAGCATACATGTAGCCATGTAGCTAGGTTGGCTAATTACGTTTGCATTAATCAAACAATATGCAAACTAATTAAGCATACTAATCAACAAATGTAGCATATAAAAAAACATAATCTAGTACGACAATTACCAAAAACCACACGTTATTGGGTTCCATTAGCAAAACATACTACTAATGTGAAAATTTTATATCTACTTATCTACTGGTGAAATTAATACTGTAAAATAAACCCTATCAGTGGGTAGTTTTCGGTCACTTAACCCAAAAATATGACCTGAAAAAAGCCTTGAAAGAAAACAGTATTCACAAGTCTCATTAAACCCATGACAGCAAACCACGAGGAAACCCATTAACAATTTCCATAGAAACTCCCAAATTCTTCTTTTAAGTATGCAAGAAAACAAGAAAATTCAAGTAACATACATAATAACTTCAAGGAAAAAAAGTATATATCTAGCTGGAAATGAACTGACCTAAGATTCTAGCTGTGTAGTAAACAAGGACAAAGATCACGCCACCAAAGGCCCAAGCAACTAGATTTAGCTCCAGGACTGTAATAGGACCACAACATACATGTAGGTTGGATATTTTTCTTTCCATTAATCAAACAGTATGCAAACTAATTAGGCATACTAATTTGCCATTGAAATTGGATCTTGCAAATCATACAAATGAACAGTTTTCACATTAATAGCCAAGAAGCCGCTAGAATTAAAATAAATAAAGTTTTAGTAGAGCTAAGCAAATCATGCAGAGAAATCAAAAACCAATAACGTCACCCATAAACAAGCGCTCTAAATTTGTTTAAAGAACAGGTGAAAAGAATAAGACATATTATCATTAAGTATTTATTCACAAACATAATAGGTATTTAGGTGACAAATGGCAAAATTTATTTCCTGGAAAGTACAAACAAAGGTAAGTGACAGCAGGGGAAATTGTATAGCTCTCTTAGCCATTTTATCAAACTTTTGAATGCCTAATCCAGGTTAGCACATAAATCTATACATCGCACACAACACCATCCTCAATGAAATAACATGATCGATCAATCAACAAATGTAATATATAAAAAAAAACATAATCTAGTATGAGACTTACGAGAATTTGGCTCACCTCGAGAACATACAGATTCAGAAAGAAGTAATCTTGTCCGCAAGCTCTCGACCGCAATTTCTGTCCCGTCATCTAATGTTCTCCTGCAAGAGCATAGTTACAATATTTATGAGACCCAAAAAATTTTGGGGTTCAAGGAGGAAGCAAAAAAACAGAAAAACAATTCCGAAACCGTAAACATATTTTTGAGTGAAAACATCAAAGTTGATAAAAACCCCCATTTAGTAGTGTACTAGTACTAGTTTTACCATGGTACGACTAGGATTCGATATTTTATAAACATTATAAATAGGATATTAATAAATAAATAAAAATATAATATAAACTTTAATATAAGTAATTTATTGTTCGTCGAATGTATATAATTTTTTAATCAAATATTATTTTCTTCCTATTTTATTACTTTCATGTACGTAAATTTAGAGTTTATCAAATATTTCAATATCTATTAAATATTTTATTATCCATTTTTATTAATTTTAAAAAATTTAACTATTTATTCATTACTGTAATTTTTTATAAAAAAAATCACTATATTTCTATAAATAAATTCGACAAAAGATATATGATAAAATATTTATATTTATTTTTAAATATTTAAATATTTTATCTTTAATTTTAAATACTTGTATAAGGAAGCTTTCAAAAAATATTGTTATACTAAATAGATATTTTTTTGATGCTAGAGATAAATTTAAATAATTAAAAAGAATTTAATAGAAAGAAGTTATAATAATAGAAATAAAAATTAATTTTTTTAAAGATAAGGTGGGGCTAGAATCATTCTGGTGACTCGAAAAGGTACAGCTTTGATATATAGTTATAAATATTACCTATTTTTTTATTTTAAACATTATAAGTATTTATCATTCATTTTTTTATTATAAAAGAAAAAATATATCTATAAATAATTTCGTGAAAAGACATCATGCTAAAAGGAAAAAGATATTTATACTTATTTAAAAATATTTTAAATTTGTTATCTTTAATTTTAAATATTTGTATAAGAAAGTTTTCAAAGATACTGTTATACTAAATAGATATTAGTATGTATTCCCGTACTTTGTACGGGTTTTTTTAAAATAAAACATTAATAATAAAATATTTTCAAATATATTTATTGTCCGAGAAAAATAATCATGTAAATGCTTAAATATAAATTTTGAATAAAATATTTAAAATCAATAAACTATAAAAGTTGTTTATTTAAAACAACAATATTTTATTAGTATTATGAATTAAATTAATATACAAAACATGATAATTTATTTAATTATAAAAATCGATAACTAATAAGATAAGAACTTATCGATTTATTATATACATGGGACCGTTCAAAATAACCTTAATTATAGTGATATAAGATTGTACGTATATTAATTTACACTATTTTTATATTAAACTTAATTATTATGTCAAAGATTCGTTTTAATAAAAGGGGTGGTGTGGTCCAATCTAAAAGCGACATGTGTCGTTTAACAATTTTTTTAACCTCCGCTTTAGTATATAGTTATGATTGACCATGCGAATTCAGGAGCATATACAGAGATCAAAAGCTAAAACACTTAGAGGACATCTCCCCCGGAAACACTAAATGGATTAGCAGAAGGAACCGCTAAATCTGCCTAAACAAATTTCCAAACATAAGTCGCACAAGAGCAACCACATCAATCTGATTTAAAAACATCCAACCACAAATTGAAAACCCGTAACAATGTTTAGAATAATCAAATTCAATAAACCTAGGTCGCAAATCACGTTTGTAGGCAGCCCAATTTCAGAAGATAGCCGACCATAAACCCGAAATCGAAAGCCCGTAACCATGTACTGCTCAAAGTTCGTCGGGAGAGAGATTCACCTCGAAGCTGAAGTCAACCTAGGCGTTGCAGACGGTAAGAGGACGGTGAAAAAGGTCGCTAGAACAATAACGATCGTTGGAAAGGAAGATAAACGACAGATTTGGAGAGGAGGTTGAACGCTGGAGAGGGCGGAGCAAATAGCACGCGAGAGATAGAGAGAGCTAAAAGGATAAAGGGAGAGGAAAGGATAAGAAGGTAAAATCTAAATTTTAGGCAGGCAAATTTATAGGTTTTTTTATTTGATTTATCGATCTATTGGTTTGACAAAAAAGTTGGCGGTGTAGCCGTGTTCGTGTAGGCACTAAATAATAAAATTCGTATAATTGACCTACAAACACGTACATATCCTACATTATCATTACCAAAGGAAGTTAGCTCAGGTGGTAATCGGTCTGCTTCACATCTACGAGATCTGGGGTTCAACTCCAGTTGATGTAAAAAATTTCCTTAGGGAGACTAATCCGCCAAATCCAGGTGCGCGACCCGAGTCGAGTTGGATGCAGCCAAGACGAAACTTTAACGAACCAGTGAGCAACAAAAAAAATCTTACATTATCATTAATATTTATAAATAACAAACTTCAATGTTAATTAGCGATAAGTTATTTCTTAAACCAAAACCTGTTAACGAATTGTTATTCAGAATATTCATACATTGTCTAAAGTGAACGCAAAATGTTTTGTTTTACTTTTTTTCGAACGCTGATATGTAATGCATTTGATTAATTGTATAACCGGATCCACTAGACAAGTCTGAATTAAACTCGATTATAGTAGTATGTATAAGGATCTGGTAGAAAGTATTATTAGGGTGAAAATAAGGAAGAAATCAAGATCTCGAAGGTCAGTCTTCTCTCTTCTTCTCTATAACACCCCATCTTGATGTCGGGGTGTTACTTGGTAGTTTGTCACCTAACGGGTCCTACCTGAGCTCGCCTGACACTAGTGTACATGGACCTTGCAACTCGGGCATGACAAGAAATTAATTTAAAACATCCAACTGTCATTCAATAAACCACATTTGCAACAATGTCATGCATGAGATCGCAAACAACTAGTCAAGTCACAACCAACACAAGAAACCCGCTAAAGTCAATAAAAGAGAGAAAATATCCAAACAAAACCAACAACTAAACTTGGATACCCCAACCCACTCCAGCACCTAATGACACGTGCATCAACGATCCGCTGCAGCATACTGCCTAGGCTCCAACACGGGACCTGTATGAGTACTTGGAACTGAAAAATAAAAGTCCCTGAGGGGTCAGCTACTATCCTAGGCAAGTTAGATAACAAGCGGTAATAGTAAGACGTTTGAAAACAATAGATAACCAACAACTTAACCTTTAACAAGTGAATAGAACAAAACATAATAGGCAAACACACATCTCAACAATCTAGATAACAGGTGAAAGAAAATGCAACGAAACATACTAACAATCTAAATAACTAGCCACAAAAGTAAAGTGTTTGAAATAATAGCCAACAATTCGACATTCAACAAGTAAAAGGAAACACAACGAAAAAAATAATTCATGAAACCTACCAACAATTCACAAGCCAAGAACCAACTAAGTAACCACACACAAACACAAGCAAACATCATTCACAAACCTACTTGGAAATGTAATTCTCCCTCCCACTGTTGCATTTCAATCTACGACGCTAACTCACCTATGCCCGAGTGCAGAGGCAAGCCCTCTCACTTTTCATATGCGTCATCCTTCCAACCCCTGGTCAAGCCTCCACCGGAGCACTTGTCAAAAACAAAGTAATTAATTTTATTTTTGAAGGGGCCCGGCCGACACACGACCATGGCTAGACGCCTCTTCGCCACCGACAATCATCGCACATGATCGTGCCGGTTACACTGTCAACACAGAGAAAACGATTAACAATTTCTTTTATGAGAAACGTTTAAAAAGGAAAGCGTATCACATCATACAATAAAACATTTCAAAAGGGAAAACATACATTCGAGACTAGTTCCCAAAACCAATCTCACAATTCCGGCATGAAATCTAACAAGACTAGAATAGAGCCGAGCAATTCGAGAACGACTTACCTAGATGGCGATCCTCCAATGAAGTAAGAAACGCGTCGATACTAAAGACCTACGAATCATAATATTCACTGTTAACCGACTAACCGCGAGGAGCAACTTTTGATTCTAGGTATGCATAAATATGGCGGCCTAATTAAGAGCGAACCATCATGATTCATTCCATGACATCCAAACAAGTGCGGTTTGAAATGATGCTACTACTCTAACTAAAACAAACGCACCAAACTTTCGAACTAACCTCAAACGACTTTACTCAACCAATCAATATTTTTTCTACTTGGCCTCAAATGACACGAACATACAAGTTCAAGGACAACCAAATTCAGTGCGCATACAAACATACGCACGTATATGATATTTGGAGTGTATAATGCCGACTTCCAACCTAGCATCCAAAACCAAAGCCTCCCAGCAATGGAGGTTACCATAAAACAAATCGAAGGCATTCAAGCAAAAAAACCGAGATTCACATACCAATTCTAGTTACAAGACTCAAACTATTATTCGAATCCTAGAGAGATCAATCAACGGAATCAAATTCCATCAATTCGAATTACACACAAAATCTTGCCAATTCAATAATAATAAAAACAAATCCTTTACTTTTAAACTCGGTACCACATGACTATTAATTATTCAAATAAAATGAACCAATACATGTGTGAACCAAAAGAGATTCGGCAATTCAAACTAATATTTTGACATGTCGAAACAATAACAACAAGGCAGATTACAAGGCAAGAACAGAGATCCCAATAAACAAACAACAACTAATAGATTACAAGGCCGATCTCGTAAACAAGGGAAATCCGACCTTTCGAAGCTCAAGGTCGAACAACCACTCATATGAAGATGGTCTCTTAACTTGGGGCGTGCTGCCTCGAAAACTCGGATCTAATCGAGGGTCTTGACCTTAGATTGGTGTGAAGATGACTCACTCTTGAAGGCATGAAGTGTAGGCGTGTCTTGGTTGGGGCCAGTAAAATCAAACCCGCAGCGGCGAGTCGAAGTTTCACGCGACTCAAACTCAAGGATCGAGCCTTGTTGCAGTCTAATGCATGAGTCAAGGTTGGAAAAGGACCCGCGGTGTTAGCGCAACTAAAGTCGAGCATGAGCATGTTCTCTAAAGCGAGCCGACGCGAACTAGTGACGACCGAGGTCCGCTAGGCTTGAGCGTTTATGACAAAGAGTACATCGGGCCTTGAGGCGATGAGGTGGCCCGAACAAAAGGTTGATGACTCTGGTGTTGGGCGAGAACGCGGGGTGAAGGAATGCTTCCAGGGCACATTGGCGGCGAAAGGATGGAACAAGAACGAGCTTGGAGGTGCGATTGACTGGTAGTGTGGCGAACTAGGGCAGGCGGCCTGGTTTCTCAAGTGAGGCGGCGCAAGGATTAGGGTAGAAAGAATTAAGAATGGAAAAAAGGTTAAAATGGAAGAAAGGTGGGTAATCTGAGATGGCGTCGGGCCCAATAAAAATTGGGCTTTTCAACCGAGTCCTAGAAAGAGAGGCAAGGAGCTTTAAGCCCAAAAGTGAAAAAGAAAGGTTTGATTCAATTGTAAGGTAGAAAGTTTGAAACAGAGATTAATTATCGGATTTTCGAAAACCTGAGTATTACATACTACCCCCCGTTAAGTATGTTTCGTCCTAAAACTTTTGTAACTAACTGTAAAAGCCTATAATAACAACACAAGTTTTCACAACCTCTCCCCCCTTGAAGAGGTTCGTCCTCGAACTGTTGACAACATAAACTTAACACGTGACAAGCAAAAGACATACATAACTACTATAACCACGAAGAAAGGCAACCAATCTAATCACATGTCAAACACAATCAGGTAAACAACAGTCACACCTAACAAGACCAAGTCATAGCAAACGTCATTCCCATCCTTGAAAAACCATTAGACTCTAATATCAGAGGCCTCTACCAAACCCGAGTACAAATCCGGGTAGTTCTCTCTCATCCTGTCCTCGTCTCCCCAAGTGGCCTCCTTGGCTCCTTGTCAAGACCACTGAAACAACACCAACTAAAACTCCTTGTTCTACAGCTTCTTCATACGTGTGTCCACTTTCTCTAGAATATCAAACGTCCCAAAATAGTGGGGACTCAACTTTCCCTTCACCCTCAAACTTCTAACCCCACGAGTAGGCAACACTCCCAACTAGACATGTGCCCTTATCTCAAACTCTAGTGGTCGACATCGCTTAATGGCGTAGGATTTCCAACGACTCTACACAGTTAGCATATGCCCTCATATTAAGGCCACCTTCTCAATCGTCTCCTCAATCATTTCAGTCCTCTCTCCCACAACATCTTGACGGGTCATCCCAACACAACGGGGTCCTGCACCTCCATCCATTCAAAGCCTCATATAGTGTCATTTGAATCGAGGAGTGTCAACTGTTTTTGTAGGCAAACTCCACCAATGCTAGGTGCTTCGACCAATGTCTTATCCAATCAAGAACACAGTACCTTAACATGTCCTTTAGAGTCTGAATTGTCCTCTCCGACTGGTCATCTGACTGCAGGTGGTAAGCAGTCGTGAAGTGGAAGCTTGTCTCAAGTGCCTCATGCACTTGTTTCTAAAATTTGGAAGTGAAACACCCATCACAATCTGACACAATCGTCTTGGGCACACCATGCAGTCTAACTATTTGATTTACGAACACCTCTACCATCTTCTTCAATGGCCAAGTCTCCTTAAAGGCAAGCAGCAAGAGATCTTTGTCAACCTATCCACTACAACCCAAATGGCATCATGACCTCTGTTGATCCGCAACCCAGAGACGAAATCCATAGAAGCATCCTCCCACTTTCACTTTGGAATAGTAAGTGATTGGAGCATCCCACTCGGCCTATGGTGCTCAATCTACACCAGCTGACAAGCCTGACATTTAGCCACAAATCTTGCAACATCCGGCTTCATGCCATCTCACCATTTAAAATTGTCGCAAATCTTTGTACATCTTACTTCCTCCGGGGTGAATCGAGTAAGGTGTAACATGGGCCTTTTGCAAAATCTCCTGTCTCAACTCTACATCCCGAAGTACACAAATTTGGCCATGGAATTATCGGACATAACTCCCGTTTTAGCCTCACTTCTTCAAGCAGAGTCGGTCGACACTCCATGATACTCAACTTATCCTAGTAACGATGGATTTGCACCTCAATTCGTACCTCCTCAGCTCTCTCTACAACTTTGGTTGAGCAGTCAAAAGAGCCAACATACACTCCTAAGACGTCTTCCTACTAAGGGCATCAACGACTACATTCTCCTTTCATGGGTGGTAAAGGATCTCCAAAACATAGTCCTTTAGCAACTCGAGTCATCTCGGTAATCTCATCTTTAATTCTCTCTGAGGGACGATGTACTTGGAACTTTTATGATCAGTCATCACTTGCATGTACTCCCATAGAAGTAATGACGCCAAAATTCCAAGGCATGTACCATTTGCTGCCAACTCCAAAACATGAGTAAGGTAATTCTGCTCATTCGATTTCAATTGTCTCGAGGCATAAGCAATCACCCTATCCCTTTGCATCAACACACATCCTAGGCCCACCTTGGAGACATCACTATGGATCACAAAGTCCTCATTCCCCTAAAAAAAGCAAGTTTAGGAGCCTAAGTCAACCTCCTCTTCAGCTCATCGAAGCTTCTCTTGCTGGCCTCATTCCACTCAAAACGAGTGGTCTTCTTTAGCAGGCTAGTAAGTGGTTGGGCTATACGGGAGAAACCTTCCATGAACCTTCGATAGTACCCTGCTAAACCTAGGAAGCTCTGCACCTCCTTTACATTCCTTGGGGTTTCCCAAGCCTTCACGGCCATCTTAACAAGGTCCCTCATAACTCCCTTAGCGGACACCAAATATCCTAGAAAAGTGACTTCTAGCAGCCCGAACTAACACTAGACAACTTAGTAAACAGTCGATGTTACCTTAGCACTCCTATCAACAGCTTGAGATGCTCTGCGTGCTCCTCCTCATCCATGGAGTTAAACAAGATGTCATCGAAGTAAACCACCACAAATCTGTCCAAGGAACTATAAACATCCGGTTTACCAACTTCATGAACACTTTGGGTGTATTGTTCTATCCGAACGGCATCATAACAACTCATAATGCTCATATCTTACTGGGAAAGCCGTCTTGGAATATCCCCCTCTCGAATCCTTAGCTGATGATATGCTGACCTCAGATCCACCTTCGAAACACTGTAGCCCCTTGTAACTGATCCAACCGATCATCAATGCGAGGTAGTCGGTACTTGTTCTTGATGGTGACTCGGTTCAACTCCCGATTAGCGATACGCAAACAAAGGGAACCGTCCTTCTTCTTTACAAACAAAACTAGAGCTCCCCAAGGTGACATGCTCGGACGTACATACCCCCTTCTCCAATAGCTCTGCCAATTGTGCCTTCAAATCCTGCATTTCCATTGGGGCCATGCGGTATTGAGCCCTCGAGATCGGTATTGTTCCTAGCTTAAGATCAACACTGAAATCAACCTCTCTTTGAGGTGGCAAGCCCGGTAGTTCATCGGGGAAAACATCCTTAAACTCGCAGACTATCGGTATAACCTGAATGTGTGGTCCCTCATTATCCCCTTGCAGGACATAGCACCAATACCCTACACATCCCCCATTAAGCAACTTATGCGGCTTTCAACATACTAATCACTGGTCTCGGCCAAACTTGCTCCAACTCCTGACTCACTTGTACAGTCCCGTCATCTGCGGACACTATGATTGTACCCTTATCACCTTATGTATATCTAACACTGCTTAGTAACGCCTCATCCAATCCATTCCCAAAATCACATCGTCATCCGGGGACAACTGCATCACTATCAAATCTGCATACCAATCTCTACCTCCTATTCGGATAAGGCACTGTAGAATCTCTCTATTCCCACACACCTTATTGCCATCGGATAGACCCACCACAAAAAGATACCCCTTTTGTACACGTCAAACCTAGTCCATCCACATAAGCAGAGGACACAAAAGAGCATGTGGCACCTGTGTCAAGAGAATATTAACAGGTTTAGACTGAATCCAAAACGTACATGTAGCAGTCGGCGCATTTAAGGCATTAGTCCTCCTCATTTGGAACATTCGAGGCTGGTTGACCCCCACAACGTTGGCTCTTGTACCCCCTCCCTCTATTGTGGCCTGATTTCTGTTGAGTGGGCTGTCATGGACAATGAGTTCCCTGGTTCACAATCCTCGGTGAAGATCCTTGAGAGGGTGCACCAACCCTACAACACCGTCGTACAAGGACAGGCTTCCCGCAGATAAAGCAGATCCGAACTGGCCTCGGACGCTGACTCCTAATGTGATCATTCCCTCCACAATTGAAGCACTTTCGCAAAGCCCTAGTGGACTGGCATTGTTGAGTCTAACCCTTGATGACCTTGTGATTGAGAACAAGACTGTTTCTGCTGAAACAAGCATACTCGATTGTCCCTCCTCGAAGGTAAAATTTTTCTAACGGTCTTGGCTCAAATTCCACCAATCGAAAGCACCCTTTGTAGAAAACTCTGCACCAGAGACATCTTCTCCTCTAGCGCCTTAATAGAATTCCAACGTCGATGCCATTCTCCTCGGCCACTACTCAACACTAGTACTCGGGCCTCAAAGAAACTTGGTACCCCAGTCTTCTTAACTCCGTGAGCCACTTGTCTGGCTAGGGCTCATCTCTCAGTGGCTCTACCACACAGTTAACTACTTCTGGTCCCTGAACTTCTAGTAGCCCTCCTAGCTGAGCAGTTCTAACAGTACTCTGGTCTGGTTCCTTCATCTTAGTCCTTTGAAGCCTAATATTAGTATTCTGATCATGTAAGACTTTGGTGATAACCCAACATGCGGTGCATTGGCTCTAAACTAGGCCCCATTAGCTAGGGGTCCTCCTCCAACGACAGACACGCTAGCATCCTAATGGTCATCAACAGCTAGACCTCCACTCTCAACAACTTCTTCCTATGGGTAAACATTATGATGCTCCTCTGGCTCAGTGACAAAGGGAGTCTCTCCTCTACACATACCATGTCCTCTACCAGGGCCTCTCCTACTAGCAACAACAATTCTGACTCTGGTTTGTAGGATCATCATTTCAAAAAGTCTCACGGTCAAAACTTTAAACTTGACTAAAAGTTAAGGATTTACTTACCATTCTACGAGAGGTCCTTCGGCGGATGGCAGCGGATTCGCATCGTGTCATCTACCCCTATATGCAGTATGACTACCCTATTTAAAACTTTATAGAAAACACTGGCCGATTTTTGTTTCTACTTAGACCTCGTGTACACTTGTTGTTCAGTTCCAGGTGCCCTTGTTGCCAACCTCACTCTAATACCAATTTGTAACACCCCCTCTTAACGTCGGGGTGTTACTTGGTAGTCTGACCCTAACGGGTCCTACCTGAGCTGACTAACACTAGAGTACATGGACCTTGCAACTCGGGCATGACAAGAAAATTAATTTAAAACATCCAACTATCATTCAATAAACCACATTTGCAACAATGTCATGCATGAGATCGCAAACAACTAGTCAAGTCACAACCAACACAAGAAACCCGCTAAAGTCAACAAAAGAGAGAAAAGTTCCAAACAAAACCAACAACTAAACTTGGATACCCCAACCCACTCTAGCACCTAATGACACATGCATCAATGATCCGCTGCAACATCCTGCCTAACCTCCAACACGGGACCTGTATGAGTACTTGGAACTGAAAAAAAAAGTCCCTAAGGGATCAGCTACTATCCTAGGCAAGTTAGATAACAAGCGACAATAGTAAGGTGTTTGAAAACAATAGATAACCAACAACTTAACCTTTAACAAGTGAATAGAACAAAACATAATAGGCCAACTCACATCTCAACAATCTAGATAACAGGTGAAAGAAAATGTAACGAAACATACCAACAATCTAAATAACAAACAACAAAAGTAAAGCATTTGAAATAATAGCCAACAATTTGACATTCAACAAGTAAAAGAAAACACAACGAAACAAATAATTCATCAAACCTACCAACAATTCATAAGCCAAGAACCAACTAAGTAACCACACATAAACCAAATCAAACATCATTCACAAACCCATTTGGAATGCAATTCTTCCTCCCACCGTTGCATTTCAATCTACAGCGCTAACTCACCAGCACCCGAGTGCAGAGGCAGGCCCTCTCACTTTTCATTTGCGTCATCCTTCCTACCCCTGGTCAAGCCTCCACCGAAGCACTTCCCAAAAACAAAGCAATTAATTTTATTTTTGAAGGGGCCCGGCCTACACACGACCTTGGCTAGACGCCTCTTCGCCACCGACAATCATTGCACATGATCGTGCCGGTTATGCTGCCAGCACAGAGAATACAATAACAATTTCTTTTACGAGAAACATTTAAAAAGGAAAGCGCATCACATCATACAATAAAACATTTCAAAAGGGAAAACATACATTCGAGACTAGTTCCCAAAACCAATCTCACAATCACGGCATGAAATCTAACAAGACTAGAATAGAGCCGAGCAATTCGAGAACCACTTACCTAGATGGCGATCCTCCAATGAAGTAAGAAATGCGTCGATACTAAAGACCTACGAATCATAATATTCACGGTTAACCGACTAACCGCGAGGAGCAACTTTCGATTCTAGGTATGCATAAATATGGCGGCCTAATTAAGAGCGAACCATCATGATTCATTGCTCGACATCCAAAAAAGTGCGGTTTGAAATGATGCTACTACTCTAACTAAAACAAACGCATCAAACTTTCGAACTAACCTCAAACAACTTTACTCAACCAATCAAGATTTTTTCTACTTGGCCTCAAATGACACGAACATACAAGCTCAAGGACAACCAAATTCAGTGCGCATACAAACATACGCACGTATATGATATTCGGATGTATAATGTCGACTTCCAACCTAGCGTCCAAAACCAAAGCCTCCCAGCAATGGAGGTTACCATAAAACCAATCGAAGGCATTCAAGCAAAAATCAAACCCACAGCGGCAAGTCGCAGCTTCACGCGACTCAAACTCAATGACCGAGCCTTGTTGCAGTCTAACGCATGAGTCAAGGTTGGAAAAGGACCCGCGGTGTTAGCGCAACTAAAGCCGAGCATGAGCAGGTTCTTCGAAGCGAGCCGACGCGAACTAGTGACGACCGAGGTCCGCTCGGCTTGAGCGGTCTCCGACAAATTAAATAGTAGAACGGGCCTCGCGGCGACGAGGTGGCTCGGAAAAAAGGTTGATGACTCTAGTGTTGGGCAAGAACGTGGGGTGAAGGAATGCTTCTAGGGCACATTGGCAGCGAAAGGATGGAACAAGAACGAGCTTGGAGGTGCGATTGACTGGTAGTGTGGCGAACTAGGGCAGGCGGCCTGGTTTCTCAAGTGAGGTGGCGCAAGGATTAGGGTAGAAAGAAATAAGAATGGGAAAGAAGGATAAAATGGAAGAAAGGTGGGTAATTTGAGATGGTGTCGGGCCCAATAAACATTAGGCTTTTCAACCGAGTCCTAGAAATAGAGGCAAGGAGCTTTAAGCCCAAAAGTGAAAAAGAAAGGTGTGAATTCAATTGTAAGGTAGAAAGTTTGAAACGGAGATTAATTACCGGACTTTCAAAAACCTGAGTATTACATTCTCTGTGTTCATGTGATTGATTAATAAATTCTCTTTCGAAAATGGAATTGCAAGGGGTAGGGGATTGTAACGAGATGGAGGGAATTGAAAAATTCATACGCCTTTGGTTCTCGTTTATCTTATTGCGTTTTTAGTTTGGAATTAATTTATTATTTTAGTTGCAGTTCGATTGTTTTAATGCACTAACATATTATACAATCACGTCTCCGCATACTAACATGCATTTGAATACCTTCTAATAATCGAAAAACCCTTTTACTGTTACAATCTCTGTCCTAATTATTTGTAATGGATCGCAATTTGGATCGGTGATATTATTCACCATTTATTTCATATTTTTATTTAATTTGGTCTTCTTTTCTATGAGTTTGATACGGCTCAGGATACGACACAACCTGGCTCAGCAGAGGACGACGGTCCATGGGAGACGCCTAAGCCGAGAAGATCGGCTCGCGTCAGGAAACCCCCAGCAAAGCTGCGGGGTTGATTTACTTTTATAAAACATTTTATTGTTTAATTAGGGATTTTTCATGTTACCGTGTACGGATTAGCTGTTATCGGTCTTCTCGGGTTTTCTTTTGGGGTGATTCTTTCCCGAGTCGCTTTTATTGAATCATCCTTGGGCTATTTAAGTATCCTGTAAACTGTCAGGAGAAGGTATTGATTAATAAGAATTTCCTTTTAGCCCTAGTTGTAGTGTTCTTCTCCAAAGCTCTTTGCCAAGCGTTAAGGATCCTACTCGGGTTCTTAACAACTGGTGCTTTCATCTACGAACACCATGACCAACACATCGGTACCCGAGACGTCGACCGTCACTCCGGCGGCGATCGCCTCTCTTTCCGACACCGTCGCTAAGTTGAGCGATATGGTGTTACAATTGACAGACGAACGGCAGCGGGACCACTCCCGCCTCGATGCCCTAACGGCGACGGTGCACAACCGCTCGCAGCCTGCCACATCGGGGCCCTTGACGTTCGCCGCCGCGTCTTCGTCCGCAAACCCTAACGCGGGGTTTCGTGCGCCACCGCCAACCACTTCGCTTCCGCTCGCGCACCCACCGAGTGCTCCACCCCAGGCAGCGAACGACGGCCAGTTGATGGGCTCGCTCGCAGGAGGGTTTCCACCGGGCTCGACTCCGCCCGCCTTCATGGCGCCGCCGATCGTGTTTGGGGGTCCACAACCGTCGTTTCCATTCGACGCTAGCCCATTCGACGGCTACTCCCAGCAATCACTATCGCCATCGCCGTACACCGCCCCGTTGACCGCCATGTCAGGGTACATGCCCCAGATGCAACACGGCATGAGCGCGTTTCCGAGCCAGTCCATCTTTACTACTCCCCAGCAGGCCGACAATCCTTATGGCACTAATGGCGTGGGATTCCGCGCACCGCATGGTCATGACTCGCCGCTTCGGATCCGCGTGGACGCCCCTCGCTTCAACGGATCCGATGCCCAAGGTTGGATCTTTCGAATTCAGTCTTTCTTTGATTATTATAATACTCCCGACTATGATCGTCTTCGTCTTGTTGGCATGTTTATCGATCACCCGGCGTCGGATTGGTTTCGCTATCAACGCTTGAATCGTATGGGAGAGACGTGGCAATCATTCTTGCAAGCGGTTCAGCAACGTTTTGATCCCACCTACTACGAGGATTACATCGGCCTCCTCTCAAAACTTCAGCAACGCACTTCCGTTCACGAGTACCAAACCGAGTTTGAAGCGCTGCTCAACAAGGTTCGGAATGTGCCCGAACCAATGCTGATCTCGATGTTCACATCCGGCTTGAAGCAACCGGTGCAACGGGACTTGCGGTTACGTAATCCGACGTCCCTGCCGCAAGCCTTCGCCCTTGCCAAGGAGTTGGCTGTGTCCTTTGCCGAGACAGCCGCGGCATCCAGCGGTTCGCGTCGGCCGTGGCATGCGACTGCCTACAAACCAGCCCCGTCTCCGTCGTCGTCTACTACAGCAGCGTCGGCACACACGGCTTCGCCTTCACCGGGAGTGCAAATTCCCGCCAACCCTCCCGGTAATTACTCTAATCTTCCAATTCGTCGTCTTTCTAAAGTTGAGCGTGACGAACGTTCTAAGAAAGGATTGTGTTTTAATTGTGACGAGAGGTACACACGGGGACACCGCTGCACTCCACGCTTTTTAGCCGTACTCAGCTGTGATGACAGTGATGATGATGGTGAGGGTGTTGAGGACGCACCGGATGAGACTGCAGTCACGGCTGACATTTCCTACATTCATTCCTTGGAGGGCCTACCGAACCCGCGTGCGCTTCGCATGCCAGGCACTATTCGGGACACGCAGGTTCAGATTCTCATTGATGGGGGCAGTACCCATAATTTCATTCATCCGAGCATCGCAGAGAAGCTGCAGTTGCCACTTACAGTCGTTCCACCATTTCGTGTATTTGTGGGCAACGGCGCGTATCTCCTCTGCGGGCATCAGTGCGCCGCTACAGTTCTTGAGTTACAGGGCTATTCGTTTTCTGTGGATCTATTCGTTCTGGCTGTGCATGGTCCTCAGGTGGTGCTAGGTGTTCAGTGGTTGCAAACGTTGGGAGTAATTGCCCAAGATTACGCTCAGCTGACGATGCGTTTTTCCTGGAACGATAAAGAAGTTTTTTTGCAGGGAGCTAGATCGGCCCCGAAACAAATTTCAGTTCATGAGCTTCATTTATTATGGGCAGCGGAATCAGTCTCTGAGTTCTATGAGGTGGTGCGTGTGCCGGAGTCCTCGCCTGCGCGCCCATTGGAGATTCCGGCCGACGTTCCAGCCACGGTTCGCACCGTACTTGAGCAGCATCAGGCCGTTTTCTCCGTTCCGTGTGACTTACCGCCGCCCAGATTATGGGACCATCGCATTCATGTTCAGCCGGGATCCAAGCCAGTCAATGTCCGACCATACCGTTACCCGTATTTTCAGAAGACTGAAATTGAGCGTCAGGTTCAGGGGATGTTAGATCAGGGTCTCATTCGTCCCAGCACGAGTCCTTTCTCTTCTCCGGCTCTCTTGGTAAAGAAGAAGGACGGCGCCTTCCGATTTTGCATTGATTACAGGGCGCTGAATGGTATTACAGTAGCTGATAAATTTCCTATTCCCACAGCGGATGAATTGTTTGACGAGCTGGGCCGTGCAATGATTTTTACTAAGCTTGATCTGCGATCAGGCTACCATCAGATCCGGATGCATGAGTCCGATATATACAAGACAGCCTTTCGCACTCACGACGGCCACTTTGAATTCTTAGTAATGCCCTTTGGCCTGACGAACGCGCCGTCCACCTTTCAAGCCGCGATGAACAGCATCTTTGCTCGCTTCCGGCGTGAGTTCGTGATTGTATTTTTTGATGATATACTTGTCTATAGCTCCTCTTTGGCAGCCCATGCTCATCACCTCGACGTCGTACTCCGCACCCTTCATGACAATAATTTTTTCGTCAAGGGTTCGAAGTGCTCATTCGCTACATCTCGCGTCGAGTACTTAGGCCATATTGTGAAACATGGTACATTAGTAGCGGATCCGGCGAAGCTTGCAGCTATGGCCGAGTGGCCTATCCCGAAATCCGTTAAGCAGCTCAGAGGCTTCTTGGGTTTGACAGGTTATTATAGAAAATTTATACGACACTATTCCATGTTAGCCGCCCCGTTGACTGATTTGCTTAAGAAGGAGAAATTTGTGTGGTCTTCAGAGGCTCAGACGGCTTTCGAACGGCTTAAAGCAGCGATGATGTCACCGCCCGTTCTACAACTCCCTGACTTCGACAAAGAGTTCGTACTTGAGACTGACGCGTCCGACGAGGGCGTTGGTGCGGTGTTGATGCAGAGTGATCGGCCATTGGCCTTCTTTAGTCAGAAACTTGGAATCCGCCGCAAAGGGTCTTCAGCATATCACCGAGAGTTGTTTGCCATTGTTTCTGCTGTGCAGAAGTGGAGACAGTACTTGTTGGGTCGTGAGTTCTTGATTCGTAGTGATCAGAAGAGTCTCAAGGAACTCCTTACACAAGTCATTCAGACGCCGGATCAGCAGTTTTTCATGCGGAAGTTGATGGGTTATAAATTTCGCATTGAATACAAGTCCGGCGCAAGCAACAAAGTGGCGGACGCACTTTCCCGATGCATGATTGACGACACCAGCACATTGCGTCAATTTCTGTCCATGTCGGCTCCGATCCCCGCAATTCTGCAGCGTGTGCATATGGAGAATGAGAGACTAGATGACTTGAAGTCATGGCACCAAGCCGCGGCTGCCGGAACGTTGTCCGCCCCATTTCAGGTGCACGACGGTATTCTGTAGTACGGCACTCGTTTGGTGATAGGTTCGGCTTCGCCGCTGAAAGTCGAGATCCTTACCGAGTTTCATGCCACACCGTCTGCAGGCCACCCGGGCATTGATCTTACTTTCCGCAGGGTCGCCACTGTTTTCTACTGGTCAGGGATGCGTAAAGATGTCAAGCGTTTTGTTGACGCTTGTTTGATATGTCAGTCCACCAAGTACAGTACACAGAAACCCGCAGGCCTGTTACAGCCGTTACCGGTTCCGCAGCAGGTTTGGGACGAGGTGTCGATGGATTTCATCACAGGTTTGCCTCCTTCTCGGGGATACACGACTATTCTTGTGGTGGTGGACCGCCTTTCGAAGTATTGTCACTTTGGGGTACTTGGTCCTTCCTATGACGCGCCCAAAGTGGCATCGGTGTTTGTTGACATTGTTGTTAAGCACCACGGTATTCCGTCAGTTATTCTTTCCGATAGGGATCCGATCTTTCGGGCAACATTCTGGGCTGATCTGCATCGTTTGAGCGGGACTAAATTGCACTACACGTCCGCTTACCACCCCCAATCGGATGGCCAGACTAAAGTCAAGAATAGAGGGCTGGAGCAGTATCTGCGTGCCATCACGCAGGGCCGGCCTCGGCGTTGGGCTGATTATTTATCTTGGGCCGAGCTTGCGCTGAATTCTATGTTCCATGAGGGCCTCGGAATGTCGCCTTTCAAGGCCTTGTATGGACGTGATGCGCCGCCTTTAGTGCGCGTGACATTGCCGACCGGCCCACCCTCGCCCGCCGCCATGGCAATTCAGGACTGCGAGCAGATGTTAGAGTTCATTCGGTCCAATTTAGCCAAGATGCAACAGCGCATGGTATCGCAGGCTAATCGACACCGCCGGGCGGTGGAATTCCAAGTAGGTGATGATGTTCTTCTTAAGCTACAACCTCACAGGCAGCATTCGGTGGCTCGGCCTTTGTCCGCAAAATTAGCTCGCCGCTTTTATGGACCATTTCGGGTCATTGAGCGCGTCGGACCAGTGGCTTATCGTTTGCAGTTACCTGAGTCGGCACGCATCCATAATGTGTTTCACGTGTCCTTACTTCGTCCTTTCGTCACGGACGGATCCAAGGTCGTACCAACGCCTTTGCCTTATGAGTTCTTGCAGGGCCGTCCCGTGTCTCGCCCCTTGCGTGCACTGGCATCTCGTGACGTTTTGGTTGATGGTACGGCCCGTACTGAGTGGCTTGTGGAGTGGGCCGATGGGGCCGCAGCGTCCTGGGAGCCGGCTAATCAGATTCGCCTTTCGTTTCCTGACTTACGGCTTGAGGACAAGCCTGATTTGATCGGGGGGGAGATTGATACGGCTCAGGATACGACACAACCTGGCTCAGCAGAGGACGACGGTCCATGGGAGACGCCTAAGCCGAGAAGATCGGCTCGCGTCAGGAAACCCCCAGCAAAGCTGCGGGGTTGATTTATTTTTATAAAACATTTTATTGTTTAATTAGGGATTTTTCATGTTACCGTGTACGGATTAGCTGTTATCGGTCTTCTCGGGTTTTCTTTTGGGGTGATTCTTTCCCGAGTCGCTTTTATTGAATCATCCTTGGGCTATTTAAGTATCCTGTAAACTGTCAGGAGAAGGTATTGATTAATAAGAATTTCCTTTTAGCCCTAGTTGTAGTGTTCTTCTCCAAAGCTCTTTGCCAAGCCTTAAGGATCCTACTCGGGTTCTTTACAGAGTTTGTGAAATATAGGTTGAAATTTGGTTGTATATGGTGGTCAATAGGGTTTTGTAACTTATTGCACACTTATTTGGGGCTTTTTCATCGGGTTTAATATTCGTCATTTTATTAAGTGATATTCCTTGTAATTTCGATCTGTAATCGAAGCCCTAATTTGATCCATTGATATTAATTGATCTCTCTTGTTATATTTCTTGGATCACCAATTAATATTCGTCATTTCTAAAGTGATATTCATTAGGATATTAAGAGATACTACTCATACCCATCGTGCCATGCACGACTATATGGATTTAAAAATTTTATGTATTTAGTAAATAAGATTTTAATTTATTATAAAATAAAAACAATTTGTTTATTATAAAAAACATTATATAAAATTTTACAATTGATATAATGTGAGACGGAGCCAAAATTATTAAGGTCAGCCCAATATGATTTGGCGGCAAATTCTAATTTACTTATGGAAAATATAAATATATTTATATTAATTAGAATAATTCAATTTTAAAATATTTTACAAAAATAGATAAAAAGGTAAAAGTAATTTAAATTCTTATAATTTTTTAATAAAATTCAATTCTTTAAAAATCTTTTAAATAAAAGTGAAAAATATAATTAATAAGAAAAGACAAAAAAATATGAATAAAAATTAAAATATTTAAATATAAAAAAACTTCAATATTTACAGGAATAAGTCAAAAAGAAAATGAAGGAAAAGATATTGTAAATTTTTTTATTAAAATTCAATTTAGGAAAATAATTATCTAGATATTAAAAAAAATTATCAAAATTTTATTTAAGATAAATATTTTACAAAAATTGATTAAAAAATAAAGATAAATTAATTCTTTTTATTTTTAATCAAACTTCGAATTAATTTTTTTCAAATAAATAGATTTAATGGACTTTAATTGAAAAAAATAAATTAAAAATAAATAAATATAAGTTGGGGTCATAATCATTGTAGTGGCTGAAAAATGTACAGTTTTAATATACAATTATAGATTAGCATAGAGTTATATTATTTTTTAAAATTATATTTTTTTATAGAATCTTTATAATATTGACATGGAGTTTATAATATGGTAGAGAATATAACTTAAATACATTAACATATATTTAGCATTAATATTTAATATTTTCATAGTTGTTAGTTTAGATAGAATTTTTTAACTGAAGTAAATTATCATAAAAAATATTTAGCATTAATATTAATGTTTATATAGTTTATTTTATTTTAGATAGTATATTTTTAACATATTTAAATTGCCAAAAAAAAACAAAATCCTAGGTGGCTTGAAAAATTTTAGGTGGCACATTCTAAGATCATACGTGGCATGTAGTTTATAATGTGATAGAAAAAATAACTTAAATAAATTATTATAAAAATATTTAGCATTAATATGTATTGTTCCTATAATTTATTTATTTTTAGATAGAATCTTTTTAAGTTAAATAAATTATCATTTAAATATTTAATAGTTGATACTTAATATTTAACATTGGATCAAATCTTTATTTTAGATAGAATCTTTCCAGATCAATTTATCTTTTTTTATATTATCCTAAAATAATATCAACCTATATAAAATTGCAAAAATATAATCCTATGTGGCAAAATCCTAGGTTGCTTAACGTGGGAATGACACGTAGGAAAATCAAAGGTGGCGCAACGCGGTGGTTTATTCCTTACGTCTTATATATATATATATATATATATATATATATATATATATATATATATATATATATTCACAAAATTAGGTAGTATTATTCATGTAATTGAAATATGTCATTCTTGTAACACCTTGTCTTTCCACTAAGCGCTACTTAGTATTAAACATTACCAGGTACTACTTAGGTTAGCTTGACAACAAATAAATTATCCAACTTTTATTTTAAAACTGAATGTATAAAACATGCAACTTTGCCCAGATTCATAACAATAACACTTAACAACCTCGTACCTTCAAACTCTTATGAAAATATCTATATTTAAACTAGCAACGAACTAATTCAACAGAAAATAATACTAATAACATAATCAACCCAATTCCCAATGACCCGGACCTAATGACATGTGCGCCAACATCCGCTCCACCCCTTCTAAAGGATCCATCACGGTTCCTAAAACCTACTTGAAACTGTAAAAATATTCCCCGAAGGGTCAGCTACAATTCTAATTCAAGCTAGAAAGAGCGAGATGCTTATAGAACATTTTAACAAAACAAATAGGATAAAATTCTAGAAACCAACAAACATGTTCACATATAAATCCACAATTATTAATTCTACACTTAACGATAAATAGTCACAGATATACAAACACACATTCTCGAACAAACAAAATTCACCACCACCACCTCCTCCATCACCATCAACGCCCGTATTCAATCACCATCATCGCCAATATCCAAACCACCATCAACGCCCATATTCAATCACTATCAACGCCCATATTCAATCACCATCAATGCCCATATTCACAATCACGTCTGTTCACAATCACCATCACCATCATCGCCCATTCAAACAGAAGCATAATTACAAACACAATCATCATAACAATTACAATCACAATTGCATGTACAAGATCAAACACATTCACAATCGCAATCGCAATCACAATCACAATCACAATTCTCATAAGCACACTCATATCCACAATCAAATCAAGAAATTCTCATAAGCACAAAATAAAAGATCTTTAGTTAAAAATAATAAACAAAGGGACTAATTCCCAAAACCAATTCTACACACATGGCACCCAATCTAATAAGAACTGAATTAAACCGAGCAAGTCGCGGAACGACTTGCCTCTTAAACGAAAGATCATTTGCCAAAGACGGAAATTAAGAATGTAGGCAAAAACGATTCCCGGCGAGCGAAGCGTCGGCGCGACCGTCTCACCACGAACTCGCCGGAGGTGACGAAGGCTTCTTTATGGATAGATTCATCGAGGAAGATGGAAGTCTGTTCGTGAATGCTCTCGTCGAAGGGGTTCGTTGGCTAGAAATGACAAAAACAGGGGAAGGAAGAAGATAGGGAGGAGATTGACTCTCGTGGAATAAATAAAAAACCAGAAGGGATCGATTTGTTTAAGGTTAAAACAAGATAAAATATATTAAATGTTATAAAATTAGAGAGAACAGATAGAATAGAGAGAAATGAGAGATATCAGATTCATCTTATTAGGTCACCCACAAGGGGCTTTTATAGAGATAGTACAAGATCTAGGATGATATCAAATCTAGGGTTTACATATGTACATCAATAAATAATAATATTATAACACTCCTCCTTGGATGTACATCCCTAACTGCCTCGTTAAAAACCTTGTTTGGAAAACTCAATGGGATAAAACCAAGATTAAGGGAAAAAGAGTGCAATTATGATTCTTCCTCTCAACTTGAAATATATCCTCCTTGCTTGATTGAATTGAACATCCATCCCGTCTTTGAGTTGAATCTTGTAGTTTGAGAACACTTGGTGATATGTACTTTGGTTGATAAGTTCATGCAGAATTCTCTTCATATATACATCACTGTTGGATCCTTTCAACTTCATTTGATGGATGGATAAAAACTCTATTCCTTCACATATCTCGAACTTCATGTCGAGATTGTCTCATTAGAGGCCTTATATGACGAACTGCCTCATTAAAAACCTTGTTTGGAAAAATCCAGTGGGATAAAAACCAAAGCCAAGGGAAAAAGAGTATAGTTGTGGAATAATGCTCCCCCTTAGTTAAACATACAATCTTTATGCAATAGATTTATGTCATCATGGACTTTTGTAGAAGAATTGGTACTTCTGGACCAATAATCTTTATTTTATGTTTAGGGAGACAAAAAATCATTTTCACATCAAATGGCATTACTGAGGTAATGAAGTAAGATACAGTAATGCACCCATTTTACTGAGACATGGTACTTCAAGACCTAATATCTCTTTCATTTTCTAATCGGGGACGAAAGGGGTCCTTTTCCACACTTACCGATCTTACTACCATTGGTGTACTTAATGGATGCGCCTTATCTATATTAAATCGCTTTAGGACCTTTTCTGCGTAGTTTGATTGATTGATAAACATTCCATCCTTTCTATGCTCGAATTGCAGGCCGAGACAATACTTAGAAGTTCCTAAATCCTTCATTTCAAATTCTATTTTCAAATACTCAACTTCTATTAGGATCTCTTCTAGAGTCCCAATAATATTCAAATCATCAACATAAACAGCAATTTTTACATATCCCGAATTTGTTCTTTTTATGAACTCACAAGGACCTATTTGATCGCTGACAAATCCTTGCCTTTGTAGATATTCGCTAAGGTGATTATACCACATTCTTCTGGATTGTTTCAATCCATATAGCGATCTTCTAAGTTTAATGGAATACATGTAATGTGGTTTTGATTCAAATGCTTGAAGCATTTTCAATCCTTTTGAGATTTTCATGTATATGTTGGTACCTAATGACTCATATAGGTATGTTGTTACCACATCCATGAGTTGCATTTTCAAACGTTCAACAACGGTTAAAGCAACAAGGAACTTGAGTGTCGTTGCATCCACTACTGGCGAATACATTTCCATGTAATCCATTCCAGGTTTTTGCAAGAACCCTTGTGCAACCTGTTTTACCGATACTTACATAATTAATCGACTATTTTCTCTTCCGGGGATTGGTATCTTTAGAGCCTAATACACTTACACACTTCCGGCGTGCTTCCGACATGCTAAGTGTGTTGAAGTTACTTCTGGAAACTCCAAATGAATGGTGTATTCTCAACTAGTATTTATGTCTTAGTCACTAAACTTCTCGTTTAGTTACACAATATGCTAAACTTCTGATTTAGCTTTCTTTGGATAACTAATTGTATCCCATGCAATCTCTTAACTTGTAATCTCAGTTATCTTCTCCCCCTAAAGTTGGGATTTTTCACCTCGCCAAAGTGATACGTTTAATACCGAGCAATATATTGATCACTTCTTTTAAGCTCAAGGTATTCTTTAAACAACAAGGACCCAATCCTCTTGTTTAATCCCAAATTTCTTTTATGTGTGGCACTACTAAAAAATTATCTAGGGTGGAGGACATATATAGCATTTCCATTAGGAGAATTTGCTATATGCGATCGGTCTTGTCAAAGTAAATAATCAATATTCATATTCATGACCCTATTTAACCACGACTCTTCTAGGTCGCGTATGCCATGTATAACACTTGCCTGGTTATCAATTATGACCGCATTATTGACGACTCTACCTGGGTCGTTTTGTGAATATGTGTGAGAGTTATCCAATGCTCAATCACTACACATATTGATTTATAATTCCATTCTCCTCCATTTTCCTTGGAACCAATGGGTTGAGGCATCTTTCAATATTATGATAATCCACAATAGTCCACATGGCGATTTATCTAGTCCTCTTATATCACTTGAACTCTGTCAAGGAGCATATGTGACTCTGTATTTAATTACTTGAATTATACCGGTCTTGTTACTAGTTTACCAAGAGCACAAGCCTTTCAAGGTCACTCTTAGGAAGAGACTTCAAGTCTCAAGATCTTTCGGTCCTATATCGATCATGCGCATTATTATTTCACTTGAGTGACCAAGTTAATCATGCCACAAATATATCTTATCATTAACTAACTTCCAATTAGTGAGATTAAATTATTCAATGGGATGTACTCTTCTAGAGTCAATCATAACCTTCACACCAAAATTTGCGCATGACTTGTGAAAACTTCCGGTTTTCAAATATTGTGTGGTGTGACACCATTGAAAAATGTCGGTGATCCATACGTAAATTTGGGAGCTCATCAACTCATATCAAATAAACTTTTATCTTGATATCAAAATCAGATGCCTTAAAATGGATGCATTTAGAACTTTAATTTACACAGGACCGGTCTCCACACTTATGCCTACAAGGTGTGGTTTTTGTACAACTGGTACTAGACTAATGATCAATTACATCACTTATGGGATATCCCTTATCTTAGATGTTCTTTTTGTACAACTGGTACCTTGACTAACGGCCGCATGCGTAATATACCGTAACCTCTTTCACACTCTCTTCTAGAGGAGGCATGCTTCCGGCATGCAAGAGGTTGGACAAACATGACCTTGAACTTCTAGTTCATGCCAGGTAGGTGGTCATTTAGACATAGTTCTGAATATTGCGACGACCCAAATTCGTTGTACTACTTCTAGAGTACATGCCATATTTCTTGTACTACATCTAGAGTACATGGTTTGGTATGAGATCTCTTAACTCTCCAAGAGTTTATGACGATCTCTACTTGTCAAAAATTCGATTCTTGAAGCTCGAATGGAGTTGATGATATGATAAGTTACATTATAGCTTAGCACAAATCTACTGGAATTTGAAGTGTTGTATAATTCTCCCAAACATGTTATTTATCAACTTTAGGTGACAATGAATAAGTTATCTCTTACACCATTACAAGAAGTAATAAGTTATGTATGTCAATCCACTTCTAGGGATAATACTCTTATATATAAAAGCATCTACTTCAGGAGATGATCATTGTCACATAAATTTTATCATCTTCTTCAGGAAGCGATATTTTCTATCATTACTCTTTCCAAGGAGTAATGAGATTTATTATTTCATCTCTTTGGGGATGATTTCAAATTGTCTCTACTGGGACATACTAGCATCCGCTTCAGGAGATGACAAGTTTTAACTTTAAGAGCAAATAAAAATGCGTATAAGCAATAACATAAATAATTAAATTGAAAAGTATAAATAAATAAATAAAATATCACAAAATATTGTCAACTTTTAGTGACAAGAGATTGAATACGAAGTCTTCTAGACTTCTTTCCATCACATACTTCAAGATGTGATTATTCATAAGATATTTCAATCATATACTTCAAGATGTGATTTCAATGAGACCTTTTAGTCACATACTTCAGGATGTGATCTCCATGTGGGTATTTTATTATCTACTTTAAGAGATAATATTTGTCATATGAACTTTTTCGTCCATTTCTAGAGATGATATTTTTCTTTTTCAATTTGCACGTGACTCTTGTCATTTACTCAAGAGACGACTTTAGTATCACCACTCACTCCAAGGAGTATGAACTTTTATTATATTCATCCACTTCTAGGGATTGATTCAATTGTTTCATCCACTTTGAGGGATTATTTGATTTGTTTCATCCACTTCGGGGGATGGAAATTATCACTCCAAGTATAAAAAAAAATTCATTCACTTCAGGGAATGAGAATTATCACTCGAAGGATAAAATAGGTTGCTTCATTCACTTTAGGAAATGATAATTATCACTCATAGAATAAAATAAAGTTTTCATTCACTTCAAGGAATGAAGATTATCACTTCAGGGATAATCTTGTTTTGTACATTCAAAACATAATTAAGTATAAATGAGAATGATAGATAAATAAATAAATAATATAAGAGTAGTAAAATAAATAAAATAATTCATTCACTTCAGAGAATAAAATCTATCACTTCACGAATTACATATTAATTTTTCACTTGATCCAATAAAGGAAAATTATTGCTTCAAGGATAATTATTGTATACCTCTTTAGGAGATGTAAAGAAAAGATTTTGATTTGTCGCTCTAAGCACAAATTTATTTGTGAATATATCCACTTCAAAGGATACACCTTATATATCGGTTCAAGGATAATATAATGAATAATTTTGTTTTGTAAATTTAACTCTTCAGGAGGAAATATATTAATATAATTGTCGCTTCAGGGATAATTTTATTTGAAAATTCAACTCTTCGGGAGGAAATAGTTATCGCTTCAAGGATAATACAACGGTGTTCAAATCTCTTCAGGGAATGGAAATAATCACTTAAGGGATTATATAATATTGATGTTTCATTCACTTCAGATAATAAATATTATGAAAAATCATCACTTCGGGATAATATTATCGTTATATGTTCGTATAATTTGTCTCATCAGGGGCACGTTCATTTATAAATACATCCATTTCAGAGGATATACCATATTTCTATATTAATTATAGTATAACATAAACATGCAAAAACATGTGTGATATAAATCGAATCTTAATCCGATCTGCATCTTAAGTCATGAGTAATATAAAAGGTGTTTTGAACATTAATTAAGCATGTATATATATATATATATGAACAAATAAATAGACTGAAACATCATACAAAATTGAAAACATATCGTATAAACTTTCGCGCACAAAACCTACATGCCATATGGCTATAAACATATGAATGGAATATGCTTTTCTTATAAAAATATGATTGGAGTTTATATGAAGCATGTACGAATCAATCATGTACGAATCAAACATATAATCAAGCCATACAAAGCTCAGAGCAAAAAATACAATCAAAAAACACGATCGTGTATCATGTACGAATCAATCAAAACTACAATATATAATCAAGCAATTCACGATCAAACATGTACGAAGTAGTCGACGATCTATAGAGATGGAAATTCATTCCTTCTTGAACAATCGTGTTGATAACGTGTTATAAAATTAGAGAGAATAGATAGAATAGAGAGAAAGGAGATATATTAGATCCATCTTATTAGGTCACCCATAAGAGTCTTTTATAGAGATAGTACAAGATCTAGGATGATATCAAATCTAGGGTTTCCATATGTACATCCATAAATAATAATATTATAATATTAAAGATATAGTTATGGGTAAAGATAAGAAGTTGGTTAGGCTTGTTATGATTTTGTTTAAGTAGGCTTAGTGGAAGGGAGTTATGACCCGAGTGCGTTTGTGAAGATAGGATCAACTCCTTGCTAAAATAAATATCACTGTTGAAAAACACGTCCATAGCCAGGAAAATATCCACGACTTCAGCCACAAAAATAGCCACGAAATCACGTTAGCCACAACATCCCCAACGGATTGCCCTACGAAAGGTGCCCTGGGGTTAAAACGGATGAGGCTAAATATCACTCTGAAAAAGAACCACAAAATTCTAGTTTTGTGGCTATATAGCTGCAAATAATAGCCGCGAACTAGTTCATTGCTAAATGTGTGGCTATTGGCCACGAAAGTCACGTTCACCCATATTAGCCAGAATTAAATTTCGTGGTTGGTTTTGAGTGCATCACCATCAAATTTTAGCTACAAATGTATTTTGTATCTAAATTCGAGTCGAATTTGAACTCATTATCGCCCCTGATTCGTGGCCATTAGCCTTGAAATTTGCAATGAATTTATTTTGTTTCAAATTTTATGGTTAAATAATTACGCATTTAAAAAAATAAAAAATATTATACCATAATATATTTGCTAATTTCTCTCTAATGTTCTCTAGTTTATTCAAAACAATAGTAAAGTATACAAAAAGTTGGACATCAAAAGCAAAAAAAAATGCAAACAATTCAAGAAGCAATTGAAAATAACATAACACATCATTATATGTCATAACACATTTCGTATGTTTGATACAATTATACAAACATTTTCTGAAACTAAAGTTAAGCATCATGAGTCTTGGAAAGCCAACTTATTACACATCTTTAAGCTCCTTTATATGCTTCTGAAGAAAAGAATAAAACCTTGCAATTAGAAAAGCAAATGAAAAGAAGTAGGCGGTTACATAGTCTATAAATCAATCAACTAAGTTAATCCAAAACAAAAAGAAACACATGTGGCTTACCATTGCCTGAGGGATGTATACCATCTCTCTAAACAGCAAAATGCAAAATATGAGTTCAGAAATGTTAAAACTGATATGCACACTAAGGCAACCCAAAAAACTTAACACAAATCAAATTTATATGCGAGACAACCTGACCCATTGAAGTAGCACCGTGCCGTTTTGACAATTTGCTTATGTCAGGTGCCAGAATCAAAGATACATGTGCAAAATAAGGCATAGGTAAACCAAGAGCCTGCATGATTATAGCAACAAAGACTCAACACCTTCAATACATCTGATTCTTTATAATAAATAAAAAAGATAATACATTTGTTGAGTCTACTCACCTTGTATATTAATGCTTGCCAAAGACTCTTGTAATATTCGGGTTCCGTTTCTCCTTCTAATCCGAAAAACAAGGTTCTTGATCTAAAAAAATCTAGTTTTATTAAACCGTTTGGACAAATCCCAAAGTATATGAGTATATTTTTTTTTATCAAAAGCCAAATCTTATCCCCAACAATTTCCGTTCAAGACTAATTGTGATCATATTCGGTAAAGCCAAATCCTAACCAAAACGAATTAAATTTTTTATCTTTAACCACTTAATATAATCTTTAACCTTAAATGTATATATATTCGGCTCCTACGTTCCGCATAAAACCACCATACCTTCTTCTATTCCTTCCCAGTTAAACCAATTCCAGAGAACCAAACATCGTTTCTTTCTTGGAGCGCCCCATCATCTTCGGCGTTCCTTCCTGGCTTCCTTCTTCGATTGGCCGGCTCTTTCTTCTTCTTCGATAATCTATCTCGGTGGTCCCGTTCCGGCCGTCTCACTTTGTTTTCGCTAGGACGAGATCGTCGGTAAGAATCTGGTCCCTTCTTCTCTATTTCCTTTCGTCTGGGTTAAAGGGTCTCCGATGGGGGGCGAATTGCGGAGCCGCCGGCGAGGCAAAGTTCGTAAGTGAGTTTCAGGTATTGGGTTCCATGTTTTTTTAAAAAAAATAAATAGTTCTAACCACTAAACCAAGGAAAAGAAACGAAAACCCTCAACCTATTCCAAGCCTATTGACACGTGCACCAACCTCCGCTCCACCACTCGGCTAGGGATCCATCACAGTTCCTAATTCGTACCTGCAATTGAAAAATAAGTCTCCGAGGGGTCAGTTCCTATTCCAATCCAAGTTATAAATTACACGGCACTAGTAAGACGTTTTAAAACAAACACACAATTCCTAATATTCACAAGCAAAATTAACAAACACACAATCCAACTACAATTCATACCTAATTTCCAAATAATCACACATTAACAAATTCGCATTTACACAATTCTACACATCAGCCTACGCACCCTTCTCCACACACACACATACACACGCACCCATACAATTTATTTTGCGACAATGCAACCCTTCTTCACCATTGCACTCTACGCGACAATGAAACCCTTCTTCGTCATTGCATGTCATTCCAGCAATGCAACCCTTCTCCTTCATTACATGTCGGTTCTCAAATCAAGCATAAAAACCATTCACAACATTTCACATACGATAAACTATTTAAAAACGAATTGCACAGATATCACAATTACAATCACAATCACAACGACAAGCACAACCACGATTTCAATTGAAAACACAATCACATATACAATTACAATCTCGATTACAACCACAATAATATTTACAATCATAATCACCAATGCAATCACAACGACCAATACAAATAAGAATTTTTATTAACAAAGAATTAGGGACTAGTTCCCAAAACCAATCCTACAAGTACAATATAACGTCTAACAAGAACTAGAACAGAAACCGAGCAAGTCGCATAACGACTTACCTCAATGAGGAATCTCTAACAACACGGAAAACTTAAAGATCCGAGTAAAAGTGATTCCCTAAATATAACAATGAACATAAAAATATATCTGAAAACCAATATTAAACGCTAGCTAAGAAGTAAGAACCCAAGTTTAACTTATTTTAAACTCACTACTTTAATCAAATTATTTAAGATACCAGACCACTTATAACTGCATGTATGTAAATATACTAACTAGCATATGAACTGATGACACCGCACCGACATCTATGTCAGCTGAGGAGGAGGAGGAGGCTATGAGTGTTCGCTCAAATGGGCCTATCATCCGTTCTCGGGCTAAGGCCATTGCTAGGGCTACTACTTCAGTCATTTTGAGAGCCCGACTACAGTTCACTCAGCATGTCGAGCCAGACATCGCCATATGCTCGGTAGCGACTTTATGTGACGAATCATTATTGGCCTAGCCGAGCCTTAATCGGTGCCTATGTATTTATTTATTTTATTGCATAATTTGACATTATTTATATTATAGTTATGTTTATTTTTATTAGCGGACGTGTGTCTCGTTTTGCATATCGGGACTAGTCCTTGTTTTTCTAGTAAGGAGCTTCTCTATATAAAGCCCCTTACTCTTTTGTAAAACCTAGTTTTGGTTAATTGGAAATTGAGATTACTCTTTCCATTGTCCTTTACTCTCTTTGAATCTCAAGCCTCTCCTTCTCTTCTCTCTTGCAAATCTCTCATACAAACACAAACAACAACCTTGTTCTCGGATTCTTCGGCGCTCATTCGTGTGGATCTCGGGAAGGCTTACAAGGACGATCCTTCAGAGTTATCAATTGGTATCAAGAGCCACTTGTAAGTCATTCTAAACTCTCGTAGATCCACGTCATTTCCTGCAAAAATCCAACACCATGTCCATTGTTTGAGTACTCCGACCTTGAATCCTTGTCCTTGTCGTCGTAAGCAAGTCTTACGAAGGCTTTTTTGCTTGAATTTTTTTATCTACACTTATTATGATAAGAAGTGATGTGAATTTGATTCATGTATGCATGTTCATTGATTAAAAAATTCCATACTTCAAATTGTTCAATTCAAAATGATGTCTTGTTCGACCCTAATTGTTGTACCGATCTTGCTAGTTATTCTATCCATCCCACTTTAATTGCCGATTTCATATATTTCAAGTGCAAGATTCTGGTGCTCTAATTTCGGCCATGAGTATCATGCAAATCTCTTTTCCTTAATTGCCAATTCTTATCTTAATTAATTTGCATGATTTGTGCCTTGAGTTTCAGCCTTCTTATTCCATTAGCTACGTACAGATTATATCTTGTTAGCTACTTACTAATTATACCCGTCGTGCCATGCACGACTACATGAATTTAATATTTACTTTGTTTAATGAATATGATTTTAATTCATTATAAAAAACTTATTTATTAGAGAAAAATTTATAGAAAGTTTTAAAAAAAATTATTAAGGTGAGCTCACTATAATTTTGATGTCTTAATGAAAATTTATTTATGCAAAAATATAAAAAAAAGTTATTTGAATTAGAATTATTTATTTTTAAAAATATTTTTACAAAAAATATAAAAAGATAAAAATAATCTAAATTCTTGTAATTTTTTTTATCAAATTCAATTCTTTAAAAAAATGAATAAAAATTAAAAATATACTTAATAAGAAGCTATGAAAAATATAAAGAAAGAATGAATTTTTTAATGATAAGAAAATTATTTATATTTACATAAATAATTCAAAAAGAAAATTAAGGAAAAGATAACACAATTTTTTTTTTATCAAAAGTCAATTTAGGCAAGTAATTATCTAGATTGAAAGTTCTATTTTTATCAAAATTTGATTTAAGATAAATCTTTTAAATAAATAGATAAAATAATAAAGATAAAATATTTTTTTTATTTGAAATAAAATTCGAATTTAATTTTTTTCAAATAAATAGATAGAAATTTAATTGGAAAAACTAAATCAATATATCTATCTTAATATATAATATATTAATATCTAATGTTCTATAATTTATTTTAATTTTAGATAATATCTTTTAGATCTATCCTAATTCCTAATATATAATAGATAACATCTTTATTTTGGATAAAATCTCTCTTGGATTAATTTATCCTATTTCTATATTATCCTAAAATAATATCAACATATATAAATTTCCAAAATAAAAAATCCTATGTGGCGAAATCCTAGGTGGCTTAACGTGGAAACGACACGTAGGAAAATCCTAGGTGGCGCAACGTGGTGGCCTTATTCCTTGCGTCTTTTATATATATACATAGATTGGCCATTTAATGATATTTTATTGCACTTGCCATATCACACGTTAATACATACATAGCCAATTCAACTTTGTATGTTATTAATTGTGTATTAGTTGAGCCACATTTAAAAAAAATTTGCAAGTCGAAAGCCAAAATAAGGTAACTTCTTGCATTTTAAAAAACAATTGCAAGTCGAAAGCCAAAATAAGGTAACTTCTTGCATTTAAAAAAATTAGTTAGAAGCGGAATAGCCAAAATAAGGCAAACCGACTTCTTTGTGTCGTTTGGGCTAGTTTTCGATTTCTCTCCATTTCACCTCTTTTCTTGGTTTTTTGAATCTGAATTTTTGAAGTTTGGAGTGCTTCTTGACTTGCATTATATTAATCATAACATCACTCTGTCATACTTAGCCTTAAGCTTCCCTCACGGCATTCCTAAATAAGCCATCCTACGTGGTTTTGCTTGAGTTTAGGGTGCTTTGTTGGTTTGTAGATCCTTTTGTGCTCTTTTACTTGTTGCCCTATGGCTACAGGTAATCTCCCCGCCCTTGGAAACGAGAGTAACACTACGTATGACCCTCCCCTAGCGCATGTAGTTCCTCCCGAGGTCCGGATTCTGGAAATGTGCAGCCGGGAGTAGTCCTGACTCCCGAGCAGCAGAGGATTGCAGATTTGAGACGTGAGCTTGCTGAATCATGAGCTCAACAATAGCATCTCCAAGTGCAATTGACGAGCATGACGAATGCGACTAATGGAGTCACCGCTAACCGCGCTTTGGAGCGTGATAAGGGGCATATGTTTCCGGAGACTTCTACTCAGCCGGTCATCTGGCGTCTCTCATCTGATATTGAGAGTCAACAGCTTCCGACTCAAGACCGTCGACAGGAGCGCGTTGTTCGTGAGGATTATGTGGACGACACTTACTCCGACGAGGGAGACCGGGACTATGACCCCCGAGGTGAGTTTTCTAACCATCGCAATCCCTTGTACTTTAGTGATAGGAATTCCCTCGAGAGTAGACATCACCAATCGGTGTTGCCTACAACGCACGGTCAGCGTTCGAGGGCTAACCTAGAGGCAAGCGCGCCGCGCACCTCATGTCGCAATGATGAGCGTCTCATGATGCCTCATCGTGGCCCTACCACTACTACTAAGCCACACCGTGGCCAAGGTCGTTTAGGTCGATCTATGGCACCTACGCGCGATTTGGGGCTGAGGGGTATTATGATACCACCCCCCGATCCCTATGGACGACTTTCACGAGTTCGATGACGACGAACTCCACTTGGCGGGGTTAGATAACCCCTATGACTTGCCACCTTTGGGCGATCCTCCTGGCTTGGATGGCCGTCCATGGGATTGGGTCCCACCCCCGACAAACATCGAGAATCGTGGGCACACTAGGGTCCACGACACCCATTGTCACCCTTCTGATTGGATTCCACCCCCACGCCATGGGGATCGTAGACCCGAGCTTGACTATTACGAGCCCACTCAGCGAGTGCCTCGTAATCATGGCCATCGGGACCGTGGTGGCCGCGCCGATGCGCACCAACCATGGGGCCACGATGACGGCAATAGGCACCGCCTCGGCCGCGATGATGATTACTCGTTGTCGCCCGATGCACGTGCCTATAGGGGCGACCGAGACCGCCACCCTCATCTTGACTATGACCAGCCTCGCACGCTTAGGCAGGAGGTAAAAGTCAAGATTGAGCCCTTTCATGGTCTATATGATCCGGCTACGTGTCTTGAGTGGATTCAGTCCACCGAGTACACACTCCGCTATTGCCGGACACCACCTGAGGACTACGTCTCAGCTGCCACCCTACACTTTCAAGGTGCAGCCCGCATTTGGTGGCATAGATTTATTGCTAAGAGGTCTAGGCGAGGCCAATTTCCTATCACTGAATGGAACCAATTGGTATACATCCTGCAAAGGAAATATGTACCCCCCTGTTGAGAGGGTATTTCTTGACAACAAATAAATTTATAAGTCAAGACCCCGCTGAGTATAGCGAAGTAAGGATCGTTCCACAGAAAGCAAGGTTGTTCGTTTATCGACTACTAAAAAGCAAACAAAATCAAGCAAAAACACACACAAGCAGCCTCGTTAACGACGTTGTCAGGGTCGTTAACGAACCACCGTGCATAAAAAGACTCAACTAACGACCTAAACAAGTTCGGTAGCGAAATTCACTTAAAATAATTCAAATAAACACAAAGATCTAGGACTAGGGACACCACAACATAGCCAAGCATATAAACTCGTAAGAAGAATAGATCATGCCTTTAAACAGATAGAATCATCAACTTTCGTTGACTATCAAGCAAATTAACCTACTTTCGCAACTTAACTCACTTAATTGTTTGTTTTGGATCTAAAGCTTGAAACTTTCGTATTCAAACAATATCAACCTTCAAGTTACTAACTTTCTCTTTCAAACCAGTTAAAAACTCAAATTACCTCAACTTTCATCTCGGTATAAACACAACAAACAATCACAATAATAGATAAAAGGCATTCAACACAATCTCACTCGTCAAACATGCTTAACTATGTCGGGCATAACCCCGATCCTAGAAAAGAAGACTACTCACTAATCATAACTACGAAACAAGAAAACTCAATAAAAGAAATCATTGAAAATAAATTACTACTCAAATTAAATAACAAATATCGTCTTACACAGAAAATCAGAAGAAAACCGAAAACAATCAAATACCGAACCGAAATACTCGATCAACGAACTCGGTAACTCTCATCCACCGACCCGACGACTTGACTCCGATCCTCTCCTCGGCTCTCTCGGCTCTTCCTCTTCTCTCTATGCTCGATCTCCCTATCTATCTCCCCCCCCCCCCCTCTTGCTAGGCTAAATAAGAGGGCTATTTATACTAAAAGGCTAAAAACTAATAAGGCTAGAAGATAAAAACTTTCCTAAAAGATAGAAATAAAATCCTAAAAAGATAGAAACAAAATCTAAGAAGATAACAAGACCTAAAATACATAATATAATAACCCTAAAAATTATAAAAAGATACTCTACCGACACGGAAATAATTTCCCGCACAGGATCGGTGAGTTACAAAGTCAACCCTCGAAATTTCTTATCACGTGGCCTCGTTAATGAGCCCTTACAGCCACGTTAACGAGCCTGGACTTGGTTTCTTCCACACTTCAACTTGTAAAACCTTGACTCTGACTTCTTCAAACTTGTATTCCTCTGTCTTTCACTGTAGCGCTCCAAATTCAGCTCCATATAGCACTTTTCCTTGCTAAAACCTACAAAATACACAAAATAGAGTAGCTTCCATACTTTCTATGAAAATATGCAAAACTATCCAAAAACATACCAAACTAAACCTAAACTTATCAAAACTAGACCTAATAAACAAAGAAAACCTACTAAAAACTATACTAAAAACATGAACATCAAAATACCCCATACTTAAACTTGCTTGTCCTCAAGCAATCACTAAACACTAACCAAAACCAAACAAACATACTCATCAAGAAATAGCCATCCTCCAAAAAGCAACATCTACACATGAGAAAAATGTAGCAAAAGATACTTAACATCATTACACATATATGCACAAAATAGACATAAGAAAATACAATCCAACCTCACAAGGGATATAATGTGTTTCACTCAACTCTCAAGTGTTTAGGCTTATGAATTTAATCTCTCAACTCAATCCAATATGCAAAAACTCATAGAAATTGGAACTTATATCACCAATACTCTCCACCAAAGATTTGTCAAAACAAGCAAAAATCATCAAGAGAAACTTAGGCTCAATGAAAAACTTCATAGAAGCTTCCATTCGGCCGGGTTGTAATGGGGCTTGGTAAAAACAATAAGGCGTGGAAATATTTTGGTCATGTGGTGCTAATAATATCCGGGAATCAAAGACTCCTAAAAACTCACATAAACAAAACTCTCATAAAAGAACATATACCAAACTCACTTCTCTTATTATGCACACTCATTTCACTCACCCAACATATCCTAGAAAGTCTCATAAGAAATAAAAGAATCCCTGATTTTATCTATAAACACATATGCAGTTCAAACTTCCTTCTTCTCTTTTCGCAGCCTCGTTAACGAGCCCACTTCAGGGTCGTTAACAAGCTTCATCGTGTATTCTTCCATCATTTTTTACCCTTATCTCCAACAAACAACTTTATTTTGTGCATTTTTTTTTCATCAAGAGATCTTTCTTATTACAAGTAAAACAAGAGACTTCCCCTCTACCCTTTCCAATAATCCCTCAATCATAGCAAACAATATATGTCACTCCTTTTTTTTACACTTAACAAAAATACCTCTCCAATCTAAGTCCTAATCCCCGGATAGGGTCAAGCTTATCTCGGCTGGGGAAAAATTTTGTGGAGCTAAAAAAAAGGCTTCAGGCTAGAATTGGTTATCAAAAGAAGGATCATGTAAAGGTAGATAAGGAATAATAGGGCTCATAAAAATAAGTTCTCCATCATATGATTTTCACAAGTAATGAACTATAAATCCCATACAGGTCTCAAGAAATAGATAACCATCACAATTCCAAGAGATAATATACATATAGAAGTAAATCACACAAGAAAAGAAGAGGGAATTATTAATGTTCTCCCTATAAGGCCAAAAATAACTCACTAGGTAGATATTTTGTTGGATTGCATCACTTATGCTATAAAGTATATGTGCTCAATTTCATCAAATGCTATCTTTTTCTAAAAACAATTTCAAGTTAAAGATTCCGGCTATACTATTAAAGACATGCTCGCAAGGAATTATATGATTAGGCTAACAATTACTATCATAGAACCTAAGAAAGGGATATCTATCAATTCTAAAATCTTTTTTCCTTTTTTTCAAAATTTTTCTCAATTTTTTTCAATTTTTCGATTTATGAAACAAAACTACTTAAAACAAATAAACACATAAGATAACAAGTTTTCTACTTTCTCCCACCCCATACTTAAAATTACAGTGTCCCCACTGTAAGAAAAATAAGAAGAAGGAAAAGAAATAGAAAAGAAAACAAACAAAGAAAGAAAAAATAAGAAAAAAGAAAAATAAAACTTACAAAGTCTCAAAAGTGGAAAACAAGGAAAAACGTCTTCTGCAAGCTGAATCATTGGTTCGGTGGAGGAAAGTAGTGCTCAAAGGTACCCATGAAGTCGTACATCGTCCTCCAACGCTCAGCATCATCCGCCTCTCTCTGGCGATGCCTCTCATCCTCCATCGACATGCGAGCAGAATAGACAGTCTCCCATCTATCCATCCTCCTATGAATGGGGTCCTGCTAGAGGTGGAGTTGTTGCATCTGAGGAGAAAGATCCTTGGCCCATGGTGGTGGTATACTCGATCCTGTGTACTCGGGCTGAGGGGGTGGTGGATAGTGAGGCTGGAAATGGTCTTGGTACAGCACTGGGTTGTATGACATGAGTCCATAAGACTGAGGATCGGTAGGAGCTGGTGGTGGGTTGACAGAAGCTCTCGGTGCCTCGTTAGGGATGTAGGAAGGAGGCTGGAAATGGTCGTTAACGAACCTGGTAGGCTCGTCAACGAGGACGTTGCTGCCCAAAACTTCCGTGTCGATGTCTTCATCTTCGAGGTTTAGCTCCTCAGTTCCTCCTTCGGTGTCGGCTTCTTCAGTGTCGTCGCCAATTACCTCGGTATCCTCATCTTCATCTTCATCTTCATCTTCCTCCATTGCTTCTTCCTCTCGCTCAAATCTTGTCTCACATGGCCGTAGTGATAGCTCATCCTCCGGCTTAGGCTCTAACGGGTAAGCATGCCCCGTCCACGCCTCGTACCAATTCGGTACATAGAGTAACTCTAGCTTGTCGAGGGTGGGCCTAACGAAGCGGTCTTGAACTTTAACTTTGAATCCTCCTTCGGCTTGGATGAAAATACCGGAGCTATACCAATAGTTCTTGTTGAGGAGTTGAGCGTGGGCCGGTGTGTAGCGAGTGAGGTCAACTCCAAGGTTTTTAGCCAAAAGGCTAACCAAATTGCCACACCAAACCTCCTTGGACTTGGTTGATTTCTCGACGTAGTAGAGCCATTCGTACCCCAAATTCAAGGGGTCGGGCTCCTCGAAAAGGATGGTGCGGAGACAAGCAACTTCCGTCCTTGTTGGCCTGTTTATCTCTCTCTTTGGCCAAAACATAGCGGCTAGGACTCGGAGAATGATCCTGAAGATGGGGTTGATGATGCTTGCCCCAGATAATGCCGCTGTGGAGGATTGTTCTTCCCCCGTGATGTAGCTCCATGTCCTAGTCACTCTGTAATCTTTCAAACTGTAGTCTCTAGACGGATTTGGAAGCTCTAGGATTGCGTTGAACTCTGCCATGGTGAACTCACGGCTCACGTTACCGAGCCAAAACCGGATTCGTCCCGCCGAAGTCTTCGACGGGAAGCTCGTCTCTAGAGTGGCCAAAAACTCGGATGTGAGGGCCGGAAAGTGTGGTAAATTCTCCTTCTTCAGGAGATGGGATGCACCAAGGATAAGGAAGGCTTCCTTGACGTCCGTGTAGATCCCCGTGTTGATAGCACTAAACTTCGAGAACCAACGAGTGTTGTGGTCCTTCTCTAGAATGGCACGGTATCGATGCACTTGGCCTTGAGTACTCAAAATCATGTTGTCCATGCGAGGTGGAGATGGAGACCTCTGGTTCCTTCTCTTCTTCTGAGCTCGGGTAGCGGGTCTACTTGAACTTGCCATGAGATCTACAAAATAATCAAAAAAAGACTTTTACAAGATAAGATCTACTCAAAATAGATAGGCAAGAGACCCCATACTTGGTCTCGAAATAGCCTCGAAATTATTCGTCAACTACCCAATTGGGTCGTTTACGAATCTGGACTGGTTGTTGAATTTGAGATTATGCAGGGTCGTTAACGAGCCTGGGTGGGTCAATAACGATCCGCCGAGAACCAGATCATAGAATTCCGAGTTTACTCTACTTTAAAATCAAGCCAAAATTCAAGCATGCAATCCTCTATTCTCCTCACTAGCCACACAATCGGAAATACGCACCCCATACTTGCTCGATTACCCAACCCGAACATGCTAAATTTTACCCAAAATTTTGACATGCAAAGTTTGTAGCTTGATACTAGAACAAGAAAAATTCATGCTTTTCACAATTAACTTCACACCATGAAACATCCAACATGACTATCCCTCTCTACATCTAGGAATACGAAGCAAAAATCACAACCATGGGCAATATTTAATCATGAACACCAATCCTCTATATAAACTCAATCCTAGACATGAAATTTCTTCCCTAAAAATCATAAATCATGCAATTTCGAGTTAGGGTTTAGAAAACATACCGGAGAACCGAGAAATTTGAAGAACAAGGGGTCGGGAATTGGGTGAGTAACGAGCTCGGTGGGGGCTATCGAAAGCTTCGGATCTTCGACGGTGGAGGGAAGGGTTTCCGGACTTCGGTAACGATGGTTTCTCGGTGATGGTGGCGCGGGATTCCAATCGGTGGAAGGGGTCTTCAAAGGTTTTTGGTTGAGTTTGATTTGAGAGTGAAAAAGATTTGGGAGGGGTAGAAGGGTTATATAGGAGAGGGAAGGGATAGGAAGGGGTAGAGGGGGTGGCGGCTAGGGTAGTGAAAAAGATAGATTAGATTAAAAAAAAATTACCTGCCCGTTTTGCCGAATCGGGTCGTCCGAACCGGGTCGTTAACGACCCTGGGTGGGTCGTTAACGAGCCACCGTAGCCTCTTGGAGTGATTTTTTCGATCCCTTCTCCTGCATCTTGTTAGCTCAAAATTTAATCCTAATTTCTATCCTAAAAACTACTAAAAAGAACTCAAAAGAAAGCTAAGAAAAAGAGTCTAAAAAAAGAAAAATCTAATTCTATACTAAAAAGCGGGTTGCCTCCCGTAAGCGCTATTTTTAACGTCGTCTGCCCGACGTACTCCTTTTACTCAAGGTGGCTCCTGTGCAGTTACGTTGGAGTCTTGAGGTACCCCATAATTAGCGGTGCAGTTTCTGTGTGCCTGAGTTGCTAAATTAGGTCCCTTTTCTTCTATCAGTATGCCCGATATTCCTACATGATGGTTAGTGAAATCCGAAAACCAAGGTGGTTTGGATTCCTCTGTAGTGCATATGATGGGGCATGGTGTAGGAATAAAAGATAAGGAATGACCGTCTTTAGCAGATTCATAGTTAAAGTGCTTACCTTGGTTGTATTCGTGCATGTCGGACTCGGTAATTGGCCGATGAGGCTCGGTAGGTGTGGCTGAATCAAGTTCTGGTTGAGTCAACTCGATTTGTGCGACTGCAATTGGGTCGTTGGCATTCTGATCCAAGTTGAATTCTACCCATTCCTCTCCAATATCAAAAGTGAGGAGTCCTTTTCGCACATCCACTCTTGCACCTGCTGTGGCTAAAAATGGTCTGCCCAGAATTATGGGGACATGAGGGTCTTCAGGCATATCGAGGACGATGAAATCATTTGGTATAAAGAATTTCCCGACTTGGATAGGATAGTCGTCCACGACTCCTATGGCTTTGACACATGATCCATCTGCCATGTACAGGTTCATATCTACCGGCTCTAGTGGTCCCATATTAGCTTTAGACCAGATTGAGAGAGGAACTAAACTAGCACTGGCGCCCAGATCACATAAAGCTTTGAACTTGTGGTTGCCTATGCCGATTGTTATTGCAAATCTCCCTGGGTCTCCTAGCTTTTTCGGTAGAGCTATTAATCTGACTTCATCCTGCAACTCTGTAATGGATCTTTTCCTGCTAAGAATATCCTTCAAAAACTTTGTGTAAGCCGGCATTTCGCTTAGGGCCTTAGCGAATGGGATGGAAATATTAATGCCCTGAAGAATCTTTACGAAACACTTGAACTTACTCTCAGTAGAGTCCATAGATTTCTTAGTTGGAAATGGAAGAGTTCTCACCATTCTCGGAACCAAGTTAGGCTCGAGAGGTGAGAGTACCGGGTCGACACTAGGGTCGTCAGGTATGCTCGGTGGGTCGTTACCGACCCTGATGGGGTCGTTAACTACCCTGGAGTTGAGAGGAAGGCTTGTTTTAGAAAACTTACCTGTGGTTGGGTCGTCAGGAACCCTTGGAGCCTCGTCACCTTGGTATAAGGACTCGCTATTTGCTCTCGCTGGCTCGTTAACGAGCTATTTGGTGACGTCCTCTTCCTTCTTGTCCTCAGTTTGGACTCGCTCCGGTAATGTCTTCCCGCTCCTAAGGTGCACCGCTGCTATTTGTCCCCTAGGGTTCTCCTCGGGGCGGCTCGGGAGTTGCCCTGGTGGTCTCGGAATCTGGGCAGCGAGGTTCCCTAGTTGGGAGTCAACACTCTTCTTCCATATATCGAACTCTCCCCATCTTTTATTTTGTTGGTTCAGGTTGGCTTGAACTTCGTTAACCTTGCTGGTTACTTTGTTAACTTTGTTGGTCACGCCGTTAATGCCTTCCTGTAATCCTTGAACCCATGATGGTGGCTCCTGATGGCCTGGAGGTCGATAAGGTGCAGGTCGTCTATCTGGTGGAGGCATTGCATAGTTTTGATTGGTATTCTGATTGCCCCATGCCTGATAGTTGTTTGACATGTCATTATAGCTAGGCTGGTTCCTGTATGGTCCTCTCATATAATTCATCTCAGCTATTGTCTCAGCGGCTCTAACCTGCTCTATGTTAGTGCAAGCAGAAGTACTATGTGAAGAAGAACCACATTCTTGACATGATTGAGAGGATTTCAGAAAACTTACCTGCTTCTTCAGACGGTTGACCTCATCTTGCAAGAATTGATTTTTAACATCCGGGTCAACTTCGTCTCGGTTAGGTACGTAGAGACGTTTCTGAGGTTGTGGAATCTGCTGGGTTCCATACATGGCATCGTAATTGGAAAGCTTATCCAACAGTTCCCATGCCTCCGTCGGATTCATCTCTATAAAACCACACGCTGTATGCGTGTTGATGCGGTTCTTGGTCTCCGCGTTGATACCCTGGAAAAAGATTTCTTGCAAAACATATAAAGGTTGCCCATGAGTGGGGCATTGTCTAAGCATCTCTTTAAATCTTTCCCATGTTTCAACGAATGTTTCATTAGGCAGCTGGTGATAGGAGGTGATGCGTTTCCTCAACTCCGTCGTCTTAGCAGGAGGGAAGAACTTTGTCAGAAATTGATTGTACAAAGCTTTCCAAGTCCTGATAGACTTAGAAGGTAGGCTCTCCAACCAGCTCAGGGCCTTTCCAGTAAGGGACCACCTAAAAGCTTTTAACAGAACATATTCAAGTGAGACACCTTCAGCAGCTATGGTGTCACATAAATCAATAAAGTTTCTAATATGCTCCATAGGGCACTCAGTAGGTTTCCCTTCAAACTGAGCCCGTTTAATCAAGGATATGAATTGAGACTTGATCTCAAAGGGTTTCTCTATCGCTGGAAGCACAATCGGGGACTCTGGCACCCTCAGTTCTAGATGCATGTACTGTTTGGCATTCCTTGGATAGGCATCAAGCTCCTCCTATAGACGAGCATTAGCAGCTCGTTGACGCTCAGCTTCAGCAGCAGCGCCTTCTTTCTCAGTCTTCAACGCCACCATCTGATTTCGGAGGTCTTCCATTTGAAGAGCCATCTCTTCTGGTGTGGCCATGGCTCGGTTTTCTCGGAGTCTACGGTGCAGGGAACGTTCGGGTTCTGAGTAATAACCAGTGTTGTCAAATTCGAGCCTTCGTCGTCCTACCGGCATACGCTGAGAAAGCAAACAAAGAAAACAAAAACGGGGTCGGTCTATTCCCGAACCCACAGATAAACTAACAAACACGTTGCTTCCCCGGCAACGGCGCCAATTTGTTGAGAGGGTATTTCTTGACAACAAATAAATTTATAAGTCAAGACCCCGCTGAGTATAGCGAAGTCAGGATCGTTCCACGGGAAGCAAGGTTGTTCGTTTATCGACTACTAAAAAGCAAACAAAATCAAGCAAAAACACACACAAGCAGCCTCGTTAACGACGTTGTCAGGGTCGTTAACGAACCACCGTGCATAAAAAGACTCAACTAACGACCTAAACAAGTTCGGTAGCGAAATTCACTTAAAATAATTCAAATAAAAACAAAGATTTAGGACTAGGGACACCACAACATAGCCAAGCATATAAACTCGTAAGAAGAATAGATCATGCCTTTAAACAGATAGAATCATCAACTTTCGTTGACTATCAAGCAAATTAACCTACTTTCGCAACTTAACTCACTTAATTGTTTGTTTTGGATCTAAAGCTTGAAACTTTCGTATTCAAACAATATCAACCTTCAAGTTACTAACTTTCTCTTTCAATCCAGTTAAAAACTCAAATTACCTCAACTTTCATCTCGGTATAAACACAACAAACAATCTCAATAATAGACAAAAGGCATTCAACACAATCTCACTCGTCAAACATGCTTAACTATGTCGGGCTTAACCCCGATCCTAGAAAAGAAGACTACTCACTAATCATAACTACGAAACAAGAAAACTCAATAAAAGAAATCATTGAAAATAAATTACTACTCAAATTAAATAACAAATATCGTCTTACACAGAAAATCAGAAGAAAACCGAAAACAATCAAATACCGAACCAAAATACTCGATCAACGAACTCGGTAACTCTCATCCACCGACCCGACGACTCGACTCCGATCCTCTCCTCGGCTCTCTCGGCTCTTCTTCTTCTCTCTATGCTCGATCTCCCTATCTATCTCCCCCCTCTTGCTAGGCTAAATAAGAGGGCTATTTATACTAAAAAGGCTAAAAACTAATAAGGCTAGAAGATAAAAACTTTCCTAAAAGATAGAAATATAATCGTAAAAAGATAGAAACAAAATCTAAGAAGATAACAAGACCTAAAATACATAATATAATAACCCTAAAAATTATAAAAAGATACTCTACCGACACAGAAATAATTTCCCGCACAGGATCGGTGAGTTACAAAGTCAACCCTCGAAATTTCTTATCACGTGGCCTCGTTAACGAGCCCTCGTTAACGAGCATGGACTTGGTTTCTTCCACACTTCAACTCGTAAAACCTTGACTCTGACTTCTTCAAACTTGTATTCCTCTGTCTTTCACTGTAGCGCTCCAAATTCAGCTCCATATAGCACTTTTCCTTGCTAAAACCTACAAAATACACAAAATAGAGTAGCTTCCATACTTTCTATGAAAATATGCAAAACTATCCAAAAACATACCAAACTAAACCTAAACTTATCAAAACTAGACCTAATAAACAAAGAAAACCTACTAAAAACTATACTAAAAACATGAACATCACCCCCGACAATAGGGACCGAATGAGGTTAGAGATTGTCATGGCTCGCCAAGGCTCTCTCAACCCTCTAGACTTATTTTTTAAGTTGGGGGACATGTTTTATAAGGCCAAAATCACCCCTGCGTCTTCGACCCTTCGTTGTCGATTCCTAGCTAGCCTTAACCCGCCGATCCGTGATCGATTGGAGATTTTACCCATCAAGGACATCAACTCATTAACGCACGCCGCAATGCAAATCCATCAACAGAACGTGCGTAATCGAGCTTCTTCTTGGTCTTCTAGCCAGCCCCGTTACCCTTCTTCCTCCACCACTTCTCATTCCAAGCCCGACCATTCTTCTTCCACTAGAACGCCTCCCTCCACTGCGGGCGCACCTAGTCATGGGCGAGCTCCGCCGAGCACGGCGCCCACAACCAATGCTCGATCTCCTTCCTCGCAGGCCGCATCATTAGGCACCGAGCATGCCCGTGATGTCGAGTGCTACAAGTGTGGTGGTCGAGGCCACTTTCAGAGGAATTGTCCTAACGCCAAGCATGTTCTCTTCTCGGAACACACTAGAGGTTATGAATATTTAGATGACGAGGAGGCCCCGATTGAGCCAGTTGTTGAGGTCCCTGTTTATGATGATGAGGAGCAGTTGGCTTGTCATGCTCGTGACATTACCATCGGTACCATGATGACTCTTATTTCCCGACGAGCTTTGACCATTAGGGAGCCTACCCATTCTGATCAGCGTGAGAACCTATTCCATACCCGTTGCCTTGTCCAGTCAGCTGCGCTGAGTGTTATCATTGATGGAGGTAGTTGTTGTATCATTATCAACAAGAAAGTTGTTGATTATTTACAGTTGTCTACTTTCTGGCACCCTACTCCTTATTCCCTCCATTGGATCTTGTCTACTAATGAGAACCGCGTCAGTGAGAAGTGCTCCATTCCTTTCTCCATTGGCGGTTACTCGGACAAGATCATTTGTGATGTCATTACCATGGACGCCACCCATTTGCTTTTAGGGCGTCCTTGGCTCTTTGATCGACGTGTCTTTCACGATGGGTTCCTTAACACATATACCTTCAGCTACCACGGAAAGTGTGTCACCCTTCACCCCATATCGCCTAGTGAGATCATGCAGGACCAGATGGAGCGTGATCGTCATAAGGCCACTTATACTCCACGGATGGCTCCAGAGCAGTGGCCTACCCAGTCTTCTGAAACTCGGGTTCCTTTGCCGGCATTTTCGGCGGCACACCCGAGCACTCAACTTCCTTACCGTGGCGCTGAGCCACCACTTCCAGGCGTCGCCCCTTCGGGTCCACCCTCTTCTCACGACACGTAGCCGGGCACCACGCCCAAGGCGCGCGCCACACACACAGGCGTACCGCACTCTGCGCCAGCCCACCCCACTCACGGCAGTGCCCAATCGGGTGCGCCTCACTTTCAATCGTCACCGCCCGAGCTATAGGGGCGTGTTGAACGACGCCTCCTTATGGCCCGCCGCAGTGAGATTTCTGCTTCACTCCGCGGCGAGGAGCCTTGTCTTCTTCTCCTTCCGACTTCTTCTCCAATCGAGGATTCTGACTCCCAGCCCTTACCCACCTCGGTTGCTACTTTGCTAGAGGAGTTTGCTGATGTGTTTCCTGACGAGCTACCTCCCGGACTTCCACTAGTCCGAGGCATCGAGCACTAGATAGAATTGGTTCTTGGAGCGTCTCTGCCAAACCGAGCTGCTTATAAGGTTGGCCCTGAAGAGACTAAGGAGCTCCAACGGCAGGTTCAAGAACTCTTGGAACGAGGCTATGTCCGAGAGTCTTTGAGCCCTTGTGTCGTCCCTGTTATTCTCGTGCACAAGAAGGATGGTTCTTGGCGCATGTGTGTGGATTGTCGAGCCATTAACCAAATTACGGTTAAGTACCGTCACCCTATTCCGAGGCTAGATGATATGTTGGATGAGTTGCACGGAGCCACCATTTTCTCTAAGGTGGATTTGAGGAGCGGATACCATCAGATCCACATGAAGGAAGGCGATGAGTGGAAGATTGCCTTCAAGAAGAAGTATGGGCTATATGAGTGGCTTGTGATGCCTTTTTGGCCCACTAACGCCCCTAGTACTTTCATGAGACTCATGAACCACGTGTTCAGAGAGTATTTGGGAAAGTTCATTGTCGTCTATTTTGATGATATTTTGATCTTTTCTAAGACACTTGAGGACCATGTAGACCATCTTCGTCTCATCCTCACTCGCCTACATAGCGAGACTCTCTTTGGCAAACTTGCCAAGTGCTCTTTTTGCGCTACGTCCACGGTCTTCCTTGGGTACGTTGTTTCCAAGGACGGGTTGCGCGTCGACGACAGCAAGGTCAAGGCCATTCGGAAGTAGCCTACTCCCTCGATCGCCACTGAGGTCAGGTCTTTTCTCGGCCTTGCTGGTTTCTATCGTTGCTTTGTTAGGGACTTCAGTACCATTGTTGCGCCTCTTCATGGTTTGACCAAGAAGGGCACAATAGTGGTGTGGACCCCAGCTCATGACAAGGCCTTCCAGGCCTTGAAGGTAGCCTTGTGCCAAGCTCCTATTCTTCAGCTGCCAGACTTCTCTCGTCCCTTTGAGATTGAGTGTGATGCCTCTCATATTGGCATTGGTGATGTCCTCCACCAAGAGCGGCATCCCATCGCTTATTTTAGCGAGAAGTTAATTGGGCCTACTCTCAACTACTCGACTTATGATAAGGAACTCTATGCTTTGATTAGAGTCCTTAACACGTGGTCCCACTATCTTTGGCCACACGAGTTTATTATTCATAGCGATCACGCGGCACTTCGGTTTTTGAAGAGCCAAGCTCATCTTAACCGCCGCCATGCTCGATGGGTCGAGTTTTCGGAGACATTTCCCTACACAGTGGTCCATAAGAAGGGGACTGAGAATGTGTTTGTTGATGCCCTTTCTCGTTGTTATGCCCTTCTTACTCACATGCAGACTAAGGTGTTAGGCTTTGCTCTCATAAAGGACTTATACTCTTCCGATCCATTCTTTGGTCCTTTATATGCGCAATGCCTCATATCCCGTGAGTATGAGACCTACTTCCTTTCCGAGGGTTACCTTTTTAAGGCTGGACGCCTTTGTATTCCTACATCGTCCATTCGCCTTTTGCTGATTTGGGAGGCTCATGATGGCCGGGGCCATTTTGGCATCTCGAAGACCCTTGCTGCTCTTAAGGAGCACTTCTTCTGGCCCCACATGGCTCACCAGGTGACACGGTACTGTCGTGCTTGTGTCACTTGCCAAAAAGCCAAGGCCTCTTCTCATCCCCATGGCTTGTACACTCCGCTTCCCATCCCGACTGGGCCTTGGGAAGACTTGTCCATGGATTTTATTGTGGGTTTGCCCACATCTAGGAGGGGGAAGGATTCCATATTTGTCATCGTCGATCGGTTTTCGAAGATGGCCCATTTTGTGGCTTGTAAGACCACAAATAGTGTCGCTGACATTGCTGATCTATTCTATGATAATGTGGTACGCCATCATGGAGTTCCGTGCACTATTGTTAGTGACCGTGACTCCAAATTTGTTGGTCACTTTTGGCGCACTCTTTTGGGGAAGCTTGGTACTAAGCTTCTATACTCTACGAGCTATCACCCCCAAACAGATAGTCAAACTGAGGTGACCAACCGCAAGCTTGGAGCTCTCCTTCGCACTATGTTGAAGGCGAACCCTCGGCGTTGGGAGGACTTACTTTCTATTGTTGAGTTCTATTATAACAGGTCCAGGCACTCGGCGACGCAGTTGACTCCTTTTGAGGTCGTTTATGGCCTCAATCCTTTGACGCCCCTGGATTTCGGCCTGAGACCTCTTGCTGATGGAGAGCAGATTACCGCGGCCAACCGCACAGAGCAGATTAGAGAGCTTCATAGGAGGACTCAGGCACAACTGGAGAGACGCGCTTCGTAGTACGCGTCTCAGCACAACCGCGGCCGGCGCCGGGTTGTGTTCGCTCCGGGAGACTGAGTTTGGGTGCATTTGCGCAAAGGGCACTTTCTTGCTCAGCGCAAGACCAAGCTATCTCCACAGGGTGATGGCCCGTTTCGTGTTGTTCGTGCTATGGGTGATAACGCCTATCAGATTGATCTTCCTGCAGAGTACAATGTTCATACGACATTTAATGTCGCCGACCTCACTCCATACATTGCCCCTGAGTTCGACGAGGGTGAAGCGGGGACGCTTCACACTCAAGGGGGAGGGGGTGATGACACCACACCGACATCTATGTCAGCTGAGCAGGAGGAGGAGGCTATGAGTGTTCGCCCAAATGGGCCTATCACTCGTTCTCGGGCTAAGGCCATTGCTAGGGCTACTACTTCAGTAATTTTGAGAGCCCGACTACAGTTCACTCAGCATGTCGAGCCAGACATCGCCATATACTCGGTAGCGACTTTATGTGACGGACCATTATTGGCCTAGCCGAGCCTTAATCGGTGCCTATGTATTTATTTATTTTATTGCATAATTTGACACTATTTATATTATAGTTATGTTTATTTTTATTAGCGGACGTGTGTCTCGTTTTGCATATCGGGACTAGTCCTTGTTTTTCTAGTAAGGAGTTTCTCTATATAAAGCCCCTTACTCTTTTGTAAAACCTAGTTTTGGTTTTGTGTGGAATAGAGATTACTCTTCCACCTTAGCCCTTACTCCAAAAGCTCTCTTCTCTCTCTCTTGCTCTCAAATATCAAATCTCTCAAACACCATCTTTCTATTTACGTTGCTTGTGCGACTTGTCTACGAGACCGGATCCTTGGAGAATCGTGACCCGACCCCCTCGGGTTGCTATCATGAACTCTATTCAGTCCCACCCAACCAAACATGATTTTCCTAATCACCTCATAGCAAAAATACATACATAAAACTCAATTTTTAACCTATCTAACAAAAGTGATTAACTAGTTGATCACAAAACTACTAAAACAAGTCCCTCATTGTATACAATCCCACTTCGTACTTGATCGAAAGAAATTAAGATCAAAGTGATCGATCCTGTTTAAACCCAAATCCCACTAATATTTAATTCACTTATCTACAAACGATTAAAGCTAACCTATTTATAACAAGGATACTTTTACCAAATTAAAAGACATAATGGAAAAAAAACATGGAACCCAATACCCGAAACTCACTTACGAACTTTGCCTCGCCGACGGCTCCGCAATTCGCCCCCCATCGGAGTCCCTTTAACCTAGACGAAAGGAAATATAGAAGAAGGGACTGGATGCTTACCGACGATCTTGTCCCGGCGAAAACGTCGTGCGACGGCTGGAACGGGACCACCGAGATAGATTATCGAAGAAGAAGAAAGAGCTGGCCAATCGAATGAAGGAAACCAGGAAGGAACGCTGAAGATGATGGGGCGATCCGAGAAAAAAACGATGTTTGGTTATCTGGAATTGGTTTAACGGGGAAGGTGTAGAAGAAGGTATGGTGGTTTTACGCGAAACGTAGGAGCCGAATATATATACATTTAAGGTTAAAGATTATATTAAGTGGTTAAGGATAAAAATTTTAATTCGTTTTGGTTGGGATTTGGCTTTACCAAATATGATCACAATTAGTCTTGAACGGAAATTGTTTGGGATAAGATTTGGCTTTTGATAAAAAAAATATACTCATATACTTTGGGATTTGTCCAAACGGTTTAATAAAACTAGATTTTTTTTAGATCAAGACCCTCGTTTTTCGGATTAGAAGGAGAAACAAAACCCGAATATTACATACTACCCCTCTTAAGAAAGTTTCGTCCCGAAACTTAGAGAAAGAAAAAAGACTGAAAAGAGCGGAGTTCAACTTAAACACTCGAGTCCTTGAGAAGTTTTAGAATTATCTCCCCTTAAAAGAAACGGTTCGTCCCCGAACCAAGGTTTTGGAAACAACCAACACAACTAAACTTAATTTGTCATCATATAAACAAGCATAAACGATTTGTATCAACCCAAAGCCCAAAATCAAGATAATTCATCACAAATGGACTCACAATCAACGAGTCAAGCAACCAATAGTCTAAGCAACAACCAAGTCAAACGAACAATCGAGTAAGTAACCAAGTGAATAGCCAAACAAGTAAAGATCCTGGTGTCTTGCCAAAAAGGAACTAAGGTACTAGCTACTAAAATGCTCAAGATATATCATTAGGATTAGCCGGGACGTCTTGTTCTTCTTCCTCCTCATCTCGAACACTCGGGGTGGAACGGCTCCCGAGTTGCTAGCTCCAACACTCCGATCCATACTTTGCCCTGGTGTTTGTTGTGTCGGTGGCAGATAGCGGAATCCCTGGTTCCCCGGTACCAATCCCTGTGAAGGTGTGGTAGTCCTACAAAACCTCTGAATATGTCCGGGATTCCCACATGTAAAACAATCCCTCGCTGGCCTCGGACACTGACATTTCAAGTGCTCAGTGCTACCACAATTTTGGCAGTGTCTCATATTCCTTGTAGCCCGACCTTGCTGTGACCGCTCATGATGTCCTTGGAGCTGAAACTCTGGTCTACTCTGCAGGTACTGCCCAGATCGACCCTCTCCCCTAGAATCTACTAATGCCGCCAACTTCTGCCTCTTACTTCCTCCTATTCGAGTATCAAACTGTTCTGGCCTCAATGTGGCCATCTCATGAGCCAAAGCTGACTCCTGAATCTCTCTCAAAGTCATAAGCCGAAGTCTAGCTACATAAGCACACAACTGTGGTTGCATCCGCTTTAGGAAGGTTGCTATTCGCAAGTCTTTTGTAAGGTCAGCATTAGGCACCGCTGCCAACTCTTTTTGAAACTTCTCCATAGTCTCAACTATTGTGATATTCTTGGGCCCAACATCTCGGAAAGCAGCCTCCCGAGCCATCCTAACAACTTGGGGACAATAGTAATCTCGAATCTTCCTTCGGAATTCATCAAATGTGACATCCTCTTGGTGATCGTGGTTAAGATCCCACCAATCAAATGCGCCTTCTTACAAGAGACTCTGCACCAGAGACATCCTCCTCTCTTTCAGTGCCTGTATCGAATTAGATGAGTAAAAAAGAAGAAATTTTTGTATGGTGAAGTTTGGTAACAGTTGATTTCCTTTTAAGCTCAAGGGTTGGGTTTCATGTATATATATATATATATTACCTATTATTTTTAGTAAATACTAGTTGGATGTTTTAAATTGTTTTCTCGTTGTTCCCGAGTTGCAAGATCCGAATGAACTCGTTGTTAGGCTAGCCTAAGTAGTACCTAGTAAGGTCTACTACCGAGTAGTGCCCCTATTTAAGGTCGGGGTGTTACACCTCAGAGTATTCGGCAAATGCTCTTCTGCTTTGAAATGTAATATTAAGCAGAATAAAAATAAAAAAATTCACCACACCAACTGTTGATGTAACAATGTGACACAACCTAAGAGGACAAAACTGTGATATGGACAACAAAGTGAAGAAACAATGAAATATGTGTAGACAAGTCAGGGCTGATTAATAAAGTGAACTTGGTATGAACAAAATGTTATATTCGAGTAATAAGAGAGAAGATAACCTTACGACATGTGAGATAGCCATTGTAGCATCATCAACTATGACACAAAAGTTATACACTGGTTGTCCATTACTCCTCATGATAACAAAATCACCAAGAGTATCCAATCCCCAGTTAACCTTCATGTCAATACAACAACATATCAAATTATTAAGGGCTGAAAGCAATCGGGTTTCCTATGAATAAAGAAAGATAGATATAAGATCGAGACAAAACCAAAACTGTAGTCTCTTTTGTTTAACTTGGCATTTGAGAAGAATCTTATACGCATAACAACAAATATAAATCAAAATAACTTTATTTCAAAGCCATCCTTGTCCAAATTAAATAAAGCAATGACATCGCCTAATAGCTTCTACGTACACTCTCAAGAGACATCACAAAGTCATTAGCCACAACTCACTTCTCCTCTGATGAGGTCATTAATCTTTAGGCAGTCTTCCTTTGGGACTCGAAATCGATAAGTAAAAGGAGTCCCCTTTTCTAACTCTTGTTGTACTTCTACCTCTTTTGCATTGGCCCATTTTCTAATATATACAGGAGGTAGTCCCTTCAACTTTTCTACCTCCTTCATCTTGTCAAGTTCCTACAGATATGAATATCTCAAACTATGTAATAACAATATGGAAAAAGTCGCATGCCTTTATAAGGAATTACCAATCTGACAGCCCCGCATAAAAATAAACAGGTACTAAGCATAACTGCTTTGATATACAAAAGCATTCTTCAGTGATTAGAAATTAAGACAGCAGGTTATTAGCATGATAACATTAAAGTAACAAAAGAGAGCCATATGTCACAAAATTTAGGCATATAACCAATCAACTACACAAGATATCTCATCCTATCAAAAACAGTTACTAGCCCAACATGCTTCAATTTTGTCTAAGGTTATTCCTAAAATATTCAAGATTATGCAAAGACAAAAAGTTGGGACTCCCCAATATTTAGTAATTACAAATAGAAGAGAAAATCATTCATATTTAGTAATTACAAATACCTTGTAAATTGCACCAAATCCACCACGTCCAAGTAGGTTAGCCTTTAGAAACCTCCTGTCGCATCTCTGATAGTGCTAAACTTCAAATTGCAGGGAGGTCACAACTTGGGGAACCACCGGCGGCCGGGAGTTCTCAATTTGGAGACGAATTTGTAGACTTTGACGAGGCGGAGAAGATATGCTGGTGGTGAAGAATCCGAATGAATTCTTCCCGAGTCCATCGTTCAATCCTAATTCTCTCTCTCTCTCTCTCTCTCTCTCTCTCTCTCTCGGGCTCCTTCCTAGATCTGTTTAAAGTTGAATGAGCGGCGCAGTAGTAATGAGAATGTGAGAATAGCAACTAGGGTTTGAATTTGGCTTTTGAGCTCATTTTTATTCGGTCCAAAATTTCATTTTCCCTCTTAAAACAATTTTCTCTCCAATTAAGCCCACCAATATTTTTTCATATATTTTGAACGAATTTTTTTTAAAATTTATGTAATGCATCTTTCTATATATAAATAAGTTAACATATTCTAAGAGAAAATAATATAAAAAATGCTAAAAAATAATTCACATATACATAATGTTTATTATAACTTTATAAGTACTAACAATTATAACAAGTTTATATATTTGAACGAAAGATGTTAATTAGTGAAAAATATGATTATAAAAAGTTCATGTATTTTAAAACGGATCACGATAAACTCAAAAATAGAAAACTCAAAAATAGAAAAATATGATTATAAGTACTAATAATTATAACAAGTTCATGGACATAAAATATATATATCTATATTTTAGAATTGTCAAACCGAATTAATGAATCGGGTTATGAATAACAGATGTTTCATAAAACGAGGTTGCTTGCGGGACAAGATTTTTCGATGTTCTCGATCAAGGGAAAAACGGACCCGAGTATTACAATACTTGCCATAAAAATGATATATATTATTTTGTTGAGAGATTTTATGTATTGTTAAGAATATTTTTCTATCCTATTTTATTTGAAGGTAGCAAATGGTTGAAAAAATATCGAAGGAAGATGGAGTCTATATAAGGGCAATAATGTATAATCATACATTTCTCATTTTTTATTTCTGAGATTTGTACTTGGGCGATCATATACACCGTATTAGCCAGTGATATTCATGTAACTAGGTGGTCTTATTCACTATATTAAATAGTGATAGTACTGTAAAATGGGTGGTCATATTCACTATATTAGTTAGTGATATTCAGATAACTAGGTGACCATATTCATTGTATTAGTTGGTGATATTCTTATCTTAAATAGTGATATTTTTTTAGCTTTTCGATCCAAGTTATGTATTATATTGTAAATTGATATTCACAATTTTATATAGTAATATTCATTGAAGTTGATAAGGTTGTCCAAATTATAATGAGATTATATAATTAGAGTCTGGTTCAGGTGCGAATGGGCGCCCAGGTGCGAAATAAGAAAGAACAGGAGCCGTTGGATCAAGAAAAATCAAAGGCGCTGATCATTTCACTTAAAATGGGGAAAAACGGCATGGGCGAATTATTGGCGAATTATTCGCGTATTTTTGAAAAAAAAACGGAAATAGGACACGCGCCCAGATTGTTCATCAGTATTGTGGATTTGTTCATCAATAATGTGGATTTGTTCATCAAAACTGTGATTTTGTTCATCAAAATTGTGCTTTTGTGCATAAATAAAATATTGCTTGTGCATCAAAATTCTATTGTTTGTACATAAAAAATGAACAAATATGTATCAAAATTACATGCAATATGTTCATCAACATTGTGATTTTGTTCATAAAAAACGAAAAATATTTATTAATTGTTTTTGGCATATTTGTTCATCGGTTTGTGCATATTTGTTCATTAGTAACATCAATTTGTTCACTGGTTTATGCATATTTGTTCATTGCCTTTTTCATATAATTGTTCATTACTAGATGCATATTTGTTCACTGGTAACCTAAATTTGTTCATTGCTATATGCATATTTGTTCATTAATAACATCAATTTGTTCATAGCTAAATAAGGCACAATCACTCCTCTTCGATTTGTTGCTATCTTGTTCTCTTAGCATACACCATATTATTGCAAAGTCAAATTCTTTATCTATTATCTTTTGCATTCAAGTTTCTACATCAAACTTATCTTATTTTGGTACTATATTGAGCACTTCATTCGTATTGACAAAGTTAGTCTTAAAGCACTTCATTCGTATTATACTTTGAATTCAAGATAGCCTTAAAGCACAAAATAAATGCAAAAAATGCACAAATAGATAATCATAAATGTATAAGTTGATGGTATTAATAGTCCTAAATGTACAAGGTGATAGCATTGACACATAAAACATAAGTTTATTTCAATTCACAAATAAGGGTATAATAATGAACAAATAAGGTTATATCAATGAACAAATAAGGGTATATCCATGAACAAATAGGGTATATCAATGAACAAATACGAGTATATCAATGAACAAATATGGGTATATAAAAACTAATTATATGTGCATAAAAAACTTCATAATATTGTATTCCTACACATAAATAAGGTTAAAAAATAAAATTAAAAAATAAAAAAGTTCGAAATCGATGAACAATGTTATAAAAAAACTCAATGCACAATTAGTTAGTATTGATGAACAATTGGTGAATATTGATGAACAAATCGCTATTTCTGATGAACAAACTGGGCGCGTCTCATAAAAACGTATTTTTCGAAAAATTCGTGAATAATACGGGAAAAATTCGTTCGTGTCGTATTTTATTGAAAAATACGCGAATAATACGGGAAAAATTCGCCCGTGCCGTTTTTTTTAATGAATGTTTAATCAGGGACGTTGATTTTTTGGATTGAACGAGCGAGATTTATTCTTATTTCTCACACAGGCGCCCATTCGCACGCGACTCTTTTTCATATAATTAATTATTAATGATCATATTCATTATAACGAATATAGATATCCATTGAGTATTACGTTAATATTCATTTGACAACATGCGATAATAAAGATAAAGTAACTATGTCAATATTAGACAACTATTTATTTTAATCATATTCATCATAATACAAGTACATATTCATTGTTTATCACATTTACTCGATAGTCTACGAGAATGTATATTCATTGTTCATCACGTTGGTATTCGAAAATAGCGAAGTACGTTAACATTTATTAATTTAAAAAATAGGAGAGAAAATCAATATTAAAATTATGTCAATGATAATTAATTAAATAAATAAGAAAGAGAAAATTAAAATTAATTTATGATTTGTTTTTAGTAGATGTGATTTTCGATTTGGTTTTGATTTGGATACTGATTCGGTCCTTTTTAATAAATTTAAAATTAATTTCTGGCTATATTTATGTAATGTGGGCTATATTTAGAGAACTAGAATGCTTAATTCGTCCATTGGGCGGCGCAACTTTTATATTCTACAAGAATTTCGGTTGAGATATTTTTTATATGCATTCCTTGCATCCCACTTCTTGCATATCATTACTTCAAGTTGATGTTGAACATCATCATACACTTCATCAAGAGTGTAAAATGTGACCTCTTAGTCTGATTTGTTGCAATCCATTTTTATATGTTCTTGTGAAATACAAAATGCAATGACTATTATATACGTGCAAGATATTATCATGGTAACAAAATTTGTTAGTATGAGAGAAAAATGATACCTATATCATTTCTTCAATGGTCGTGCAAGTGAGGTATGAAGATAATGATTAGTTTGTACATGTTGCGGCCTTATATATACATTAGAGGAGGGACTTCTGAGGGTAGTTCATGACTATTTATTAATACATTAAAGAAATAATTTGAAAGGGTGATTGTAAAAATCTATTCCTTCTTATAATGTTATAATTCAAAGAATATATATCTTATCTTAATACAGTAAAAAAGGAATTTGAAAGATTGATTGTAAAAATTAATAAGAATACACAAAGTTGTCAATGAAGAATATGTATCTTATTTTAATATATTAAAAAAGAATTTGAGAGGTTGATTGTAAAAAATAACAAGAATACAAAAATTTGTCAATTTTAATAATACATTATTTCATGAAGCCCAACATCAAATCTAAAACATGTGCCCATTAACAATATTATCTAACATGCCACATTAGCAAAATTGAATTGAATGCATTAAGGTATGACATTTATTTGACTTTTGAGGATAACTTTTATAGTTGTAAGATAAGATGATTCTTATCTACTGATATTCACCCTGTCTAAACTAAAATGGAATATTAAATCCCACCATTAATTCTTGTTAATCCTACACATTATATTTACCCTCTCTTTCTACTCTAAAAACCTTTCTAACGGAACCTCCCTTATAGTAATATTGTCCTATTTTGTAAGAATAGTCTTTATTTGCAAGAGGAAAAAACACCAAGATTTGTAAAGAGCACGCACATTCCGAACGCGAATAATCCAAAAACTATAAAATCTCTTTAAAGCGCGCATAGATCATTTTCACACGCAAAAAAAAGAGTGAAAGTTTCAAGATGCTTGTTTTCTATTAATTTAAATCCTTGAACTTAATGTTTGCTATTTCGAATTTCAACAAGTACGATGTACCTAACTCTTCCTTATTTCACGGGCCAACTCGTAATCATTTTCGAAGTGGCTAGCAAAATTGGGGAAATGGACGCACTAGCATAATAAATGAAAAGCTAAGTTGTGATTTATCAGAATTGATAAACGTTTTGGTTATCTGCCAAAATGATAAAATAATAAAAATTAAATATTGATTAAATGATATATTACATATGGATTCTTCTTGATTAAAAATAGCATCGTAGTCATACATACACATCCTCATCCACAAACTCCTCCTTCATATCAAATGAAGTCGGCGAATTTGCTCTACCTCTTACAAACGACTAGTTACAACGTCGAACTATTAAAAATACGACATAATTAATATACTTTTAAATTTAATGTCAAAATAAAATGTAGTTTTTAAATTCAATGTCAAAAAAAATATAATATTACTTATCGTAATCTTTGCGAAAATTCAATTCTTCGGAGCCATCGCAATGTTTGTAGTGGAGTTTGAGAGTAAATTGAAGCGGATTGAGTATATGAAAAAAACCTCACTCATTTTTATAGCGCGGTAAATATCGAGTTGTTGTGGAAATTACAGAACGATCTTGTCAGTTGAAGTGACCGGCAATAGTCGGTCGGGCTCCAACAATAGTCGGTCGGGCTTCGACGCATCAATTTGGTAAAAAGTGGCCTCTGGCAGTGGGTCACGTCGATCGACATGCCAAAAGCAGGACACCCCCAAAAATAAGGATGTGTCGTATTGTAAAACCTTCCAACAACTTTGTTCGCTCGCAGTTGGGTCGGTTTAGGCTCTGATTGGCAGTAGCGAAATGGGCCATTAAGCTTCCTACACCCAAGCCTCTTGTTTTTCCGCTAGCTGAATGGTCCATTAAGCTTCCACTAGGAAATGCCGAACATAGCCCTACTCGGTTACCCATCAATTCGGGTGAAATTGGTCAAGTGAGTCGCTTTTTTTTTTTTGGTCGAAACAAGTCGCTTCTTTATACAATTAGACCACTTTGGTTATTGTTCAAAAGAAATTGAACGGTACCTTTTAAAAGGAAATATAATTGAATGGAAAGAGTAATTTCTACACAATACAGCTTATTGCCTGCATCGCAAATCGCAAATCGCAAATCGCAATTCCAACCGAAACTGACATGATGACAGAATAATTTCCCAATATATTTGTCTCTGCATTCTTCTTTTTTGTCCGATTCAGTCCAACCTGAACTTAGGGTTTAGATCTGATCTTTGCATTCCCTTGGTTCGTCATTTCATCTTTACATCGTCATTCCTCGTAGATCCAGCTCTTGATTGCTTCTACGTCCATTTGGATCTGCGCATCCTTGGTCGGGACAGTGAATCTGGAACTATTCTCTCCAACCGGCACTGGGAAATGGCGGCGGCGGAAGCAGCTGTCGAGGTTCATAAGTTCGCGCAATGCATCACCTGTCATGCCTGGAGTCCCGATCATTCAAGTTAATCTCTATGTCCTTAATGTTTCACTTTTTTTTTTTTTTGTTTTCGATTACTTAATGGGAAAAGCAGCCATTAGTTTCCATTTGAGTGTTTTGGATCTTAATTGGCGGTGTGGGATGAATTTCTCTTGGTTTGTGACTCTTTACTTGTGAAGAAAGCATGCTCTAACTTCTGGTGTTAATTGCTTTGCACATGTTGCCAATGACTTATCTTAGACATGGCTGAGGAAACTGCTTATTGTTGAGGGTTGTCATGCTCTTGATTTATTGTTTCTCATACATGCAAGTGTTGCTGGCATCTATGTTGAGTGTGTGCACGAGCATTCTTATATGTTCAAATTAGATTTGTGAGGTGAGTTACGCCTAATAAAACTAGGTTATATCTTTCGCTCCAAGTTCAATCTTTGCAACTGGTGATCTAGGGTTTCGGCCACATTTGAAAGTGGAGTGGATCACAACTAATTGATATGTAAAAATGTTGTGATTGTTGCCAATGACATTTTTAGAAGGGGATAGTTTTGACCAGATTGGTAGCAAATAGCAATTGGGGTAGCAGAGAACTTTATATTTCAATGTTTGCTCTCTTATTCCTTGTTCTTCTTCAAAGGTGGAGTGGCTCACTACTCATTTGACTAAATTAAATATCAGTATATCACATATCATGTGCTCTTTTCTTTTAATTCTATTTCTGAATTTATGAAAAATTAATCTGATACATCCATTGTTTATTCACTTATTGCATCGTATTTATTTCTAACAATTGTCCTTAACCTATTTGTCTTTGTTTCATAGTGATTGCATTCTGTCCAAACAACGAAGAAGTTCATATATATGGAAAGTTAGAAGGCAAGTGGGAGAAGATACATGTTCTTCAAAAGGTAAAAAAAATAAATCTAGTTTTATGTTGCAGCAATTGTTGTTCCCTCTCACATCATTGGTGCAAGTAAATTCAGTGTGTTTTTCCTTAGTCTGCACTACTTGTGTTCTAGCTGAAGTTTCAGTGATTATCATTTTCTTTTGTCCACAGCATGACCAAATCGTGTCTGGTATAGACTGGAGTGCAAAATCAAACCGAATTGTAACTGTATCCCATGATCGAAACTCGTAAGTGACTTAATTTGAGAGTTTTTTTAAAAAGAATTATTAGTGCTTAAAGATATCACATATCCCCTTTTTTCAATGAATATGTGAAGTAAATATGCTTATCGATGTTTGTCTTAATTGAGCTTGCATATAAATTCTCGCTTTTCTTTGTTAGGTATGTTTGGAACCTAGAATCATCAGAATGGGTGCCTACTCTTGTTATCCTCCGACTTAACCGTGCAGCCCTTTGCGTCGAGTGGAGCCCACTAGGTACTAAAAAGATTTTTCCAGATCATTATTTATTTATTTATTGATTTTGTTTTGTTTTGCTTTGTTTTGTTTGTTTTGTGTTTGGTGTCTTGTTCTTTCTATGTGTTTTGTTCTCCTTTGGGTCTCTCGGTCACATCCCCTCCCCTCGGTGTCAAACCATGGGTACCTCCATCTTAACCCCCCCAGATTCTTCTTTAGGGGAACTGCACTAGGTCAATGTTGTTGTTTTTGTTGTTCACCTGCTTGTTATCGTAATGCTGCATTGAATATGACCACTGAGGATACATTTTGATCTGGAATTGGAGTGCTGTACATGTTCATGCGAATTTGTTACGCAAGTCTCTAACATATTCTTCTTCATGCCCTTTTTGTACTTATGATAGCCTGCTTTTAATGGTTAAAATTTAACAGAAATTCTGATAATTTTAATCATGTCAGAAAACAAGTTCGCCGTCGGGAGTGGTGCTAAGACAATTTGCATATGCTACTATGAGCAAGATAATAACTGGTAGAAAAACCATGCTCTGTTTTTTTTATCCAAAAACATTTTGCACTTCTGACCATGTTCTTGATAAGTATGATGTATGCTCTCAGGTGGGTGAGCAAACTTATCCGTAAGAGACATAATTCTTCTGTGACAGGGATAGCATGGCATCCAAACAATGTAAGCCTCTCCTTTTTATTGTGTATGCTATTCTATTTTATTGGGTTATGTATTATGCATATGCATTCCTTAACATTTGACTGCACCTGATTTCTTTTAATGCTACCTCTACATGACACATAAGGCATGATGCATCACGTGATAAACTAATGAATGTACATGAAGAGTCAAAGACACTCTGCTAGTGCTCCATTCAGAATATTTGAAAGTTAAGATCAGTTGGTCAAACATAATAATTCAAAGCGCAGAATCTGCCGGCGGTCTAAAAATTGTGTGAACCTGATGTTTCCGCTTGCGTACCTTCGGCATGCATATATCAGATTTTATAGGCAATATGGGAATGATGGGATTATTTGTTCATTATCATATGTGATTCTCTTCATACCCTGCAGATACTACTGGCTACAACATCTACTGATGGAAAATGTCGTGTTTTTTCAACTTTCATTAAAGGTGTTGATCCCAAGTATGTCATTGGTCCATCTCTGCAGTCTTAGTTTCTTTGGACTTATTTCAAAACACCCCTTACTAATTAACTGCATTTCTGATTATTGTTTTGATCAGGGAGTTGGAGACAAGTTCTTCAGATTCTAAATTTGGAGAGGTTTTTCTTCAATTTCTTTCGTTCTGTTATTACACTATGATTTATTATCAATGCTATGTTTTATGGAAGTGAACTAAGCATACATCTGACAAATTTATTGGAGTGCAACTTCTTTTGTGTCCAAGTATCTAGCAACAAAACAGTTGATTTGGAGACTGTCAATGGGGAACTGATATGAACATACTTTATACCTTGCTGAACCTTATCTTGTAGTCAGGACATTAAATAGGTCTTTATCAATAGAACTTGCAAGTCGAAATAAAGGTTTTCAAGATATTACTACAAAGTTAAGCTTGCGGGGTGGAAACCCAAAAACGACCACTGGACTTAAATTTTAATCACAACTTCTGCCCGAAGTCAATTTCTAAACATATGGCCTAATCCAAAATTTCAAGTTACCCTTGAGAGTTGAATTAGAGAGAAAAATGAATGATGTACTGTGAGGTATGAACAAATTATTTAGCCACAACATTTTGGTTTTGTGAATCGTCAAACATAATATTGCATCATTGCCTGCGGGGTGGAAACCCAAAAACATCATTGCCTATATCAATATTGGTTCATTTTAACTAAATTCAATTATTATTGTCACATAGCTGAATTTCAGTTTTCCTTTGGTTTGTCGGGCGATGATGATAATGCTTGGGTCTTCCACATACACCCTCTCGATTTTATGTCGGGGCAAGGGTGTGCTCAACTTGGCCCCCCAGACCCCACCCAAGGCGAGTTAAAACTGGGTTGTTGTTGTTGTTGTGCCTATGCATAGCCACCAAATTTTGCTTAAGATATAACCTGTTTGAACATGCTTAGAAATACTCTCTCCCTTTATGAAAGACCACTACATCCCACTGAAAGGGGTAATGCATCAGCCCCTGGCTCTCAAGGGTGGACTAGAGATGAATTTTCAGTAATTAGATGATAAAGCAGCCATCCTTTCTTTGCTTCTGTTCGGATTTGCAAATCTTGTTTCTTTTAGGTATTGCCTGTAATTTAAGTTCTCTCTATTCAAGATATTAATGGCTTGGGTATTTCTCTTCTTGAGCCAGGATTATTGAATTTATATATTGTTATATATGCACTATGATAGTTTATTCGGAAGATATTATTAACTAGTTCCACTATTGCAACAGCAAATTATTCAGCTAGATCTTTCATATTCCTGGGCGTTTGGTGTCAAGTGGTCTCCAAGTGGAAACACCTTAGCTTACGTAGGTCAGATATTTTTCTCAACAATTTGTAACTGCATTCTTGCTGCTAATTAAGATTTTCTTATCATCTTCTTTTTTGTACACATTGTCATTCTCTTATGTCTCTCATCTTAAGTAGTTTTTTGAGAGGTGCTATGTTTCTGAGATTGAAAATGTTTTCTGCATTCTTCAGGACATAACTCAATGATCTATTTTGTGGACGATGTCGGTCCCTCTCCCTTGGCACAAAGTGTTGCACTTCGTGATCTGCCTCTTCGTGATGTGGGTCAGCGTCCATTCTTGTTAACATAAAAATTATAGATTGGCCTTTCACTTTGGCTGTGAAATTTGATGTTAATCTGACATTCATGTTACTTCTAGGTCTTGTTTGTGTCGGAGAAAATTGTCATAGGTGTGGGCTTTGACTGCAATCCAATGGTCTTCGCAGCAGATGAAAGCGGATTATGGTAAGCCATACTTCACTCTTGCACTGTTTTTTTATTAAAGATGGGGACCCAGTTTGCCTTTTCCTGTGTAAATAAAATTTTGAAAACACTTTTTTTGCTTCTGAAGCATGATATGTTATCTCTGAAAAATAAACAGCATTGCCCTGGTAAAGATTTAGATTGCTATGAATACATCAATAGTTTTTCTTCTAAATTTCCCGTTTCACCATATATGCAGGAATTTTGTTAAATTTCTTGATGAGAGGACGGCAACTCCTTCAAGTGCAAGACAGGGTTCACAGGTATGTGTTCCTTACTCTATTGTAGTTCATTTTCACCCGCATATCCACAACCATATAAGATGAGATTTTTTTCCCTATTTTGCCTTCAACTTTTTCTCTGATTAGCAAGCTATTATTCCACAGCATCTGCATTTGGTCTTTCATATAAATTTTTCTAATGCTAGTTCGTTCTTTCATATAAATGTTTTCCCTCATGCTCATTGGCTTTTATACAGTGCCTTTGAGATGGATTTAGCCCCTATATCAATTTTGGTGCATTCTTACTAAATTCAGTTATTATTGTCACATAGCTGAATTTCAGTTTTTCTTGTGTCTATCGGGCGCATCCTCCTTACATTTTCAGATTATGGGTGCCCCCATCTTGACCCCCCAGATCCCACTTGAGCGGGACTATACTGCGTGATGATGTTGATGTTGTAGTTCGTTCTTTCTCTTGTTGTTTTGTTATTTTCTATTAGCTTCTTCTATCAGAACCCTATTATAATGTCAATTTTTAAATCTTCACCTATCCAAAAACGAGGTCATCTAACCTGCTGATTTAAATCATCACATCTTCTGTACTCTAGACTGGTTCACTCAAATTAATATCTTTGCAGATATCTGAAGCATTTGGGAAACTTTATGGGCAATCAAGGTACAGCTTTAACAATGACAGTTTTGACAACTCAAAACCGCATGGCAGCATTCATGAAAACTGCATCAAGTCAGTCTTTTTCCTTCATCTACTTCCTATATACGTTATGTTTATACTTGTTAACCCAAAATTTAATGTTATTTAACACATCTTGTGCTTGAAATCAGTTGCATTGTGCCCTTGAAGAAGCCCGGAGATTCAATAATCAAACACTTCACCACTTCAGGTCACTCGACAACTCCTTTTACCTCTGTTTATGATCAAATTTCACGACCATTAGATTGAGACCTGTAAACTTATTCCTGTGTGCTTTTTGCTTCTTGATGATTCAGGACTTGATGGAAAAGTGGCTATCTGGGATGTGAGTAATGATGAAGATTTGGCCGAGTATATGTGAAGCTGCAGAAACTACATAATACAAAATCTTCATGTATTTTGATATCTACTCCTGGATATATTCATATACGGCGCGAGTTTGGGTGCAAATTTTGATGTATGTCACCAAACGATGTGATTAAAGTTACAAATTTTCTGCAACTTGTATGTTGCTGTACCCAATTTGGCCCTCACTCTTACTTTTGAATTTTCTTGTATGGATGATATGATACTCTTACAGTATGATTACATGTCTTCTTTTCTTTTAAACAATTTACTTGAAAATGCATATTGTTATGTAAATCCAGGCTTTATATATATAGGGTAATAAGCTGATAGTTTTTAACATAAGGGTCGGTTTTTCAAGTTTTAAGGAACTAGGGCGGAACTTGGACAAAATCCTCACTTCCAGATTTGGGTTTTTGAGTATTCATGTTTCAGTGAGTGGCCTTAGTTCAATTTAATATGTTATGGAACTAAATTGTTGCCAATTTTAGGCTTCAAGAAATACCACAGCTTAAAACTTGGTATATTTATTGAAGAGTCACAAGTTTATAAGAAGGTTATTGTTTCTTCATTAGTCCATGAACAAGAAATGTCCGATGGATAGGCTGGGATGTTAGATTCAAATTCAATGCATGAATGAACAGTTGATAGGGTTGATCATCAAAATTATATAGGATTTCTATATACTAGTTGAACCTATCGCGCCATTCACTACTAGTCTACTACTACTTTAAATTTAAAATTATTTTTTTATTATAAATAGGATATTTATGATAAAATGTAATTAAATTTTTGATATGAACATCTATTTTTCTCAAAACAATTTTGATGTATACATCATATAAAATTAGACCTCTTATCCAATTTTTATTTTTCAGTTTGAGTTCATTTATATGGTAGAAGTCTTTATTTGTTCTATGATCAATCAATATAGGCCGAATGGCTTAAAACCACCCTTATAATTGGTGATATTTCACTTAACCATCCTTATATTGCGAAATTACAGAAAACCACCCTTATTGGACACTCCGTTAGATTTTAACTACCCCGTCCCAATTGTCGTTCCATTCCGTTTGCAGACTATGACATGGCACTTGTTTGATTTTTTTTTATTCTTTTAGCTTTTGTGTAAAACAAATATGTTCCACCTCACTTAACCACCCAGTCTTCGATTACCAAGTAACTCTTCCATTCTCAAATTACCAAGTCTTCGATTTTTCACCCTAACTTCACAAATTTGAGTTAATGAAGAGACCAACGAGAAGCGGCTGAGGAGATTAGGGTTGCAAGGGTTTTGTTCGACTTAGAAGATTGAGATTGGGGTTGCAAGTCTTCGATTCTGAGGAGATTTGTTTCAAGATTTCGGAAATTGCAAGGGTTTCGTTCGAATACCAAAATTTCGTGATTGAGGAGTGATTGCCGACATTCAAAGGATTTGGTTCTTCTGAGCAAGTATGTAAATGAAAGGCTCAAAATTGATTGTGTTTTAGAGCTTTTGGAAAGGGTTTATGGTTTGGGGATTTTGCAATTAGTTTAGGGCTTTTGCTTTAGTGCTTTAGGTTTGCCTTTCCAAAAAGTATTTATGCTTTTCTAGAAATGGGTTTGGCTTTTATACCAGTCCCCACTTTGTCTCTTCATGCATTGAGCAAGTGCATAGATTCCTTCTAGAAAGATGACATATGATAAGTGGGACAATATTTAATGCAACTAGGAAAAAAGTTCTAGGGTGTCGAAAGATGACATATCTATGTTAAAGTAAGCAAGTATAATATGAAAAGGGTAGGAAAAGATTCTTTTGTACAGTGTTGAGTTTGATAAATTATAATGACATGTCTTATTTTTTTTTCTATGTACAAGTATGAATATACATTTCAGGTTTTTATACGAGGGCACATTTTACAATTTCAAGCTTGATTAGTTATGTTATAAAAAAAAAAGGGAAGGCTCATTTATATGAAGATGTTGATGCAAATATAACCTCAAAAGTTGTGTTGGAAACCTTACTGTCTGAGGAGATTGGTCTGATGAATGTGAAGGAGATGTGGTTCTTATAACTTGGAAGAACCATTCATAATGGCCTCAAATATATCAAAGGGGACAGTGATGTAATGGAATTGGTTCAAAGTGTTGGAAATGATAGAGTTGTGCACATGTATGTTGTCCAAGGTGATGAGCCCAGTCCACTTACATTGAGAACCCAAGACCCAACATCTTAGCCCATTAATCAATCCACTCCAACCCTATTGATGAAACTAGCTAGGGCTTCAACAAATGTTCCAGTTGTGTCTACCCACAAGAAAAGTAAAAACACTCATGCCACCAAAAGCTTAAATCTACTCGAGGCTTTAGCTACAAAATTTTCATATAGTTCTAGTGATGAGGATGAAGAGGTTCTAGGGTCAGAATCCTCTGAGGATAGTGATGAGGATGAGGATTTTGAGTTCAAAAATAGTGAAGTTGAGGACGATGACTTATTTCACCAAAATATTGATAAGAATGTTGGTAAGTTTTAGGTTGATGATATTATTATATAACCAGATTGTAAAGAAGCTTATGTGGATGATGAGAAATCATTTGATGGTTCTGATGAATTGAGAAGTGAAAGTAGCTCTAATGTGGTTGGATCTACCAGGTATCCTCAATTCAACCCTCTTGTGGATTTTAAGGAAAAAAAATTGTGTTAAAGTCTGGCATGATATTTGGATCAAATGACATTTTTAGAAGAGCTTTAAGATAGTATTCTATAGAGAATGGTGGTGATTTTTACTACTTGCATAATGATAAGAGGATGGTGTTTGCTTATTACATAAATAAGTGTGAATGTGCTAGGTAACACTCTAGGAAAGTATGTGTCGGTAACAAAGTGTTGTGTAATTTTACTACATCTGCTAGGAGAATGGGGTCAGATGGTAGTTTTCAATTAAAGAAATTCATTGCAAATCATAAGTGTGACTAGCAACACGAGAATACCAAGGTGACATCAGTTTGACTAGAAGAGAGGTATTTAGAGATCTATAGGGATGATCCACAAAGGAAGCTTCAAGCGTTTATGAATGTTGTGAGAAGGGAAAACAAAATAAACATTACATACCACCAGGCTTGGAAAGCTAGATATAGAGCCATGTTGATGACATAAGGTGATGCTAGGGTTGAATATGGTTTGGTTTGGGATTATGCTACAACTATAAAGAAATGGAATCTAGAAAGCTCTAGCTATGTGAAGGTTTGTCTGGACAATTTAGAGAAGCTCCTCTTTCAAAGACTATATGTTTGTTTTGATGCTTGCAAGCAAGGGTTCATAAGGGGTTGTAGACCAATAATAGGGATGGATGGCTTTCATTTAAGAGGTGCATATACTGGTCAGGTGTTAGTGGCTGTTGGGAAGGATGAGAATGAAAACATATATCGCATTGCTTATGTTGTTGTTGAGGAAAAGTGGAAGGAGGTATGGGGATGGTTCTTGGACATTTTGATTCGAGATATTGGACAAAGCAACCCTTCTTTCGTCTCCGACAGGCAAAAGGTTGAGTTTCATATTTCATGTTTGACATCCATTCATGTGTACTAGTGTGGCTATTTGCATCTACTATCTTGAGTAAATGCTCGTTTTAAGTGCATTATTCTAAAACTTGACTTGTATCATTTGGGTTTATTTTCATTGCATGTACTTGAAATACCTTATCTTGATCATCTTTATATGAAAGGAGATCAATCTTCATTCTACATTTTACTTAATTGAAGAAGTGCTATCCAAGTTAGAACAAACTTTCCATTTCTAGTGACTAAGTTACCTTATTTATCTCATAGCCAATGAAAATGGCATTGTTCTATTCTAGAACAACCTTGAAGGATCTTTCGGATATAACACATGGATATAGCACGGATCTTCACCATATCATTGGGTAAGATCTCTTTTTTCTGTTCAACTTTTTTTTTCTAGTATTGTTTTGCTATAAATATCATTGACTTGATTACTTTTCTTATACATATTTCGCAATGATGAATCCAGATATTTCTCTTTTGATGGAGGCCCTTTACAAGAGTCTCGTATTGACCATTCTAGGACTTCTTACTAAGTACGTGTGCATGTTTATGGGAAGCAAGCCAAAACACCACCCCTGAAGAACCCTTGAAAGCTATCAATTAATACTATGTTGAGAGACTGATAAAATAAGGCGCAGATGTAAAAGGCTTTAATTAAATGCACATATGCACATGGACTAACTATTTAATGCATTTCCTAACTCATATCATAGGTGTTTACCACATGGAATATTGCTGAGCTCTAGAGTGCTCTTCCCACATATGATGGTTGCACTTGCAGATGGCTTGTAATTTGTTATGGTTTGTCTCTTACTCTCGAGAATTATTGATTCTTTATTGTAAGGATTTCGGAAAAAAATCACTAAACATATTTTTAATTGTTTGCATTTCATAAATCAATTGCAACAAGGTTATCTTGGTCGTAATAAAATTTTCAATATGCTGGTGTTAGTTTTCTGGCTAACGTTTCCTTTTTGATACCATACATTATGGCAGGAGTTGCATGCTTCTAAAACCAGTTCATGGCATGAAATTCAGTCTTTCCACTGCAAGGTGTGATGCTATTGGTAGTAAATTTAAGCGGGTTAGTTGTTCAAGTCTTGAAGGGGGTAATCACACTTACGATACTTTAGCTCTACCAAATATATTTTCTTATTAAAGATATATCCAATTTTGGAATTTATGGTTGATGTGCTATTTTCTACCAAATATATTTTCTTATTAAAGATATATCTAATTTTGTAATTTATGGTTGATGTGCTATTTTCCAAGTGTAGTAGAACCTTTTTTAAGTGTGATAAATGTAAATATGTACAAATGTACAATAGCCCCACAAGGGGTCGCCTAGTGGTAAGACATATGGGAGATGTTGGGATGTTTCAAGTTCGATCCTTGCCTCCGCCCCTTCACTCGGGTGAAAAACCAAGTCTCACCATTTTCCCTACCACTAGGTCGAACCAGTCGGTACAAATGCCTCCGCCCCTTCACTCGGGTGAAAAACCAAGTCTCACCATTTTCCCTACCACTAGGTCGAACCAGTCGGTACAAACCAGTTTACTTAGTCCATGTGCTTTGCCGGCTAGTTCACATACCCGGGGTTTACCACCAAAGGTGGATTGCTCGTTACTTAAAAATATAAATGTGTACAATTTTTATCTTACATTATTACATATTTGGTGCTATCTTTTCCAAATTCTTGATAGCGAGTCTATGAAAATGCCTCAAACAACTACTCCAATATACACGCACGCAGTCTCCTTCCCTAATAACTGAAAACGTCATAAATGCAGGGCAGACCATAACCATAAGAATTTGAAGCAATTGAAAACTTCAAGGACAACTAACAGGACAAGTAAAATCTAGACCAACGCTGAGCTATAAAACCATCTAACATAAACTACATAAAAACAATCTGAAATATTTGTCCAAGTTCCTTCACAGGAGCAACTATAAAGCCTACAATCAAAACTATCCTTAACTACTAATTAAACCTGCTACTAGGAAGAACATAACCATGCCCTTCACCTTAACGTCACAATTCTGTGTTGCATAACATGAACTACCCATGAAGGGTTCACAAGTTAGTGTCTTTGAAGCCAGCATAAGAGTCTTAAATGTACATATTACTCTTATATATGTTAAGAATATAATTTCACATATCACTCTTTGGAACACCCTTCCTCTTCGAAGCAATTCGATAGTTGAGTTCCTTGTTCCCAACTCCAAATCCTATGAAAGAACATCAAAACCAAGTAGTTAGGATGAATGCAATAAACTGATTAAGAAAGAGAACCATTGTAGAGAATTTATAAACCAAAACAGAACAAAGAAAGACACATGGAGTACCTTCACTGAAGCAACGCTTCTTTCCTGAAGTAGGAGCCTTTGCACAAATCTGAACCTGCACACTTTGTCTGCCTATATTGGATGGAAGAGATGTTTTCAAATCTTTGAACATTTTGAGAATTAAAGTGGCTATTAGAATATCATATTTCAAAACAGTTATTTTGACAACTACAAGAAAATAAAAACACTTCAAAACTAAAACCTGGAAATTCAAAGCTGAACCAAACAAGACCTAGAGAAACCATTTTAGTTTTTTTTTTTTATCCCAGTAACATAGTGCAGAAATACAGGGAAAGAAGCTTACGTTCATCTTCTCTCTTGTACAACTTTTTAAGCCTTTCAAGAGATCCGTTTTGATCCTCTCGCTGGACCATTAGTTTCGCCTGCCCGAGGATAGCTCCACAATAAGAGGGGTAAAATGATAGCACTATATATAGAGAAGCAAATGAAAATGGCTACCTGATAAAGCTGCCTCCAAAGGAACTTTCCCTTACACATTTTCATCTTCTCTACTACATTATTAGTATGTTGAGTGCCGAATACCGCCTCATAAATTTTCTTCCATAGCTTATCAGTTACTTGACTTAAATCCCTTCCCTGTAAAATTATCATAGCAACATCAGCAAATCTAAGAAGAGTCTCAAATACTAAAAATAGATACTTTGTTCCTCAAGAGATTATGAAGAATCAATCATACCAGCGTTTCATTTTCTACGTGCATCAGCTGTTCAATTGTACAATATGGTAAAATGCGCTCAAGAAGATACATATCCACGTCACCAACATTCCCAAGATACCTAATATTTTCTATAACAGTCTGAATACATAGATCAAGTAAAGATGGAGGCTTTCGTTGCATCAGCTTGCTTCTGTCAGCTTCGTGTAAGTATTCTGGTTTCATGATTGTTTCCTGGTCAATAGAGAAGCATTTATCATTACGTTAGTTGCAATTATTAAATTAACTTTCCAATGATATTAAGGTCCGTATATCACAATTCGACCAATTGCTGAAAAATCTGTCCTTGAGAAAAAGATTAAAGAACCTGTCAAAGTGAAAATAAAGATTTCATGCTGCAAATTCATGTTGCTATATTAAGTTTTTAACATAACACCAATTATCAGATTCATTAACTCAAAGATTAAACAACTTCGGTAATTTATGTGACCATAATCAAAATATATGGAATACATGTATCTGAAGGGAGTAGATTCATTAAAACAACCATCGGCTTTCATACCACTTTGCAGTCGGGGAGACGGGCCTAGTTGCCAAGCACATAATGGCTAAGCCATCCCAAAAGAGTAACCCATAAAAACTTATATACTATTTATCTCCCAACTTTCCCATCTCTACACATATGCAAGAAAGAGAGAATAGATTCATCAAATTCACAGTCAATTTGACTTCGCCCTTTCCCTACCCCTAACAGAACTTAATCACAATCCAAAATATCATCCAAATTAAACGACTATCAGTAAATCAATCATACAAATAAAGAACAGCGAAATCAGAATCAGACGTCAACATTCTTTGATAAACGGAGCAAAGAGTGAAGAAAAAACAAGGGATTAGGGTTTCTGGGAGAGCTCACGATTCACGAAAGTAATGGAGAATTGGAGTAAGTTGATGAGAGTATCACTTGCAGGGATTCTGTAACAAGCGCCACCAGGATAAAGAAACCTGAATTGAATTCAACTGTGACCGGGGTCCGGGCGATAGTTTGATACAGGATCACTTACACTATTATGATTTTATTCATCCTAAACCCGGTTTAGCCGGTTTGTGTCTAATGCTTTGTAGGTATCCGGTTTGTTCCGGTTGAATGAGGTTTCAAATGCCTGCTTCTTGTACTTAAGCCATCTCTGGCTTCTTTGTCCAATTAATCAAAATCAAAACCAAATTCCAAATCTCTTAACTCTCTCAATGGATTCAACGAATTCATGAACTCCTTTTCTCTTGCTCCTACAGAACGATCCTTCTAAACCTCGATCGATCTCGGGACTCGAGATACTTAAGCCCAGGTTATCGGTTAACCTCACTTAGGATTTATCCAATATCAGCTTTGTTGCATCAATGGTATCAGAGTCAATGGTGAGCGACGCCAGGAATCAACGATTTAGCGACTTGGATCGCCAACTTGAAGACTCGTTCAAAGCTTGCTTAGAATCCCAAAAGAATATGATGAAGGACATTGAGGAGATGAAGATGATGATCTGTGAGTACTTCAATATTCCGCTTCCGATTTGCAAGCTGACATGTGTTGAACCAACTATGGTGATCGAACCTTCAAATCAGACTCCCAGCATCCCGATATTGACTAGCAAAGAGTCCTCCGATGAGCAAAATGTCATAAGCGAACCCTCAAATCTGAACGAGATGTCAACGATTGAGTCGTTTCTTGAGGAAGAAACTCCATATCAGAACTACAACTACTCTATCCAGAAGCAAGCGGAGGAAGTTGATTGGAATGAGCTCTCAAATCAGATCGACCTCAAGGTGTTCGACGAAACGCCAAAATCAATCAGCCGTGTTCAGACCAAGTCGCAAGAGGAGCCAAAGCAACGGGAATTCATTGCTGCCAAGGAACCTTTTAGTTCGGTTGCTCACCAGGTGCTCGATGAACTGCTCGAGCAACAAGCTGATTTGAAGAATTCAGAGGTGAGTGATTTGTCAGATGTTAAGTGCTTATTGGTTGCAAATGACGAAGATACTGATTTAATTAAGGAGTTAGACGAGTTTTTAATACAAGAGCATTATATAGGAGTGAGTTTTGATCCTGGTGGAAAATTCGAAGTCACATTAGAACTAATGGAACTGCCACATCTAGTCGCCCACCAGGCGTTTGATGAAATGCCTGAGTCACAAATTTTCCATGAACATGACTTGTTTGATGAGGTTAAAGAATGTAATGGGTTCACTGATGATGATATGAATCCAACCATGGGATTTATGCTAGTTCAGAATTCTGATGGGTTGAAGACATTTGCAACACCTCGGGTAGTATGGATGGAAGACAAAGATGGAAAGAAAGGAGAAGACTCGATCGAGAACTCAATCTTGAACTCTCTTAGTGACCCGTGGAGATGGGAATTACACACCCACACAACCTTGTCAACCACAACCTATTCACTACTGGTGGGATTCAAAAACTGGTTGCCTAAGCAAGAGTTAGTTGGTATTTCTTTCAGTATATATAAATCACCTATCGTGCCTAATTTTCCAAGTGTTCTACCAACTCATGTGCATGGAGCATTGAACATTGTTTGGTTTGCAAGGGATTATTCTGCTGAATTGTTTGATTTTGACCCCGGGGGAGAATTGATTCTTGTTGGTGATCCTCTTAATGTGAAATCTGCCCTTCCTAAGAAGCATAGTAACTTGTGCTTTACTAGTGAGGAGCTGACTGAAACAATAAATTCCCCTAGAGCTGTTGCAATTGAGTCTGTTGTGAATCAGTCTGCTCAGCTGGCTTCCGAATGTGGATCAGCAAGTACTCATTTTGTGAAAGATATTTGTCTAGCAATACCAATTTTTGATTCAGAAAGTTTGCACACTACTAGTGATTTTGCTCCTGTAATGTTGAGTTTTGATCCTGGAGGAGAGCAGCTATTGTTGACTGGTAGGGTTCAAAAGTATGTCATAGAATTAATTAGCAAAGGTCTCTTGTGGCAACTAATGGAACAACGAGGGCAATGTGATCGTATTGAGCAGTTGTTAGTGATTGTTCCACTTTTAAGCAAGCAAGTTGCTCATTTGGTCAATGTTTTCAATGAGCATTTTGAGCAAGGGAAAATGATAGGTGATAATGTAAGAATTTTATTCTTTGATCCTAGAGGAGAAACAATGCTTCTTGTTGTTGGCCCTTGCAAGTCATGGTGTATACATGAATGGAATGATACACATAAAGGGTCTAATACATTGAGGGATGCTAATGTATACATTCAGCAGGCTGCTTTGATGGAAGCTGGGATAGTGCTAGTAGATGATAACTTAGCGCTTCTTGCAAACTTACATCCATGTGTTGTTGAAAATTCTCCAAGGAGAAATTTAACTACTGAGTTTGTCTGTGTGAGGAAAGGCTGGGATATTCACTGGTTGATGGAAGATTTCTTATGTGTCCTTGATTGTGCAAGGAAAAGCTGGGATATTCACTGGTTGATGGAAGATTTCTTACGTGTCCTATTTTATGTTGAAGAAGTTACTACAAAGTTTTTGCTTATTAGGGACAGAAGCTCCATGATAGTTACTTTTGACATGAGCAACAACCATGTAGACCTCATCAACAATTGGCATCATGAAATGGAAAAGTTGGTGTTTGCTTTGAACACTTTTGACATAGTGAGGGGAAACTTTACAGTGTTTATTTTCGACCCAGGGGGACGATACTTCAAGCTCATTACTTTTGCTCAAACGGACAATGCCTTGGAAATGAAGTCTCTTAGATTGATCCTTGAGGACAAGGATCCTCTCGAGGAGGGAGTATTGATACAGGATCACTTACACTATTATGCTTTTATTCATCCTGATGAAACCCGAAATAAACGCGCTATAAACGGGAATATAAAAATACTAACTCTCGGGATTTCGTACAACCGAACGGTTTTCGTACGTGGATTATTCCTCCTCCCCACCCCTCAGCCGGTTGTTTTTGTGCTCTTTACGAATAAAGCCTTTAGACTTTATACCGTTTATAGCGCGATCTCACTCGGAGATCAAACACGTCGAGCTTTGGCAAACGAGATAGTTCTCGAGCCAGAGAGGATTTTCGACCTTTTAATTCATATTACCTACTTACTATTTATAGGAAGAAGATTGTTTGGCCAAGTGATTATACTCGATGTGGGATGAGATATGAAAATCCCTTAAATAACATTTTACCCACACACATGCACATGGTGATGATGCATGGTGGTGTGCCGATTTCGTTGACTTTTAAAGAGATTCAATTTGTGAATTCACTCGTGAATTGGATCAGGAGCACACACAGGCACATAAAGTTTGTTTTGGCCCATTAGGCTAGATTAATGTGACTTGCCTAAGCCCGTTTGTAGTTCTATTAGATAGAATACCTTTATAAATGTTTTGACCTTTGATTGTCCACGTAAGAACCGCGTGGCCTCGCGACTTGAGTATATATGCCGATTTTAGACGCGTGCACATAACGCAATATGTTGTCCCTTTTATTATATAGTGGTTATTTCGCGCACCATCACAACCTCTTGGCTCGACGTCCTCGTTCCACGAGGTCAACGAGACAATAAACAGGTGCGCCAGTCGAGTTCCAAGTACGAGTTTTTATCGATTCTAAGCGATTTGACCTAAACACGAGATCAAAGTAGGGTGAGCGCACATTGCTAAGGCAGTTAAGACCTCGTCCTTTATAGAGTTAGCAAACCTTGTCCCTTGGAGAGTTAGCAGATCTCGCCCAGAAGAGAATCATCGCCAACCCCGAGCCTCGCTCGGGTTGCGCACGCTTTTCGAGATTTTGGACCTCGTCCACAAGAGAATCGTCGCCAACCCCGAGCCTCGCTCGGGTTGCGCACGCTTTTCGAGATTTGGTACCTCGTCCACAAGAGAATCGTCGCCAACCCCGAGCCTCGCTCGGGTTGCGCACGCTTTTCGAGATTTGGGACCTCGTCCACAAGAGAATCGTCGCCAACCCCGAGCCTCGCTCGGGTTGCGCACGCTTTTCGAGATTTGGGACCTCGTCCCCAAGAGAGTTGTCGCCAACCCCGAACTTCGCTCGGGTTGCGCACGCTTTTCGAGATTTGGGACCTCATCCCCAAGGGAGTTGGGACCTCGTCCTTTAGAGAGTTTGGGCCTCGTCCATAGGAGAATTTGGACCCCGTCCATAAGAGAGTTTGGACCTCGTCCATAAGAGAGTTTGGACCTCGTCCATAAGAGAGTTTGGACCTCGTCCATAGAGAGTCTGGACCTCGTCCATAGAGAGTCTGGACCTCGTCCATGAGAGAGTCTGGACCTCGTCCATGAGAGAGTCTGGACCTCGTCCTTAGAGAGTTTGGACCTCGTCCATAAGAGAATTTGGACCTCGTCCTTAGAGAGTTTGGACCTCGTCCATAAGAGAGTTTGGACCTCGTCCGTAAGAAAATTTGGACCTCGTCCATAGAGAGTTTGGACCTCGTCCATAAGAGAGTTTGGACCTCGTCCATAAGAGAGTTTGGACCTTGTCCATAGAGAGTCTGGATCTCGTCCATGAGAGAGTCTGGACCTCGTCCATAGAGAGTCTGGACCTCATCCATGAGAGAGTTTGGACCTCGTCCATAAAGAGTTTGGACCTCGTCCATAAGAAAATTTGGACCTCGTCCATAGAGAGTTTGGACCTCGTCCATAAGAGAGTTTGGACCTCGTCCATAAGAGAGTCTGGACCTCGTCCATAGAGAGTCTGGACCTCGTCCATGAGAGTCTCCAACCCCAAGCGAGGGGTGGACTTCGCAACCTTAAACCGAGGATCTCCAACCCCAAGCGGGAAGCGAGGGGTGGACTAGCGCACTTTTTGAGAATCTCCAACCCAAAGCGGGAAGCGAGGGGTGGATTTGCGCACTTATCGTTTGACGGCAACCCTGAGCGGGAAGCCCGGCGGTCCCGCGCAAAACGAGGTTTGACGGCAACCCCGAGTTTGGTCCCGGGTAAAACGAGGTTCGATTGCAACCCCGAGCGGGAAGCTCGGCGGTCTCGCATAAAACGAGGTTCGATGGCAACCCGGAGGCGCCACATAAAGACGAAGGCCTCGCCAGCGCACGCCAGGGGCGAACCCCGTGGCGCCGCACGGATATGGCGGCCTCGCCAGCGCACGCCAGGGGCGAATCCCATGGCGCCGCACGGATATGGCGGCCTCGCCAGCGCACGCCAGGGGCGAACCCCGTGGCGCCGCACGGATATGTGGCGGCCTCGCCAGCGCACGCCAGGGGCGAACCCCGTGGCGCCGCACGGATATGGCGGCCTCGCCAGCGCACGCCAGGGGCGAACCCCGTGGCGCCGCACGGATATGGCGGCCTCGCCAGCGCACGCCAGGGGCGAACCCCGTGGCGCCGCACGGATACGGCAGCCCTGCCAGCGCACGCCAGGAGCGAACCCCGTGGCGCCGCACCAGAGACCAGGGCTAACTAAAGAGGGAAGAGGACGCACTTACGTGATTATCCGAGAGTTAGGTCGGATAGGGAGAGCAGGTTCCCACAGACGGCGCCAGTGATGAAACCCGAAATAAATGCGCTATAAACGGGAATATAAAAATACTAACTCTCGGGATTTCGTACAACCGAACGGTTTTCGTACGTGGATTATTCCTCCTCCCCACCCCTCAGCCGGTTGTTTTTGTGCTCTTTACGAATAAAGCCTTTAGACTTTATACCGTTTATAGCGCGATCTCACTCGGAGATCAAACACGTCGAGCTTTGACAAACGAGATAGTTCTCGAGCCAGAAAGGATTTTTGACCTTTTAATTCATATTACCTACTTACTATTTATAGGAAGAAGATTGTTTGGCCAAGTGATTATACTCGATGTGGGATGAGATATGAAAATCCCTTAAATAACATTTTACCCACACACATGCACATGGTGATGATGCATGGTGGTGTGCCGATTTCGTTGACTTTTAAAGAGATTCAATTTGTGAATTCACTCGTGAATTGGATCAGGAGCACACACAGGCACATAAAGTTTGTTTTGGCCCATTAGGCTAGATTAATGTGACTTGCCTAACACCGTTTGTAGTTCTATTAGATAGAATACCTTTATAAATGTTTTGACCTTTGATTGTCCACGTAAGAACCGCGTGGCCTCGCGACTTGAGTATATATGCCGATTTTAGACGCGTGCACATAACGCAATATGTTGTCCCTTTTATTATATAGTGGTTATTTCGCGCACCATCACATCCTAAACCCGGTTTAGCCGGTTTGTGTCTAATGCTTTGTAGGTATCCGGTTGAATGAGGTTTCAAATGCCTGCTTCTTGTACTTAAGCCATCTCTGGCTTCTTTGTCCAATTAATCAAAATCAAAACCAAATTCCAAATCTCTTAACTCTCTCAATGGATTCAACGAATTCATGAACTCCTTTTCTCTTGCTCCTCCAGAACGATCCTTCTAAACCTCGATCGATCTCGGGACTCGAGATACCTAAGCCCAGGTTATCGGTTAACCTCACTTAGGATTTATCCAATATCAGCTTTGCTGCATCATAGTTCGCCAACTCAATTCAACGCATATATATCTTCGGAGGATACGCTTATACTAAGTGTAGGCAAAAATCTTACAGTAGGTGAAAAGTAATAATATTTATATTGAAGATTCACTACATCGATGAAGATAAAGCAGATTTATTGGGACCCGTTTTCCAAATTTTCAATTGTCCATTTGAATTTGAAATTTGAAAGTTGTACCGAAAAAGAAAAAAGAAAAAATAAATTAAATTTAACCCATCTCTTTTTTTTGGTCGAAAATTTTACTCATCTTTTAACATTAATTGTTCTCAAATGAGATTAAAACAAAATTAAACTTTGTGGAAGGCCTCCTGGACACTCCTCATTTAGGTCAAAATAAGAATAACATCAGTATCCAGTTGTCGTCGTCCCGGATTAAACTTTATGGCCGTCTGAACTGTGGCCGTTTATCCAGCCACCGTCATCCGCTTGGAGTATCTCCGAACGTCAGGGGTCTGTCGTTGTTCGAGTCCGTTCGGCTATCTCCGACACCAATTCCACCCCGATCTGAATCACAATATTCGACGCAAATTGGTTTGTCAGTTAATAGTGCGCGAAATAATCGCTAAATAATTAAGGGTGAAAAGTTACGTATATAAGAAGGAAATGAGATGATACGCTGCGTTGTATGTACGCGATTAAACATGGCCCAACAAATAAGCATGCTTGGCCAAAAAACACATGGTTTAGCTCAGCATAAACCGATTAGCACAAATATTAAAAGGCCGAAATCTCAAACTTGATTGTTTGTCAAAAAGGAAGAAAGAAATCCGCCACATCATCACCATCATGTGCTCCCACATACATAAATTCGTTTGCTTTCTTGTGGAAGAAATCAAATAGGATGTCCCACATCGAACAAATTGGATAAGCAGCGAGTCAATTTCATTATATATAGAATGGAGGTGGATCAAACTAAAAGGTCGAAAATCCCCTTTGGTTCGAGAACTATCTTGTTTGCCAAAGCTCGACGTGTTTGATCTCCGAGTGAGATCACGCTATTTACGGTATAAAGTCTAAAGGCTTTATTTGTAAAGAGTACAAAAACAATCAGCTGAAGGGTGGGGAGGAGGAATAATCCACGTACGAAAACCGATCGGTTGTACGAATCCCCGAGAGTTAGTATTTATTAAAATGTCGTTTATAGAGCGTATTATATCGGGTTTCAACACTGACCGAACGAATTCCCGAGAGTTAGTATTTATTAAAATGTCGTTTATAGCGCGTATTATATCGGGTTTCAACACTGGCGCCGTCTGTGGGAACCTGCTCACCTTATCCGACCTACTCTCGGGTAATAATCAAGTAAGTGCATCCTCTTCCCTCTAGTTAGCGCGTCCTATGTGCGCGGGCCCTCAAAGAGGGGCATGCACGGCTTAGCCGCAGTCTCTGGTGCGGCGCCACGGGGTTCGCCACGGGCATGTGCGGCTAAGCCGCAGTCTCTGGTGCGGCGCCACGAGGTTCGCCCCTAACGTGCGCGGGCTTAGCCGTAGTCTCTGGTGCGGCGCCACGGGGTTCACCTCTGGCGTGCGCGGGCTTTAGCTGCAGTCTCTGGTGCGGCGCCACGGGGTTCGCCCCTGGCGTGCGGGGGCTTAGCCGTAGTCTCTGGTGCGGCGCCACGGGGTTCACCTCTGGCGTGCGCGGGCTTTAGCTGCAGTCTCTGGTGCGGCGCCACGGGGTTCGCCCCTGGCGTGCGGGGGCTTAGCCGCAGTCTCTGGTGCGGTGCCACGGGGTTCGCCCCTGGCGTGCGGGGGCTTAGCCGCAGTCTCTGGTGCGGTGCCACGGGGTTCGCCCCTGGCGTGCGGGGGCTTAGCCGCAGTCTCTGGTGTGGCGCCACGAGGTTCCCCCCTGCCGTGCGGGGGCTTAGCCGCAGTCTCTGGTGCGGCGCCACGGGGTTCGCCCCTGGCGTGCGGGGGCTTAGCCGCAGTCTCTGGTGCGGCGCCACCGGGTTCGCCCCTGGCGTGCGGGGGCTTAGCCGCAATCTCTGGTGCGGCGCCACGGGGTTCGCCCCTGGCATACGGGGGATTAGCCGCAGTCTCTGGTGCGGCGCCACGGGGTTCGCCCCAGGCGTGCGCGGGCTTTAGCCGCAGTCTCTGGTGCGGCGCCACGGGGTTCGCCCGTGGCGTGCGTGGGCTTAGCCCTAGTCTCTGGTGCGGCTCCACGAGATTCGCCCCAGGCGTGCGCGGGCTTAGCCGCGGTCTTTGGTGCGGCGCAACGGGGTTCGCCCCTGGCGTGCGCGGGCTTAGCCGCGGTCTCTGGTGCTGCGCAACGGGGTTCGCCCCTGGCGTGCGCGGGCTTAGCCGCAGTCTCTGGTGCGGCGCCACGGGGTTCGCCCCTGGCGTGCGCGGGCTTAGCCGCAGTCTCTGGTGCGGCGCCACGGGGTTACGCGGGCTTAGCCGCAGTCTCTGGTGCGGCGCCACGGGGTTCGCCCCTGGCGTGCGCGGGCCTAGCCGCAGTCTCTGGTGCGGCGCTACGGGGTTCGCCCCTGGCGTGTGCGGTCTCGCACCATAATATTTTAGTTTGAATGCGTGGAACCGCTGAGTTTCCCGCTCGAGGTTGCTGTCGAACCTCTCTATGCGCGAGTCCACCCCTCGCTTCCCGCTTGGGGTTGGAAACTCTCGGTTCTAAGTGCGCGAATCCACCCGTCGCTTCCCGCTTGGGTTTGAAAACTCTCGGTTCTAAGTAAGTGAATCCACCACTCGCTTCCCGCTTGGGGTTGGAAACTTTCGGTTCTAAGTGCGTGAATCCACCCCTCGCTTCCCGCTTGGGGTTGGAAACTTTTGGTTCTAAGTGCGCTAATCTACCCCTCGCTTCCCGCTTGGGGTTGGAAACTGTCGGTTCTATGTCATGTCCTGACTAGGATCATGAGATTTGGAAGGTAATTGATAGAGATTAGGGTAAAGAAATGAAGAGATTAAGGGATAAGAAGGAGAATTTTAAGGAAGAAGAAGAATTACAAAGAGAAGATAAGAAGGACAAATAAGAATGTTTGTATTGATTCAATGATGCATTACACCGAAAGCTCATAGGCTCTTATAGCCTTTCTAGCATATTACAATATGTATCCCTCATTTTTCCTAATTACCCATAATTGTCCACTCATGACATTACTCCCCTCTTTTAAAGAATCTTGTCCCCAAGATTCCCTAAAAAAATCAGGATATAACTATTGCCTCTTCTACTAAGAGATGTACACAATTAATCAGTGTTCTGCAACAACAATTTTGAAACTTGCCACTAAAAAGTTGACATGTGCACACATCCCACCTAAAAAAAATGCCCCAAAATCAGGAAAGTATGGAAAGAATTAGTGAACTTCCATATTCAAATTGTTTTGCTTATGTGTATTGGTTTTCTTGGTATATATGTTGGCTACCAGAGGAGACAATAAGGCCCCCATTTTCTTCTTCAAATAGGTTGATGTCACCACTACTTTGATCAAATTCAACACTTCACTAAATACAACAATCTTCACTTTATCTCCATTGATTTGTGCATCACTGATTTCAGGACAATAGCTTCTCCAAATATGCTTCTGCTTGCTACTCAATGGCTGAAGTGCTACAAATTGTGCCCACCTTAGCAAGTTGACCAACCACTCACTTTATCTCCATTGATTTGTGCATCACTGATTTCAGGACAATAGCTTCTCCAAATATGCTTCTGCTTGCTACTCAATGGCTGAAGTGCTACAAATTGTGCCCACCTTAGCAAGTTGACCAACCACTCCATTTCCCAAAGGCAAACTGAATTGAACTTTCTTGGAAACTCAACTTTGAAATTGCCCCAAACAAACTCAGCTGGTTGCAAAAATAGTAAAATTAGCCCATTGATTGTTGCATACTCAGCTGGTAGATAAACTCAGCAAACCAGCTTAAAAAACCCTTTAGCTACTCAATCCTTCCCCTATCAAAAGGAAATGAAATAGCACCAGCAAAATCCGCACATACCACAAGACCTTGAGCTAATAAACATCTAAAAACATTCAGGTTCCGCATCAAAAATTCTTGTAGCTCCACATCACTTCTCCTATTCATATGAAATGCAGCAATACTACCCAATTTAAAATTTGATTTTCCCCTATCAAAAGGCATGAAAATAGACTCTCCATCTTCTATTGCGTGGTTGGAATTACTAGCAAAATCAGCCCAATTCAAAACCAGGACTTTAGACTCAAGCAGAAGTGGAAAGCTGAGTTCCTTAAACCCAATACCTGTCTTTGACAATCCAGTTTCCCTTGCTAGAATTTTCTCAAACGCCTTGTAATATCGAGTGTTAGTATCACCTGGGTCAAAAACTTGATTACTTGAACTCATTTGTGCATATTCCAACTGAGTTAAAGAATCCCAATTGTTGAACTTGCAATCTTGAATCACAACACCACATGGGTTGCCTTTAGCTTCCGTTAAGTCACCCTTTCCAAAAGAACTGTTGTCACTATTTTCTTGCAGCTGATCGATCAACACCAGCTTTGAACTCGCGGCTTCCTTTTCCATATCACACGGACCAACACAAAAAAATGTTTCAAGATCCAAATTCGCCCCATGAGTGTCATTAACTAACAAGACAAAATGAGGTTTAGGTCCTTCAACCGATTTGGATTCCAATACGTTCATATCACTGATATCAACTTCATGATTCTCCTCCTTGCCCAAACAATCAGTTGCTTGCCAATTGCACTTTTCAGATGATAATTTTGGAATCTCATCATCTTCAACGTTGTCGACCCGAATTTCCTGCACACTTGAACCAAAACACTCAGACTCCTGATTACCCATAATTTCAGGGCTACACATTTTTTTGACATTCTGATTATCCTTCACAATCATAGGATGTGAAGTAGCAGGTTCAATCATAATGTCTCTCAGGAAAAACAACTCTAATTCACAACAATCATCATAAACGTTTTTATTATTGACGGAATCAAATGCCGTACGCGCTGATTCTTTATTCTGAAAACAAATTCTTGAATGAAAATTGCTTCTAGGGCTTAAAGTCTCCAATTTCTCTAAAGCCCCTAATCTACAGAAGACCATATTCAACTCTCGACAAGAAATTGAATATTTTATAAGATGAATCTTGACAAGGATTGTTCGATCGTATACCTCCTCCTCCATGGAATTACAAGAGTAATTGACCGGTAGCATACCCATCTCGGCTCTGAGTTCGTTCAGTGTTCGGTAGAATCGTTGATCAGACTCTTTCATTCGAAGCTCCAAAGAATCTGAAATTTCTTCCATTGTCGATGATGATCTTAATTCCTCTTAGTGCTTGACGCTTTCAACGGAAATTGATCGAATCTTGAGCCACTTCTGTCAAGATCAGAATCGAAATTTCTGAGTTCAATTTTAGGATTTAGGTCACCAAAACCGAAGTGCTCTGATACCAATTTGTCATGTCCTGACTAGGATCATGAGATTTGGAAGGTAATTGATAGAGATTAGGGTAAAGAGAAGAAGAGATTAAGGGATAAGAAGGAGAAGTTTAAGGAAGAAGAAGAATTACAGAGAGAAGATAAGAAGGAGAGATAAGAATGTTTGTATTGATTCAATGATGCATTACACCGAAAGCTCATGGGCTCTTATAGCCTTTCTAGCATATTACAATATATATCCCTCATTTTTCCTAATTACCCATAATTGCCCACTCATGACATTCTAAGTGCGCAAATCCACCCCTCACTTCCCGCTTGGGGTTGGAAACTCTCGGTTCTAAGTGCGCGAATACACCCCTCCCTTCCCGCTTGGGGTTGGAAACTCTCGGTTCTAAGTGCGCTAATCCACCCCTCGCTTCCCTCTTGGGGTTGGAAACTCTCGGTTCTAAGTGCGCGAATCCACCCCTCGCTTCCCGCTTGGGGTTGGAAACTCTCGGTTCTAAGTGTGCTAATCCACCCCTCGCTTCCTACTTGGGGTTGGAAAATTTTGGTTCTAAGTGTGCGAATCCACCCCTCGCTTCCCGCTTGGGGTTGAAAACTCTCGGTTCTAAGTGCGCGAATCCACCCCTCGCTTCCCGCTTGGGGTTGGAAACTATCGGTTCCAAGTGCGTGAATCCACCCCTCGCTTCCCGCTTGGGGTTGGAAACTCTCGGTTCTAAGTGCGCGAATCCACCCCTCGCTTCCCGCTTGGGGTTGAAAACTCTCGGTTCTAAGTGTGCTAATCCACCCCTCGCTTCCTACTTGGGGTTGGAAAATTTTGGTTCTAAGTGCGCGAATCCACCCCTCGCTTCCCGCTTGGGGTTGGAAACTCTCGGTTCTAAGTGCGCGAATCCACCCCTCGCTTCCCGCTTGGGGTTGGAAACTATCGGTTCCAAGTGCGCGAATCCACCCCTCGCTTCCCGCTTGGGGTTGGAAACTCTCGGTTTTAAGTGCGCTAATCCACGCCTCGATTCCCACTTGGGGTTGGAAACTGTTGGTTCTAAGTGCGCTAGTCCACCCCTCACTTCCCGCTTGGGGTTGGAAACTCTCGGTTCTAAGTGCGCTATCCACCCCTCGCTTCCCGCTTGGGGTTGGAAACTCTCGGTTCTAAGTGCGGGAATCCACCCCTCGCTTCCCGCTTGGGGTTGGAAACTCTCGGTTCTAAGTGCGCTAATCCACCGCTTTCTTCCCGCTTGGGGTTGGAAACTCTCGGTTCTAAGTGCGCGAATCCACTCCTTGCTTCCCGCTTGGGGTTGGAAACTCTCGGTTCTAAGTGCGCGAATCCACCCCTCGCTTCCCGCTTGGGGTTGGAAACTCTCGGTTCTAAATGCGTGAATCCACCCCTCGCTTCCCGCTAGGGGTTGGAAACTCTCGGTTCTAAGTGCACTAATTCACTCCTCGCTTCCCGCTTGGGGTTGGAAACTCTCAAAGGACGAGGTCCTAACTCTCTAAGAGAACGAGGTTCGCTAACTCTCAAAGGAAGAGGTCCTAACTCTCTAAGCGAACGAGGTTCGCTAACTCTCAAAGGACGAGGTCCTAACTCTCTAAGCGAACGAGGTTCGCTAACTCTCAAAGGACGAGGTCCTAACTCTCTAAGTGAACGAGGTTCGCTAACTCTCAAAGGACGACGTCCTAACTCTCTAAGCGAACGAGGTTCGCTAACTCAAAGGGACGTGGTCCCAACTCTCGAAAAGTGCGCAAGTTCCACCTAATATCAAGTTTAGATCGCATTGCACAAGTTGTAAATCGATAAGGAATGCACACCTTTTTGTTGTCTCGTTGCCCTCGTGGAACGAGGACATCAAGCCAAGTGGTTGTGATGGTGCGCGAAATAATCGCTAAATAATTAAGGGTGAAAAGTTACGTATATAAGAAGGAAATGAGATGATACGCCGTGTTGTATGTACGCGATTAAACATGGCCCAACAAATAAGCATGCTTGGCCTAAAAACACATGGTTTAGCCTAGCATAAACCGATTAGCACAAATATTAAAAGGCCAAAATCTCAAACTCGATTGTTTGTCAAAAAGGAAGAAAGCAATCTGCCACATCATCACCATCATGTTCCCACATACATAAATTCGTTTGCTTTCTTATGGAAGAAATCAAATAGGATGTCCCACATCGAAAAAATTGGATAAGCAGCTAGTCAATTTCATTATATATAGAATGGAGGTGGATCAAACTAAAAGGTCGAAAATCCCCTCTAACTCGAGAACTATCTCGTTTGCCAAAGCTCGACGTATTTGATCTTCGAGTGAGATCGCGCTATTTACGGTATAAAATCTAAAGGTTTTATTTATAAAGAGTACAAAAACAATCAGCTGAAGGGTGGGGAGGAGGAATAATCCACGTACGAAAAACGTTCGGTTGTATGAATTCCCGAGAGTTAGTATTTATTAAAATGCCGTTTATAGCGCGTATTATATCGGGTTTCAACATCATTCATTTTCACTTGTCGAATGCATTTTCCATGTTGCAAATTGGGATTAGGGTTAATCTGGGTTTGTCGGTCGTTTAATTTTGAATTGGTGTTAAACTAAGAATTGATTGATTCGGTGTGTCGGTCGTTTAATTTTTAATTGGTGTTAAACTAAGAATTGATTGATTGGGTGTAGGTTTTGGGTTTGATTTTAGGTTTACGGTTTTTGGGTTGTCATTGAGTTTGGTAATACTGATTAGGTTTTGGGTTTGATTTTCTTCCTAGGCATCGCTATCGCCAACTGTCACGTGTTAATATACGATAAGCTTTGAGAAACATCCTACTGTACAAGAATTCTACATCCCTTTTACTGGTCAAATTTATCTTTAATTAGTACTAATTATAACTAGATGAAGTCCCGTGATTTTATCAAAAATATAGAATTTTATGATATTAATATAAAATACTTATATATAATATTATAATTAAAATTGCTTAAAATATAAAAATTATTTTTTAATTATTCCCCATATTTCAATTAAATATATTTATATATTTTTTAATTATTTGTTGATGTCTTGTATAATATTTAAATTAAGATTATTAAAATAATAATTTTAATTTAGTTGAATATTTTAAATATTTTTTTATTTTTTGTTAAGACACTAAGATGAATAAAATACTTGATTTATATAAAGATAAAAATAATCAAGACAGGTTATCTAAAAAATAATATAATATAATAAAAAAATTAATTTTTTTTAAAGTTAATTTATAAGTTTATGTATTTTGGGGTTTTATCTTTTATTACGTACAAATAAAATAGCTTGTGTAAATATGAAAAATATCAATATAAATATATTGGTAGAGAAGATAAGATAGAGAAAAATATATTATAATAATGTACATCAAAGATAATAAGGATAGGAGCCAGAATCAATATTATATTCTATAAATAATTGTATTAGAAAATATTACCATAGATATAAAACTATATACTTGAAATCCAAATTTTGTTAAAAAGTAAAATAACATGCATAAAAAATAGTTCCCCATATTTCAACTGAATATGTTTAAATATTTTTTAATTATTTGTTGACATCCTGTCGAATATTTAAATTAAATTTATTAAAATATTAATTTTACTTGAATTGAATATTTTAAATATTTTTTTATTTTTTTGGTAAGACAGTAATATGAATAAAATACTTGATTTATATAAAGATAAAAATAATTAGAGTAGGCTATCTAAAAAATAATATAATTTATTAAAAATATTTTTAAATATTTTTTAAAGTTAATTTATAAGGTTATGTATTTAGGGTTTTTATCTTTTATTTCATAAAAAATAAATAGCTTTTGGAAATATGAAAAATATCAACATAAATATATTGGTAGAGAAGATAAGTTAGAGAAAAATATATAATATAATAATGTACATTAAAGATAATAAAAATAGGGGCTAGAATCAATATAATATTCTATAAATAATTGTATTAGAAAATATCACCATATAGATAAATAAAACTATATACTTGAAATCCAAATCTTGTTAAAAGATAAAATAATATGCATAAAAATAATATAGAAAATATCAATATATAAATCAAGTTACTATAATATAAAAATTAAATGTATATAAATAATAATAATATTTATTATAATATTTATTATTAAAATTTTGATATTATTTTATTCAAGAAATGTCACGTGGCGCAATATTTACAACAGACATGAATTCTGCTTTATAATGTACTAGTTGTACTCATCATGCCATGCACGACTATGGTACTGTATTTTATAAATATTAAATAAAAATATGATATAAAATTAATGTAAGTAATTTATTGTCTGTACAATGCACAATTTTTTTATTTTTTGGAATCAAATAACACAAATTAAATATAAATTATTAAGTTTAATGTTGAAATTAAAAAAGATTATTTAGGTAAAATAATGTACATTTTTCCTTTTGGTTGATGATATTTCATAGATATTTAATTTAGAAAAAAAAGATAACATATGAATAAAATAAGATTTATATATTAGAATATGGAAGAGATAAGATATACATAAAATAATAACTAAATTAATAAATAATAAATAATAAAATATGAAAGATAAAGATAAAAATAATTTATATATAGAAAATAAATAAAAATAATTTATTTTCATGTATGGTGGCGACAAACTCATTTTGTGACTTGATAAAGTAAAAATTAGATAAGATTAAATATTATATTTTTTTATTACTTTCTATGTACCTTAATTGAGAGATTATCAAATATTTCAATATATCTATTAAATATTATATTACCTATTTTTATTATTTTTAAACATTTTAAAGTATTTATCATTAATTTGTTATTATAAAAGAAAAAAATAAATATATATAATTCATGAAAAGATATCATGCTAAAAGATAAAAAGTATTATACTTATTTTAAAATATTTTAAATTTGTTATCTTTGATTTTAAATATTTGTATAAGGAAGTTTTCAAAAGATATTGGTATACTAAATAGATATTTGTTTGATGTTAAAGATAGATTTAATTGTTAAAAAGAATTTAATAGGAAAAAGTTAAAATATTAGGAATAAAAATTAATTTTGTAAATATGAGGTAGGACCAGAATCGTTCTGGTGGCTCGAAAAGGTACAACTTTAATATATAGTTATAAATTATGTAGAATACCTTCTCTCTTAGTTGGTGATTTAAATGAAATTTCGTCTTATGCTGATAAATTAGGCGGTCTTATTCCTTCTCTTTCTAGGTTTAGTCACTTACTAAGTTTTCTTAATAATTTCGGCCTAATTAATGTCAAGACTAAAAGATTCCCTTTTACTTGGAGAAAACGTGCTTCTGCTATAGATAATATTTTCAAACCACTTGATAGAGTTTTAATCCATCATTCGCTAGCCATCTCTTTTAATTTCCATCTATTCTAGTTCATCATCACCCTTTACTACAATGCCTTTTCGTTTTGAGAATGCATGGATGTCTAAAGATTATTTTATGTCCCTCGTTGAAAAGTTTGCAGTTATCGATTATCCGGTTTGTTTGTGTTTCGTATATCCATGAAGTTGAATCTATTGAAAAATATGCAAAAGTGTGGGCCAAACATATATCTGTATATTAAAGCTAAACCTTTCAAGCCACCACGTTTATTGTGGCCCCACCTTACATTTAAAAATTAATTTTTATTTATATTAGTTTAGCTTTTTTAATTAAATACTTTTCTATCTATTTATGTGAAAACAATTTTTAAATTCAAAATCTAATTAAAACTAACGAAAATTATTCTATCTTTATCTTTTTATCTATTTATGTAAACAATGTATCTTAAATCAAATTTTGATAAAAAAATTTTCAATATCTAGATGATTACTTGCCCAAATTGAATTTTGATAAAAAAAATTATATTATATTTTACTTAATTTCCGTTTTGGCTTATTCATGCAAATTTAGAAAAAACTTAGCTTAAATTCAATCTTTATTCATATTTTACAAAATTATATATTTATGTAAAATATTTATCTTAAATGAAATTTTGATAAAAAAATTCAATATCTAGATCATCACTTTCCCAAATTGAATTTTGAAAAAAAAATTACATTATATTTTTCTTAATTTTGGCTTATTCATGTAAATATAAAAAAAATATCTTTAAAAAATCCAATCTTCTTATTAATTATATTTTTAAATTTTTATTTAAAAGATTTTTACATAATTGAATTTGATTAAAAAAATTATAAGAATTTAGATTATTTTTGAGTTTTTATCTATTTTTTTTAAAGAGTAACTAAAATAATTTATATTTATATTTTTTCATAAATAAATTATTATTAACCATCAAAATCATATTGGGCTCACTTTAATGATTTTGGCTTTGTCTCACATTATAACAAATGTAAAATTTTATATAAAATATTTATAATAAATATGTTATTTTTGTTTTTTATATTAAATTAAAATGATTCATTAAATAAACTATTAAATCAATGTAGTCGTGCGTGAAACAACGGGTATAGCTAGTCATATTAATAATAATTTTGAACAAGTGAAAATTGCGGAACGTCAACTCTAAGATTTACAGTCTGAACTTTTAAGTAATCCACTTCAACATAATATTGTTAATAAACTTCAAATGCATTTAAATAAATATAATGCTCTTTTAGATTTCCAACATAGTTTTTGGAAACAACGTGCAAAAATCACTCATATTCAAAATATTGATAAGAATAAAAAATACTTCCAACTAGTCTCTAAAATTCACTCTTTCAGGCAGAAAATTATATCTTTTCAGACTCATAATGGTCTTGTTTTTTTTTTATATCATTTATCAATATAAAAAATATTACTTCCGAATTAGCTAATAGATTTACTTTGAACTCTTCTTGCTATATCTCCGATATGGATTTAAATGTTATTCCTCACCTTGTTTCTGAATCGGAAATATCATCTTAGAAAATTCTCCAACTAATTCTGAAAATAAAGCAACCGTTTTTTATCTTGCCCCAAATAAAACCCCTGGACCATATGGTTTTCTGGCGGACTTTTTTCAAAACTATTGGTCCATTGTAGGCTCTTCTGTCTGCCTTGTTGTTAGTGTCTTCTTCCATTCCAACTATATGCTTAAATCTATTAATAAATCTCTTATTATTCCGATCCCAAAAAATAATTTGCCTATTACGATTAATCATTTTCGAGCAATTAGTCTCTGTAATATGTATTACTAAATTATTAGCTAATACGATTCTATTTTCTTCATATATGGAGATTTAAAGCTTATAGGGAGATTGTAGTTTCAATGGAAATTTGAGGTTGATATTGTGTCTTTAATGGAGGTTTATGAATTTATGAATTTAGGGACATGTGTATTTTTGAGACAAATTAGAATTTATCAACATATTTAAAGTATTGTCATTAAAAAAGAGCACATAAGTGCGTGTCTTTAATTTATTATTTTTCTCCGTTTTTAATCCAGTTCGTTCAATTTTCTCATCTAACGTCTCAAAATCATTTCTAGTTTGCATGTTATCATTCATTTTCACCAGAAATCAGCCTCTCTATCTAGATACTCATGAGGTTGATTCACACGAAAATGGGGCTTATCATGAAAACTAGAAACAAATGAGGACCCTTCGATTTGAGAAATGAATGACTAAAATTAAAAGAGATAAGGGCAAAATGGTAATTTCGAAAAAAATAAAAAATATTTAAAAATAAAAAAATATTTTCTTATTTTCTTATTTTTGTTTGTTTTTTCCAAAAACACGACATTTGATTTTTTACGTTACATTCACATATTTTATGCATATATTCACACTATTATAAGACATGTTCATATATTATCACCTTAAACAATTCAAAGATTTTATAATACATTCACATATTATTACTATTTGTTCATGTTTTATGATCATATGTTCATGTTTGATTAAATCATCATACATGTTTTTTCCAAAAACACGACGCATGATATTTTACATTTTGTTCACATATTTTATACATATGTTCACATTATTACAATGGTTATTCACATATAATCACATAACACCTTTTAACTTCGAAAAATTTAGTATAAGTACGTTCACATATTAGTATTGCATGTACATGTTTTATGACATTATGTTTATACTCGATTTATCATTACTATATACTAAAGCGGAGGTTAAAAAAATTATTAAATAACACATATCACTTTTAGATTGGATTACACCACTCTTTTTTTAAAACCAATTTGATTGGTTGAAAATTAATTGGGTATTTTTATTGGTTAAAAAATAATTGTAGACTCAACATGTAATAAAATTATTATTTATATACATGTGAAAATATTCTATACGATTTGGATTTGGCAATTTTTGGCAAAATAACCATTAAATAAAAAAAATATCTAATTCCACAAATCTGTAATTTTTTATAAGATTATAAAAAATATATGAAATATTTCATAATATTTAAATTTTAAAATTTTCCATATATATGTCATTGTTCAAAAGTATAACTTTAAAAGAAAAAAATTTATCCAATTCTAAGTAATATTTTATTGTTTAAACTTTTTTTCTCTAAAATAACTATGAAATTATAAAAAATCTAATCTATTATAATCATCATCATTCATCATTATTATATACTAAAGCGGAGGTTAAATTTTTTTATTATTAAATATCACATTCGCTTTTAGATTAGACCACATCACTTCTTTTTTTAAAACCAATATGATTGGTTATTTTTTAATTGGTTAAAAAATAATTATAGACCCCACATATAATAAAATGGTCCTACATTGAACCACACCATCCTTTTTTTTAAATCAATATGATTGGTTGAAAGTTAATTGAATTATTTTTAAGAGTCGCGCTTTGGTGGCATATTGTGATAGGGTGAAATCTGCGAGCAAATGTGAGCCGTTGGATAGAAGACATTAACGATGGAGATGAATTGAGACGATTTTGAAAAAAATAAAAAAGTGTTGTGTTCATTTACGATGGCACGCGCGATAATTTCAGTGATTTCTACTCTCAAATGTCACTACTACCGTTCACCCCCATTTTCCACATTCCAAAATCACGAACTCCCATTTTCTCACATTTCAGTCGAAAAACCGTCACGATAGTTCAAATGTGAAAGAAGTTTCGAACAAATCGCCCCCCGAATTTGCCATTAACGAAGTTCACAATCAAACCCATGGAGAAAGGAACAGAAGAAGGTATGAATCCCTCCAATTTCTATAGTGATAATCGTTATTTCAAGTTCCGAATTCTAAAATCTAGGGTTGTAAAAATTTTATTGCACATTGCACACAAAAACAAAAGATATGCAAGTTGAAGAAGACGAGGAGCAAATAGTTGAAAATGCGAGCAAAAACAAGCAAGAACATGGCGCTCCATCAAAGAGTGTAGAGGACCAAGAGCAAAATCAATCTCCACCACAAAAAGGTTCGTCGAGTTCTTATTTTGAGTTCATTCAAACTAGTGTCAAAAGTTCACAAAACTGGTTTCTTATTGTCAGTAGTGAAGTTGTAAATTCAAGTTTAAAAAGGTTCATATTTCATAACTTAAACATTCATAATAAAAGTACATAGGGTTCACTGTTTTAAGTCTCAGATTTGCAAGTTGAAGGCACAATAGTTGAAGTAGATGAGGAACAAATAGAAGACCATACTGCTCCAACAAAGACAGTTGAGGATCAAAAGCAAAATCAAACTCCCACCAAAAAAGGTTCTTTAAGTTGTTTTTTCGAGTTCATATTAAATAGTGTCAAAGTTCACATATCTGATTTCTTATTTTGAGATGTGAAGGTGTTCAAGCTGAAGTAGAAGAGGAAAAAACAGAGGAATGTATGGAAATTCAAGTATATGAGGATTAGGGACAACAAAGAGAAGACAATTGACACTGCATCAAAGAGCATTGATGGACAAGAGCAAAATCAATCTACCTCCCAAAAAGGTTCTTTAAATTGTAATCTCGAGTTCATTTAAACTAATAACATAGTTCATATATATATGGTTTCTTACTCTATGGAATACCATTTTATAGATCCAGTTGTAGAAGATGACACATAAGAGCAAATTGCTCCAGAGAAAGATAGAGACCAAACTCAAATACAACAAGGTTCATAATGTTATTACTTTTAAGTTCACGTTAGTTATTATTAAGGTTCAAACACTAAACCACATAAAAATTAGTTTAGGTTTTGCTTCATACGTTTTCCTTCAATGATGCAAATTGATCAAAACAAGGTAGAGAAAACAAAGAAAAGGAAGGAGATTGGGAAACCAATTCAGAAGGAAAGAAAATTTTCAAAGGAAATACAACTTCCATATGGAACTGTTAGATCAATGATAATGAACAACACTCTTTTTGATTGATAACTTGTGAAAATAGAACAAACACACTCTCAAACGGAGACACACCTCCGATGAGCCAATCTCAAGGAGAAATTCTCCAAGAGCCCAAAGGCAAAAATGCCTTGATCCTTACTCTCGCTTCTGGATACCTCTAAAGAAAACAAACCGTCATTATTTATAGCCCTCACTCACCTCACTCTAAGACAACCCTTTTCTAACCGCCAATATAAAGAAAGACTCATTTACCCTTCTTAACAACACACTCTCATCCCTTGCCATATTTCCTAACAATGCCACCTTCCTTCAAACAACCTTGTCCTCAAGGTTGCATCATTTAAAACGGAATTGGCATCGGGTGAATTGTGCAAGGGCGAAGGAATGCAACTCGATCAGAATCTTCAGTGTGCACCTGCCTTGATGAATTAGCTGCTCATCAGTCCTTTTGAAATAAGCTTGAGCATTCTCCAAATTCAGCTTGAGCTTCCATTTGTCAAGTGAAATGCCAACTCCCCAGTTGGTAGACGCCGGCGATAACTCAACAAAGGTCCGAAACTCTATCTCTGTCTCTTTATTATTTGCACAATCCGGAGGCCATGGAGAATGATAGAAGAGTGCAAGCATTCGATATAAATGGATGAGTGGAAGGTCACTCTGCTGGCCGTTTTAAAGTATAGCATGCCCCGGCCGCCGGCCGGCAGCTCAAAAACAAGCTGTCCGAGAAGAATTGATGTCAATCCAATACCCATTCCCTTCCTTAGCCTCACCAAGCTTGTTTGGTCACTAGTCTTTGAGCCTCCGTACCAGACTATAATCCCGGGCCTATGCTACTTGTGTCCCTTCATGATAAGCCCCAGGATAAATGGTGGGGTCGGTGGGGGTTCCGCTGGAGGCCGTGGATCCCAGTTCTTGTCCTCGGCATGTCTTTCTCTCACCCTTTCCAATCCGTTCAAACCAACCTTGTCCTCAAGGCTTAAGAGTTCAAGAGAAGAATCTGGTGGATGTAGCGTCTCTTTCATCGATGGTGGTTTTGCGGGCGGTGGCAATGAGCACCTTCGATTGTAGATGTGCTCCGTCGGGCCACCTGGGTCAAAGGAAGAATAATCAGTTGCTGGAGGTTGAAGCAAAATTAGATTTCCAGACTTTTGGGCTGCTTCCTTGATTTCAACTCTAGGCCCATGTTTGATTTGCAAAATATCAGGCCCATGTCCCTCTTGTAAGAGAATCAACCGGGTTTGATTGATTTCTGCTTTAATATATCCCAAATTATTTGACTCAAATAGGGGCCAAGGTGGTGGGCCTATAGGTGTTGGATTTGGTTTGAGTTCGGATCCAAACTCTCCCTTATCCATCACCAGAAAGAAGACGGGTTCATGTCCATCGAACCCTACAATCCAAACAACCCTTTCTGCATGCACCTCACGCGCCGCCATCAACTCCATCTTCTCAAATCTTTTTGTGAGTCTTTCTCTATGCCAATCTCGGTCGTTAATGGCGAAGATCCTCTTCCCCTTAAATTCCGCTCCAACCTTTTTCTTGTCTTTCCCGATCTGAGAAACGTCGTCAGCTTTGAGTCCAGATTTGTTCTGGTCAGCCTCCAATTCTTCTCCTTCCTCGACTTCAAACCCAAAATCGAGTTCATTTTCACTCCGAACCGACCATGGTGGTGGTCCAAGATGGTCGTTATCCCAACCTAATTCTCCAGCGAGTTCTTCTCTGCGGTTGATAGTGGCGACACTCTCCTGCATTGATGCCTCAATTGAACCTCGATCTAGTTGTTGGCTATCGATGATCTCTCTCCTCGTTCCTCTAGACCACGGTGGTGGCCCAACCTGGTCGAGATTCAGCCCTAATTCAAGTACTAGTTTCAGTCGCTGAGCTCTAGCACAACCCTCACCTTGAAGTTGATCATCCACCTCGATCCTGATTTCACTCTTCTTGACCTCGAGATCTGAAAATTTCTCGACCGTGGACTCGTCTTTGTCGCATATCGGAAGTTCCACCTTCTGATCGAACAAGGGAATCCTCTCGTATTCCCGGCGTATCAGAGATGAATTTCCAATAGCTAGAGGCGTCATCTCCACTGTCGGAGCTTCTTCTTTCTCCATCAGCGGCGCCTTCGAGGTTGTATCCTCACCTATGCGTAAGAATCACTTCGGAAAATGGATGGCGAACTGCTCAACGATGGCATGCATCAGTTGCTCTTGAACAATCTTCAGTTTGGCTTCAAAATCATCCAACCTCCGGTTAGTTTCCTGCTGACCTCTCTGCAACTCGCCAATTAGACCTTCTGCCTTGTTCATCCTCAAATCTAACCCTAGTGTTGAATCTCTCAATAAGAGCACCATTTGTTAGATCAATGAGAATGAACAACACTCTTTTTGATGGATAACTTGTGAAAATAGAACAAACACACTCTCAAACGGAGACACACTGTAACACCCCCTTACTTACCCTGGAGGTATTACCGCCAGTAACCCCAATTAGGACTAAACCAGAGTTACCCAAGGCTTTAACCTGACAGAACTTACTAGAACAAGGTAAATGAAACCGTTTAAAACCTAACAAAATTAAGTAAAACTTTACAGCGGAAAATAAAATAAAAGGTCTTATACAAGCCTTAACTTAAAAAGAATTAGTAGATAAATAGAACAACCTTCTATTTAAACAAAATCTTCATCAAGTCTTCCTTAAGTTCTTATTTCTGAAACTCAGCTTCGCTTTGAAGTAGTTCAACCATGATCTTCACTCAAGTATAGCCATTGGAAAACTTTCTTCAACTTCTGAAGCTTCAAACCTCTGGATCTACCTCTTGAATCAATTTCCAAGCAGAGCCTGATGTGTTGTATACCAACGGTGGACACCAGCCGACCATATAAAAGAAAAGAAGATGGACGGGTTAGTCTAATGAAAGACTAAGCAAGTGGAGAAACTAACTTGGTTCTTATGATTATAACTAAACATATTGGCATCAAAATCCGAATAGACTCAGATTATGATCCAACAGTTAGCAGTCTTATAGAGAATAAGAAGGAGACTTGCATAAACAAGGGAGAGAACACCACAACTTGTGGTTCCTTTAAGAAGCATAAACAATTGTTGGGAACTCATATTAATCACATAACATCTTGAAAAGTCTCCATCGACTAATCAGATTGACTTAATCAAAGTTTGATTAAGAATCATTCATAACCGGGAGTAAGAATGGTTATCGAATAGACTAACCATCCGGGTACATTAATGTGCCTAACGCACTTATCTTATATTACTTTCAAAACTTTTTACAAACATGTTGGTAACTTTTAATCGACTGAAACCGCGGAGAATCCACATGTACATGTGACATCAAGATGAGAGGGATTATTTCATCCATGATCATTGACGAACAACTAGTACCAATTGCACTTAGCTAGAGTGCATAAACACCTCCTCCAGCGTTGAGCGAGGTATGAGTCATGACCCGAATATTGGGATATGATAGCAACCTAAACCTCCCAATATAGACTGTGTGATAAAGAGGTCATCGGAGACTCGGCTCCTACCCCTGAAAACTAACTTACTTCACAATAATGTCTCAACATGAGACAACATACAAGGTCACACATAACGGACCTAAATCCAGTTCTATCGCGAAACTGAATAAATAACATGGTCATTATTTCTAAAAAATATAACGACCTATCATATTTTATTAAGTACACAAGTTGTTCCCAACACAAATATTAAATGAGATTCAATTCCTCATTTAATAACCATAATGCAAGAGAGAACCGTCTACTTGCCTTAGAAGGCGTGCTCAACGTCCTTAGCAATTCAACAGTAATCTTTATCACCCTTCTGTCAAATATAACAAAAGATTTCTCAACAACGAGCTCATGGATACACTTCTTAGTTGTATTCTCAACTTCTACAACTTCCTAATCGATAAACGATTTGATTCCCGAATATCGATTCATAAATAATCCTTAGTTATCATACTTTAAGGAGCCATCTTGGCGAATTCATAACTAATTATCCGCTTCACTTTTGAAACAATTTTCTAAATAAAAATTGTTCATTAGCAACAGTTCTTAAAGGTGACCAAATCTCGGATCATACTGATTAACAACGAATCCCGAGTAATTATCCGAAGTCCTTTACTTGCCAATTGGTGTCGAAACTTGTATTCGCTATAACTGAAGATCCTGACGTCCGTTTCTCGAGCGGTTTAAACCTGTGAGATCGTATTAACGTCAAGATTATAAAAACCATAAATTTAATTAGCAAATCGGAACCGAAAGGTCCTTACGGTGGCTTCGTAATCAACCCGCTAATTAATTTCGATCGTAAATACCTTCACTCGAGCCCATGGCTCGTTTAGCTCGATAGTGGCTCGATCCCCGAGCTCGAGGGTGGCTGGGTGATGCCCGGTGGCGGCTCTTGCGGTGGTTGGTGGTCGGAGGAGCTAGCGATCGCCGACGACGTCGCGCGGCGAGTCTAGAAGGTGACCGACGGTGATAGATTCGAATCCTTCTTCTTCCCGAGTCCGTTGTCGTCCTGACTCTCTTGCTGGTTCTGTTTTTCAACAGCAGCAACCCCCAAGCACTCATGGAGATGAAGAGGAAGATGAGGCAAAAGAGGTGGACAGGGCATAGAAGATCGCCGGCGGTGAGAACTGAATTCTTTCTCCAAGTCCGTTGTTCCGTTCTGATTGACCCCCTCTATGATCCTCTTGGTTCAGTTTCCAGCAGCATGAGCCCAAAATAATGGAAGAAGGGTGGAAGATGAGGTGGAAGGTGGCTAGGGAAGGAGACGGTGTGCAGCGGTGGAGAATCGCTCCCGAGATCGCCGTCGTTCCAATCTCTTCTCGAACTCACTTCTCTATCTCAAACCAAATGCGCAGATTTGAAGAGTAAAAAGTTAGGCTTTCCTCCCCCACTAAGTAATGAAGGTCGGCTATTAAAGGGTTTTCCCGTCTTGGAACGGGACTCGCGTTAAAGCGGTAAAATTATGTACCTCGGATGGAAAAATTTACTAAATACAAAACGTCCCGTAAATTATGTAGACCAATAAAATCAATTTTCCATGATTTTATCACGCTACCTTTATATTTTAAGGCTTCCGTTTCGTATTTTAAATCCTTTACAGTACATAATTAAAAAGACGGCTTATCCAATAAATATTCTTTTTCCACTTAAAAATCCTAGAATTCACACCGATCCATAAAATCATTTCTTTGTGATTTTAGGATATTACCAAGAATTTTCTAGGATTTAAATTCCAACAAAAATATTGAATTAAGCGTTAAAACGGACAAAGAGCTTAAAAAGGAAATCCGAGAAAAATTTAAAAATATCCTTAAAACCACAGTTATTACATTAGTACCCCCTTAAAAATGGTTTCGTCCTTGAAACCAAGGAGAACTCGGATCACAAGGAAGGTTAGCATAAGCACATACACACAACCACTATAAACCCATACAGAAGTTTGTAGTACCCCCTTAAAAAAAACAGGTTGTTACTTCTGCACAAAGCACAAAACAATCACTGCTTAGTTACCAAACTTCTTCTTTACAACGGTCATTAACTTCGGAAAATGGCTCAGCATTTCCTGTCTAGTTTCACAAGTCTTTTCTTCACCTTCATTTTTAGGCCAAGGTAACCTAACCAAAGGTATTTTCTCATTCACGATTCAAACTAGCCTTCCTTCATAGGTGCCATCTGGTTAAATATCCATATCATTATTGTGGAGTACAATGAGATATATTGAAAGCATACTATCTTAGAAGAAACACAAGGAAGACATTACGGATAGAATGCACTGAAGGTGGCAATGCCAACTATTAAGCAAGTTTACCAGTTCTTTCCAATATCTCGAAAAATCCAACATAGTGAGCATTTACGTTGTCTCGCTTTCCCCAGCGGAATACGCCCTTCAAGGCGGATACTAGAGCAAAAACGTCGTTCTTTACAATGAACTTAACATGCTCTCGTTTTAAAACAACACACGACTGTTGTTGCTTTTGAGCAGTTAGCACCCTTGAACGTGTTAGTGTGATATCAGTTGTTGTTCTCTTGGCCAAGTCTGAACCATGAAGAACCTTGTTAGCATTGTCAACAAATTGACAACCAACACTTCCAGCCTTATCAAGCCTCAAAAAGAGTCATTTTCTTTATCGTGAAATCAAAATTCTTGTATGTGCATTCACTCAAACTCAAACTACCATTCCAACTCGTGTGGAATCCAGAATAGATGTTCTCGAGAGTTTGAATTTGTTTCTTTGCATTGTTCATTAGTTTGATGAGGGAGGCCAGCGCTAAAATTCAATTCACTCCATAAAGTTTGTTATCACTCCCTTCAAAACTTGGCATGAACCATCCATCTCAATCAGAGATAATAGTCTTTGGAGTTTTATGAAGATGATGTCCTTCATGCATGAACACTTCAGCTAACTTCTGTACTCTTTAAGTCATCTTAATTGCTTTAAAAAAGAACACTTTAGGTGAGTTTATTAACAACCTTCATATTGAATTTTTCTTTCATTAAGTCTTGAACAACTAATGACAAGAATCCATTATAACATCTTTCCACTTCCATTCTGAAATAGGAAGAGATTATAATATTCTATCTGGTCTTCTATGCTCAAACAGGACTTCCAGACAAACTTAACATATCAAAACGAACTCGGTGACATTTCGCTTCATGTCAATCCATCAAAAGTTTTATCTTAAATCCTTATACATTTACTTGTTCCAGGATGAACTAATTAAGCAAATAACTATGCCTCCTTTGAAATAAGCTTTCAAAGCTCATCAACAACAGATACACATGAACAGTTTTGAAACCAAGCAATCCATAATCTTGAATAACAAATCCCGATGTCTTACCTTCTTGATCTTCTCCATTGATCTTAAATAATATTACTTTCCCATACTACTTTTCCTGATCTGGTCAACAGATTTTGAATAACATCCTAGGGGATTCACACAACCTTGTTGTCATCCAAACTAAACCTTTAGTCCTTCTAAAATTATTTTCTTTACAAGGATTACTTAGAATCCTTACTCAATTTCCTTTCTTGGGATAAAATCTCAGTATTACCTTAACCATGAATATGAGATTTATCCAACACATGACAAGATAATAACCTATGTTGTCAAGCCTTTACATCCTTTTCTCAACAAAACTCAGCTTGGGCATACTGACATTCAAAAGTAGTTATCTCTCTCAACTACTTCAAACTACACTTTTACGCATTACTATACCAACATATTGGACAATAATACCTTTAGTCCAATAATTTCCAACAAAATTGTCTCCATTGACAATTTTCAGTATTTTTCATCAAAGAACTGTTTAGACTTCACTTAACATTTTGACTTGTTGAGCTACCTAACTCTTAGGATTAAAAACATATCCTCACGTGTCCACTCTCTATATCCAACAACTTATCAGGCTAAGATTGAATAATAATACTAATTTACATATCCAAACTCCAGGCCCATTGGAGTTCTGCTTAAAGTCCTCACTTGACTATCTTATCTCAAAGAGATTTAAGTTTTCAAGACAACATGAAAACAAATAACAACTAATGGAGAAATTACTAGTACATTCTTTATTCCAAAGAAAGGATTACTACAATATCATTCCTTAGAAAGGGTTCCATCCCAGGAGTCCATATCAGCTTAACTTCGATGAATATTCCGCTTACATGCAATGACCTTCTTAGGTTATGAAATAACAAATCGTCCATTAGTAGATTGCTAGAGAACTCCAATAGTCATTGGCTGAAAACACTCCCAAACTTGCAGAGAACTATGGAGTTACTCCAATCTCATTAGAGACCACCAATGATTTGTAGAGAATCTTCCCCATTCTCTTTACTTATGATCGAACTATTTTGGAAACTGACAATACTACTAAGATAGTATACTAAGGATGTATTAACTCAAAGGAGTTTTACAAGATACTTAGATATAGAAATTGCTATAATGAAAAAGAAAGCTTGCATCTTTTCATCTCAAACAACTACACTTGCAAAACTCATATGATTGCAAAACTTATATGATTACCAAATCATACTAGAAACGTTTTATTCTTTACGACCCAAGTGAAATCACTTATCAAATGGTTATTTCCAAATTCCCATCACAACCTTTGTGTAATCATTCCAACCTTGACAAGAAATGTAATTCCTATAAATTTCTTATTTCGAACTTAAACCTGAGGAATTATGTGATCTAATTTCACCATGTGATCAGGATGGGGAAATAAAATCAACACAACCCTTTACTGCATTCTCATAGGAATAAGACATGTAATCTTGCCTTACCATGTGATCAAGATGGAAGACAAAATACATTCTTACTCGCCACCATGAAAACCGTAGAAAATTTTATTCATGAATTTCGTATATCAAATCAACATTTCTTTAAAATTCATACCAGAATTCTACAAAGTCATAAGATTTTTCTCAAAAGAGAAAATCACAAAACAATTTCAAATATCCATTAAATCGTAACATCTTGACAGGAACTCAACATAGGTTACTAACATACTTGCTTTAACTTTGAATACTATGGAAACAAAGATTAGCTACTCTCTTGAAGAATTGGGCGCGTTAGCCAATGCACCATATAAAATTGCTGACCTTATTTTCATGATGCTACGGACATTTTTCCCTAGTTCTGTGTTGACATTTGCACCTTAGCTGGCCTTACCAACTTGGCCAAAGTTTTGAATCAAAATTGAGCCTTAAAGGAGCTAAAATAATCCAATTCACTTCTGAGCCCCACATTTCTCTTCGAATGTGACACTTCCTTCCCTCTTCAAGGTAGAACCTGATGACATACCTTGACTTTTCTTAATTAGACATACTGCTAGACTTTTCTATAATCCATATTATTGAGTAATCTCTGCCTGATTTAACTCAATATCAACCCAACTTAATTTCGCAAGTCTCATAAAGGAGTTGATTGCTTGCGTCCATTTACTTGCAATCCTTATGGAAAATGTGATTCTAACATCTTCTTACTCATAACAAATTCTTCCAAGGTCGATCTCAACTTGTATGTCTCCTTGACATCCCACTTTAAAGTGATGTAACAATGATATATTACCAAAATTCAATGCTTGAGATCATCCATTTGCAGAACAATATCCCTTCTGCAACTTAATTGTCATTTAAATTCCGATATCCAAAAGTGAATGCTATCAAACTCTCGTGACGAGTTTAAGAACTTTCGATCCTTTTATCTTCAAATCAGGATGTTCCTTTAGTTTCCAATATCTTTTAACAGAAGAATGAATGCACATGGCCAAAAAAAATATTCTTCAACCTATCCCAATTCAACATTGGTAAACAAACTAGACTTCTCCATCATTCTTGTCTTCTTACTTAACCATAAGGAGAAGACATATACCTTTTTATTAGCTCAAGTTCAAACCACATTGCAAAGGAAAAACTTGTGGTTAGGAGACTTGCCGACAACTTAATAGTTTCACCAGTACCACCTTAGACATTAGGTTTGACTGATATAAAATCTTCAAAACTCAAACACAACTGAAATTATTTTTCAGCGATAAGGTCTAAGCCTTATTGACCACAATATTGAATGATTGATATTTTTCTCCCGATTGATTAAAATATCAAAGGCAACCTTGCATGATCTTCTCAAAACTGAACTTTATCATTTCCATCCTTTAAGAAACATAAGTCAATACCATTGGCAAATTAGAACATCTCAATGTTGATTCCATTACTAGTCCGTTATAGACCTCAAGTCTTTTCTCATTATCCCGAGTTGGGTATCATACAACGAAACTCCTATAACGTTGTCACATAGGTTAGTCATCTGGATATCAACAACTCATGTAATCAATTAACACTTGTGCTAAGTAGTTAATTGAACATAAACACATTACTGATGAACTTTTACTTGTTCAATCCATTTTGACCAATCAACCTTATTCACAACAACCTTGATGATTAACCACTTGTTCACAGCTTAAACTGAACCAACATTCTTCCTTCCTTTCTTACTATATCATAAGAAATTCCCATTCCATTTAGGATTCTCAATCCTCTTAACTCAAAGGATAACAACATATATGAAAATCCGAGTTTGAACACTATCAGGTTAAAAATTGAATTGTATTTTCCAATAGATTAACAATTCAATTGATCCAACATTTGAGCACTTCAAAGCTCTTTAACTTCCAACTGAGCAAAGAAAAGTACAGAATATCCATGATTCTATACTATAGAGTCACAAACATAGTTGTTGAAGAAAGTTTCCAAAGACAATCCTTTTCTTTTCAAGATTCTTTTACATCCCTTCATGATCCATACTGATCTTTTTAGAATCACTCAAGGCAATAAGATTCACCAAATCTTACCATTGAGAAGTAGAGGTTCCAACTCCAAACTTCTTTTGATACTTGAATTTCAAAATTCAGAAATTCCTATAAGAATATACTCGTGAAAACTCTTAATCTTATGACTTCAATGTCAAAGAAACTCGCTTTAAAATTTCCTTTTTAAAGACAACACTTGAACTTTCACATTTCAAGAAAAGGAATTAACAATTTCTTTCACATAACTTTGAATCATGAACTTTCTAACAAAAATTCTTAACATGAAATCTTCCATCATACGAGCTTAAAATAGGAAACCTTCAAACTAGAAAGTCTTTATGAAGTATAATACTTAACTTCAAAATCTCACAAGAAGTTTCCTAATATGGAAGAAACGACGAGGGTACACCCAATTCAGACTCTCAAGAGAGAATAGGAATTTATTGAGAACTTGGTCAAGAACCGGTTCAACTTTAGGAATCTTCACCTAATCTTACTTTGGATCCTTCTCGGAATCCATTCCCATCTCCAGGAAATCAAATGTCTACATATGACCTTTTTCACAAAAGCTATTACAAACTTATTACCTCATGTTCTCCAATTCCCTTTCCTCTTTCTATCTATTCACGAGTCTGACCTCCAATCTTAACCACTTTCCGTAAATGGTTCTAAGACAACACCAATATATAATTCTCCATAATTGTATATGGAAGAATGAAAGTCTTAAAGAAGACTTGGAACTTTTAGCTCTGATACCACTTCTGTAACACCCCCTTACTTACCCTGGAGATATTACCGCCAGTAACCCCGATTAGGACTAAACCAGAGTTACCCAAGGCTTTAACCTGACAGAACTTACAAGAACAAGGTAAATGAAACCGTTTAAAACCTAACAAAATTAAGTAAACTTTACAGCAGAAAAGAGAATAAAAGGTCTTATACAAGCTTTAACATAAAAAGAATTAGTAGATAAATAGAACAACCTTCTATTTAATAAAATCTTCATCAAGTCTTCCTTAAGTTCTTATTTCTGAAACTCAGCTTCGCTTTGAAGTAGTTCAACCATGATCTTCACTCAAGTATAGCCATTGGAAAACTTTCTTCAACTTCTGAAGCTTCAAACCTCTGGATCTACCTCTTGAATCAATTTCCAAGCAGAGCCTGATGTGTTGTATACCAACGGTGGACACCAGCCGACCATATAAAAGAAAAGAAGATGGACGGGTTATTCTAATGAAGACTAAGCAAGTGGAGAAACTAACTTGGTTCTTATGATTATAACTAAACATATTGGCATCAAAATCCGAATAGACTCAGATTATGATCCAACAGTTAGCAGTCTTATAGAGAATAAGAAGGAGACTTGCATAAACAAGGGAGAGAACACCACAACTTGTGGTTCCTTTAAGAAGCATAAACAATTGTTGGGAACTCATATTAATCACATAACATCTTGAAAAGTCTCCATCGACTAATCAAATTGACTTAATCAAAGTTTGATTAAGAATCATTCATAACCGGGAGTAAGAATGGTTATCGAATAGACTAACCATCCGGGTACATTAATGTGCCTAACGCACTTATCTTATATTACTTTCAAAACTTTTTACAAACATGTTGGTAACTTTTAATCGACTGAAACCGCCGAGAATCCACATGTACATGTGACGTCAAGATGAGAGGAATTATTTCATCCATGATCATTGACGAACAACTAGTACCAATTGCACTTAGCTAGAGTGCATAAACACCTCCTCCAGCGTTGAGCGAGGTATGAGTCATGACCCGAATATTGGGATATGATAGCGAACTAAACCTCCCAATATAGACTGTGTTATAAAGAGGTCATCGGAGACTCAGCTCCTACCCCTGAAAACTAACTTACTTCACAATAATGTTTCAACATGAGACAACATACAAGGTGACACATAACGGACCTAAATCCAGTTCTATCGCGAAACTGAATAAATAACATGGTCATTATTTCTAACAAATATAACGACCTATCATATTTTATTAAGTACACAAGTTGTTCCCAACACAAATATTAAATGAGATTCAATTCCTCATTTAATAACCATAATGCAAGAGAGAACCGTCTACTTGCCTTAGAAGGCGTGCTCAACGTCCTTAGCAATTCAACAGTAATCTTTATCACCCTTCTGTCAAATATAACAAAAGATTTCTTAACAACGAGCTCATGGATACACTTCTTAGTTGTATTCTCAACTCCTACAACTTCCTAATCGATAAACGATTTGATTCCCGAATATCGATTCATAAATAATCCTTAGTTATCATACTTTAAGGAGCCATCTTGGCGAATTTATAACTAACGCTTCACTTTTGAAACAATTTTCTAAATAAAAATTGTTCATTAGCAACAGTTCTTAAAGGTGACCAAATCTCGGATCATACTGATTAACAACGAATCCCGAGTAATTATCCGAAGTCCTTTACTTACCAATCGGTGTCAAAACTTGTATTCGCTATAACTGAAGATCTTGACGTCCGTTTCTCAAGCGATTTAAACCTGTGAGACCGTATTAACGTCAAGATTATAAAAACCATAAATTTAATTAGCAAAGCGGAACCGAAAGGTCCTTACGGTGGCTCCGTAATCAACCCGCTAATTAATTTCGATCGTAAATACCTTCACTCGAGCCCATGGCTCTTTTAGCTCGATAGTGGCTCAATCCCCGAGCTCGAGGGTGGCTGGGTGATGCCCGGTGGTGGCCCTTGCGGCGGTTGGTGGTCGGAGGAGCTAGCGATCGCCGACGACGTCGCGCGGCGAGGCTAGAAGGTGACCGACGGTGATAGATTCGAATCCTTCTTCTTCCCGGGTCCGTTGTCGTCCTGAATCTCTCGCTGGTTCTGTTTTTCAACAGCAGCAACACCCAAGCACTCATGGAGATGAAGAGGAAGATGAGGCAAAAGAGGTGGACGGGGCAGAGAAGATCGCCGACGGTGAGAACTGAATTCTTTCTCCATGTCCGTCGTTCCGTCCTGATTAACCCCCTCTATGATCCTCTTGGTTCAGTTTCCAGCAGCATGAGCCCAAAATAATGGAAGAAGGGAGGAAGATGAGGTGGAAGGTGGCTAGCGAAGGAGACGGTGTGCAGAGGTGGAGAATCGCTCCCGAGACCGTCGTCGTTCCAATCTCTTCTCGAACTCACTTCTCTATCTCAAACCAAATGCGCAGATTTGAAGAGTAAAGAGTTGGGGTTTCCTCCCCCACTAAGAAATGAAGGTAGGCTATTAAAGGGTTTTTCCGTCTCGGAACGGGACTCGCGTTAAAGCGGTAAAATTATGTACCTCGGATGGAAAAACTTACTAAATACAAAACGTCCTGTAAATTATGTAGACCAATAAAATCAATTTTCCATGATTTTATCACGCTACCTTTAATTTTTAAGGCTTCCGTTTCGCATTTTAAATCCTTTACAGTACATAATTAAAAAGACGTCTTATCCAATAAATATTCTTTTTCCACTTAAAATCCTAGAATTCACACCGATCCATGAAATCATTTCTTTGTGATTTTAGGATATTACCAAGAATTTTCTAGGATTTAAATTCCAACAAAATATTGGATTAAGATTTAAACGGACAAAGAGCTTAAAAAGGATATCCGAGAAAAATTCAAAAATATCCTTAAAACCACAGTTATTACACACACCTCCGATGAGCCAATCTCAAGGAGAAATTCTCCAAGAGCCCAAAGGCAAAAATGCCTTGATCCTTACACTCGTTTCTGGATACCTCTAAAGAAAACAAACCGTCATTATTTATAGCCCTCACTCACCTCACTCTAAGACAGCCCTTTTCTAACCGCCAATATAAAGAAAGACTCATTTACCCTTCTTAACAACACACTCTCATCCCTTGCCTTATTTCCTAACAGGAACAATGAAAATTGAAGGTGATATAAAACTATGGCTTTGATTTTTTTCTTTCTGGGTTCATATTTTATAACTAATTTGTTCATTGATGTCAACATATTGGTTCCAAAAACTAAAACAATGTTTTTTGATTCAGCTGAAACACAAGGGGCTGCTATTGAAAGAGCTAAGAAAGAAAGGAGGAGCAAACAAACTCAAGACGTTGTCCAAAAACAAAATCAAACTCCCTCAATAAAAGTTTCATAAAGTTTAATTTCTAAGTTCAAAGTATGTCATTTAAAGTTTCATTTCTTAATATGGTTAATAGTTGGTCTTGTAGTAGTTCATTGTTGGAATTGATAGGGTTCAATATAAGTAATGTCACATTTCAAATATATTACAGTTCATGGTTGTTTGTTGTTAGGTTCATAACTAACTTATTGTAGGTTCATATTAAAATACCAACAACATAAAGTTCATACTCTTATGATGTTAGGTTTCTAGAATTTACATGAAATTTAATCATTGTGTTTTATGAATGTGCCAGTTGTGACCCCGAAAGATTCAAAAAAAGGAAAGAAGTTGTACCAGTACGCACAAAGCCCACGCTTCAAACAGCTTGCGAAAACAATGAGAACACTTTCAACTGCTCTTACCGGCACCTTAGAGATAGAAGAAAGTGAAAGCGATGAAGAAGGACAGACTGAAAAGGAAATGAGTGGGAAAAAACAGATCAAGAAGTTGTACAAAAATGTCAAAGCCCACGCCTCAAACAACCTGTAAGGAGAATGAACCCACATTCAACTGCTCTTACTCGTACATCAGAGATAGAAGAAAGTGAAAGTGATGAAGAAGGACAAACTGAAAAGGCAACGAGCGGGGAAAAACAGATCAAGAATCAAAAGATGTAGACACTGAAGATACAGTCAGTGAATACCAAGGCTTGGATGGTGGAGAAAATGATGACAGTGCAGATGACTTTGAGACCCTAATTGAGGTTGCAAAGATAATGGTGAAAGATGTAGCAAAAAAGAAGGTTGGTGAGAAAACATCAAAAGAAAAGGGGAAGTAGGTTAGAATTATCAAGAGGAAAGAAATTCAGCAGGTTGACAAAATTGATGCCAAACTAAAAAAAAAAAAAGAAAAAGAAAAAGTGCATGAAAAAAGAGGAGGAAAGGGAGATCGACTTGCAAGGAAGGGTAGATTGGGTACCAAATACCCTTATTTGTTCACAAGAAACACTGGAAAGTCTTTTGTGGAGACCATGGGCAAGCTGACTAAAAGGAAGAGGGAAATAGTCAAGAAAATGGGGTTTGGGCAATTGTTAAGGTTTAACATAGTTGATTTGCCCCACTATCTTGGCTATTGGGTGTTGGACAATTTTGATGAAGTCTAGTGTAGACTGAAGCTAAAAATGGGAAGGGTTTCTACATCAATGCAGAACAAGTGCATAATGTTCTAGGGATCCCCAAAGGCCACATACCAGTTGTAAGAAAGGCCAAAAAGGAAGCATCGGAAATTTGGCAAAGTTGGAGTGCACAGTTTAATGGAATTTCTGAAGTAAGAGCTTCCCACATAGCAACAAAGATAGAACAATGGAAAGATGATGAAGACGATGAAGCGCGGTTCAAGCGCACTTGATAGGGATTTACTTAACAACAAATAAATTTATAGTCAAGACCCCGCTGTGTATAGGGAGGTTAGGATCGTCCATGGGAAGCAAGGTTATGTTTGATTACTAAACTAGAAAGCAAAAGAGAAGGCAAAACAAAGCAAAGAACAAAGCAAAACAAATAAACAAGCACACTAGAAGGGGTCGATATCGACCTTGTTAGGGTCGTTACCGAGGTATGATTTCAGTAGAAAAACTCAGTAAACAACAAGAAGAAAGGGGAAAATTGCAGGTCGGCACCGACCTGGGCAGGGTCGATATTAAGGTACCTGGGTTTAGATTTGGACTCAAAAATAAGGAAAAACTCTATGATAGGGGTCCACCACAACACAATCATGCAATTTCAATAACATAAATCATAAATATCATGCCTTTAACAACATAAAGTTATCAACTTTCGTTGAATTAATCAAGCAAATCAATCAATTTTCATAAATCAGTTCACTTAATCTACTTGCTTTGATCTAAAGTTCTCAACTTTCGTCTCAAACTTTATCTCGTATTCAAATTCACAACTTTCTCTTTCAATCAAGTTAAGAACATGAAATACTTCAACTTTCGTCAAAGCTTTTGCACAAACAAGTAGAAGATAGATAAAAGGCAATCATTTCATATATTCATATCATCATTCATACACAATCATATTGGGTTTCTAACTCCAACCCTAGAAAAGGAGACTACTCACTCATGATTGGAGAAAAACAAGCAAAGAGATTAAGAGAAAACATGATTTGAATTAAAACTAAAGGCTTACTTGAATTAAAACTTCAAACTTGCCTTAGAACACACACCTAGAACACAAGTGAATCTCCCACAATCTTCTTCCTTGTGCTCCAAGCAACACTTGTCTTTCAAAATTAACGTGTAAAATAACCCTAGGAGGCGTCCAACCTAAAACTAACGAGAGAGCGAGAAGATTGTGTCTAAACAAGAGTATTTATAATAGAACATCCCTCTTAAAAAGTTTCCATAAAAACAAAACCTACTAAAGATAAAAGATTGTGGAATAAAAGCAATTAATGGGCCATTTATCTTGGACGGCTGGGCTGAGTGCCTCGGTACCGACCCCCAGAGGGTCGATATCGAGGTAGGCTTGAACATATTTTCTCTTGTTTCTTCCTTCTTTCTTTGGATTTTGCGGGGTTTCTTCCATAACTTCCTTCTTTCCTTCTTCCTGTCTTGATCCTCTCTTCTAATGTCCTTGAATGCATCCAAATCCGCCTCAAAACCTACACAAAAACACACAAATAGCGTAGTTTCCATACTTTTTACAAAATATGTAAACTATACTAGAAAGACACAAAACACTCACAAAAACACAACTAAACTAGACTAAAGGACCTAGAAAAACATACTAAAACTATGCTAAAAACATGGACATCAAGCGCCACTTCATTTCCTACTTTGTGAGTTCACTCATTGAAAGCAACCAAAAGGGAGCAGTTTTGGGGATTTTATAGTAGAGAATGTTGAAGACATACCACAAATGAATTCAATGTGATTTTGTTTTCAAGAGTTTGATTGCAATAAAAAGAGACTAGAAAGCAAACAAGGAAGGGTTCTTCAAAGGGCCAAAACACTCACAAAAACACAACTAAACTAGACTAAAGGACCTAGAAAAACATACTAAAACTATGCTAAAAACATGGACATCAAAATAACCCATACTTAAGCTTGCTTGTCATCAAGCAATCACTAAATATGAACCAAAACCATCAACACATCTATCAAGCTATAGCCCTTATCAAAAAGTAACTTATGCACAAGTGAAATTTAGACAAGTGACTTCAATGTCATCACACATATATGAGCAACTAATGAACACAAGCAATCACAATCCAACCTCACAAGGGATATGTATTTCACTCAACTCTCATGTGTTTAGGCTTATATATGCAACTCTCAACTCAATCAAACATGCAAAAACTCATAGAAATTGTAACTTATATCGCCAATATCTCTACCAAAGATTGTCAAAACAAGTAAAATCATCAAGAGAACTTAGGCTCAATGAAAAACTTTATACAAGTTTCCATTCGGTCGGGTTGTAATGGGGCTTGGTAATGAATAGGGCATGGAAATATGTTGGCTATGTGGTGTTAAAAATCCGGGAATATAGACTCTAAAACTCTCAACACAACTCACCAAACTTTTTTCAAGAACATTTTACCAAACTCACTTGAACATTTAAAGCTCAACTCACTTTCAATAACCCAAATTCATCCTAGAAAGTCTCATATACACATACAAAAGAATTCTTGGCTTTTTCTTTTTCTTTTTCTTGCACTTATTCACTTCTTCTCCTCCTTTTCTGACTTTTCAATGAATTTCTGATTTCTTTTTTTTTATGAAGGAGGGGGTCGATACCAACCGCACTGGGGTCGGTAACGAGGCTGTAGTTTCATTCTTTTCTTACTTGCACATTCTTCCTTTAAACCAAGAATCCTTTCTTTTACAACTTCTTTCTGAACAATGAGACTTCCATCCTACCCATCCCAATCCCTTTTTTATTGAACCAACATACAAACTCAAAAAACAAATCCAACCAACTAAGTCCTAATCCCCGGGTAGGGACAAGCTTATATCGGCTAGGAAAATAATTTTGTGGAGCTACAAAAATAGGCTTTAAGGAACAAAGAAATTGGCTTCAAAAAGAGGGATAATGTAAGGGTGGATAAGGATTAAATAAGGCTCATGAAAAATAAGCTCTCCGTCATATGATTTCACAAGTAATGAACTAAAATCTTATCGCGGCTTCGAGAAATAGATAACCATCACAATTGTAAGAGATAATATGCACATAAGAGAGTAAATCACACAAAAAAGAGAAGAAGGATTTTTTATGTTCTCCCTATAAGGCCAAAATTAACTCACAAGGTAGCAATTTGTTGGAATGCAATTACACTCATGCTAAAAGTCATACATGCTCAGTTTCATCACAAGCTAAACATTCACAGAAAAACAATCTTTCGGTAGACTCGGGCTAAACAATCAAGACATGCTAAATGGATTTACATGATTATGCAAGCAATTACCATCCTAGAACCATAAGACAAGGGTACTTATCAATCCTGAAAATCTTTTGGTATTTTCTTCAAAATTTTCAATTTTTTTTATTTTTTTCTTTTAAGGAAAGCAAAGAAAGCAACTTAACAACTTAAACCAACTAGACATCAAGTAAGACAAAACACACAAACACATGCAAAACACAAAGACACACGCAAGAGTTTACTTTTCCCTCCCTACCCCATACTTAAACCTAACGGTGTCCTCAATGTTTAAAAGAAAGGTAAAAATAAGGAAGTAGGGAAAAGAAAACGAACTCACAAGATCAATTTTAAAGCGGCTTTGAAGACATCCTTGAACACTTGAAAGAGAGGGGGAATCACTGATAATCCGGTGGTGATGGAGGAGGAAAGTGCCTCTCCATCGTAGTCATGAACTCACAAGTCTTCGTCCAACACTGATCAGACTCTGCCCAATGGTCCTCATTCCCTTGCCAACGCTGCCCATCAATCCTCCTCTGCTGAGTATAATACTCCTGAAACTGATGTTGATGATCATAAAGCCTAAGTTGGCCAGTCTGAAGTAACTCCATGCAGTGCACAAGATCATCAGTCCATGGTGGTAGAGCAGTGTTGGAACTAGAACTATCCTCACTCGGATGATGGACTCGGTAACCAGCCCCGTACCCCTTGTTAGTAAGCTAAAAATGACCGTCTTGGGGGTCGGTACCAACCCTATAAGGGTCGATAACGGGGTGGTAAAGAGTGAGATCAAACTGTGGTGGCCCGGGAAAATGTCCAACCATGTGTGTGGAGCCCTCAGTACCACCCCTGGGGGTCGTTACCGACCTCAGCATCATGCATCTCCTCATCTCATTCAAATCAGGAAGCTTTTGTTCTCAATGATAACTCGGCCTCGGGGCCTGATGAGAAAGGGTAAGGTCGAGAAGTCTAAGCCGAGTACCAATTTGGATGGTACAAAAGTTCAAGCTTGACCGGATTTACCATGACTTGTTGATCTTCCACCGTCGTTGTGAGCACGCCATCAATGGTCTTAAGAATACTCGAAGACGTCCAATAAGAGGAGTTAAGAAACTGAGGGGACTGCCCCACCTTGTATTTGGAAAGATCGATCCCACACCTCATAGCTAGCCGAGTGACCATGCCTCCCACATAAATTTCCTCCGACCTTGCCCGGATGGATAGCATGTGCTTGAGCCACTCGAGACCCAAATTCATGGGTGGTGGATCTTTGAATAGAATAGTACGAAGGAATGCCACCTCTTTCTTTGTTAGTCGAGTCGGTTCCACCTTAGCCCAAATAATACTTGCCAAAATCCGCAAAATGATGCGGAAAATAGGATTGACAATCTCCTTAGGAGGAAGTGCACCACCGACAAAATTCTTACCCGTTATATACCTCCATGTATCCTTAACCTTGAAGTCCTCCAGGGCCTTATACCCATGCTCGGAATTAGGGAATCAAAGTAAGCAATTGATGTCGGAAAGCTTGAGGGAGTAAGGCTGATTAGCAAGTCGAAATTGAACTCCTCCAGGCATTTCAGGATGGTTGGGTGAGAGTGTGAGAGTGGTGATGAACACGGATGTGAGGGCCGGGTAATGTGGCTCATCAGCGGTTAAGAGATGGAAGGCACCAATATGAAGAAAGGCCTCTTTTACGTCCTCGTATATGCCAAGTGACCGGGCATGTGACCTAAGAAACCACCTCATTTTGGCCATTAAATCATTGAAGGTTTGCTCATCCCAATCACTATGGAGCTCAAGCACAAAGTCCGGAGGAGGGCTAGGCTTCCTTGGCCTCTTGCTTGACTTCTTGTTGGAGCGGCTTGAGCTAGCCATTTAAATCCTGCATATTCAAAAAGTTCCAAGGTAATGCTCCACACAAAACACATAAACCAAGTAACCCCATACTTGAATTGAAAACATATGCTAAAAATCACTCAATTTCACTTTAATTGCATTCCATATAGATAGGAGAACACATCTAATATGCATAATTGATCAAAAGTTAATTAATTAAGCATAAAAGAGCCTAAGAGACATCCTAGAATTATATTCAAATACACACAAAAAGCAAGGAACAAAAACTCGGCAGGGGTCGATACTGACCCTTAGGGGTCGATATCGACCCTACTGTGTACCAGATTTTGGAAAGGGCAAAATTTTTTGGTTCTTGGCCAACAATCTTTCATCCAAGGCCTCAATTTAGCATATGTAAAATCAATTCAAAGAACTCCAAGAACCATAAACCCCATACTTGCCCAAAATCATCCAAAAATCATGCCAAATAGCCAAAAACATGGTGTAGATCTAGAAAACCCAAGAACAATTAAGTGCATGCTTAAAAAACGAAATTAATTCAATCTTAAGCATGGAAGAATATCATTCATCAATAATCAACACCAAATCAAGCCAAAGAGGAAAAAAAATTTCCTCAAGAACTTCAACCTAGATCTAGATCTAAATATGCAAAAATCAACCAAAAATCCCCATTGAACTCAAGAAATCCACCATTGAACATGAAGTTTTGAGAACTCATAACTTAGATCCGAAAATAGAATGTGAATTAAAAGAAGTTTGGATCGGTAACGAGGGAGTTTGGTTCAATAACGAACAAGCGGGGTTCTCGTTCAGTACCGGGGTGGGCGATTCGATTTTTGCTACGTGGATCGAGCGGGTGCAAGTAAAGATGCTCAACGGGTCGGGTCGGGTCGACCCGCGACCCGCAAAAAAATTATTTTTGACCCGCGACCCGACCCGCAACCCGACCCCGCGGGTCGTGAGTCTAACCGGCGGTGGGAGAGGACGAAATCCATCCTCGGGAGAGGCTGAGCGGCAGCGGAACTAGATAATATCTAGTAGATACTGAAGAGTCAGAGGTTGAAAACTTGAAATGAAATCTGTCTAGTAAAATGCCAATTACTAACCTAGATAGAAGGCTACAAGTGTTGAAGTGATTTTTTTAAAATGGTGCAGGTCTTGCGGGTCGACTCGCGACCCGACGGGTTTTGCCCGACCCGACCCGCACCCAATTTTTTTTGGAAAAATTGACCCTCGACCCGCAACATGCGGGTCGGGTCAGTGCGGATCGCGGGCGACCCAACCCAATGAACATCCCTAGGTGCAAGTGGCGAACAGGCGGTGGATCTGGCAACAGTGGCGGTGCAACGGCGGTGGTGAGAGGGTGCGAGAGGCGTGAGGGAGGAAGCGCCGGTGAGAGGGAGCGCTGGTGGGATCATGAGGAAGGCAGTGCAATGTCGGTTTTGGAGGAAGGGAGTAGGGTTTGGTGGTGCGTGTAAAAAAATAAGAAGGGAAATTGAAATAAGAGCACTTATCTGATGTGGATCCGGTTCAAAAAAATCCGGATTATACTTGCAAGGGTTAGTATTGACCCACTTTTGGCCTCAAGTTTCTCCCGTTTCACTTATTAAAAGCATTTTATTCCGAAAATCTAACATCTAACCTAAAAAAAAAGTCAAAAGAAAGCTAGCAAAAAGTTCTATGAAAAATAAAATAAAAGCGGGTTGCCTCCCGTAAGCGCTATTTTTAACGTCGTTAGCCCGATGAACTTACCTTAGCTAAATCGGATGATGTTAGAGCCCACGTGGCTCGGATTTCCTCACCCGGGTCGGTTTGCTCATAATATTTTTTCAATCGATGCCCATTGACCTTGAAGATGGCTCCATTATAGTCTACTAGATCAACCGCTCCATGGGGATATATGTGGTGGACGACGAATGGCCCACTCCATCTTGATATTAATTTCCCTGGAAATAAGCAAAGTCTACAGTTAAAGAGAAGTACCTTGTCACCAACTTCATAGGTTTTTGGCACCAACTTCTTGTCATGCCATAGCTTGGTGCGCTCCTTGTAGATTTCGGCATTTTCATACGCCCGTAGCCTCAACTCCTCTAGCTCTTGCAAGTCCATGGATCGTTTTGCACCGGCCTTGTCGAGATCCATGTTAAGCTCCTTGAGAGCCCATAAAGCTTTATGCTCCAACTCGACTGGCAAATGGCACGCCTTGCCATAAACTAGGTTGTATGGAGTGGTGTGTAGGGGTGTTTTGTATGCCGTTCTATAAGCCCACAGAGCGTCATCGAGCTTGGATGACCAATCTTTCCTTGAGCAGGAGACCGTCTTTTCTAGAATGCTCTTGATTTGCCGGTCTGAAACATCCACTTGGCCGCTAGTTTGGGGATGGTATGGTGTCGCCACCCGATGTGATACCCCATACTTATCCAAGAGAGCTTCAAAGCTTCTCTCTATGAAGTGTGAACCACTATCACTAATGAGAACGCGTGGCACTCCAAACTTGGGAAAAATGTTAGTCTTAATAAACTTAGCCACAGTTTTGGCGTCATTGGTCCTTGTAGCGACGACTTCTACCCACTTGGAGACATAATCAATCGTGACAAGGATATACTTATAGGGGCCCGACGAGGGGAAGGGTCCCATAAAGTCTATGCCCCAAACGTCGAAAAGCTCGACCTTTAGGATCCCTGTTAGCCGGTTCTCATGTCTCCAAGTGATGTTTCTAGAGTGTTGGCATTCATTCACATGAAGTCACATAATCTTGTACATTCCCTGAAAATGGTTGGCCAATAGAGACCACTTTGAAGAATCTTCGCCGTGGTTTTGAAACCCTTTGCATGGCCACTGGTTGGGAGAGTGTGACATTGACGGATTACGCTCTCTATCTCTTCTTCTGGAATACAGTGCCTAAAGAGGTGGTCACTTCCTTGTTTAAATAAGTAAGGATCATCCCAATAGTATTGTTTGACATCATGTAAGAACTTCTTCTTTTGTGGGGTTAAGCCTTCGGGAATTACGCCTCCTACAATGTAGTTAGCAAAATCTGCAAACCAAGGGGTTTTTGACCCTCTTATAGCATGAATTGAATGAAGAGTAGTAGAAGGAAAAGATGAGGAAGGATCTGAATTGGAAATAAGGTTAGTAAACGTACCTAGAGGGGTCGGTACCGAACCTGGATGGGTCGGTATCAACCCTCTAGCGTCATTAATCTCCTTGGTAACCACCTTTCTAAGCTCGGTATCAAGCTGTCCTGCCTCGGTATCGATGGTTTCTGGCTCAGTACCGATGTGCTCAGCGTTCTCCAGCTTCTTTGATGATGGATCGATATCGACCCTTGTAGGGTCGGTAACGAGCCTTTGGCAGATTTTGACCTCTTTCGGCATGAGGTGCTTGTCCGATCTGGAGTCGTTGATTGGTACAACATTGTTGGAATCCGTGATGTGTTCAACTGGAAACCTAGATAGGTGATCCGCCACCAAGTTTTCCGCTCCTTTCTTGTCCCGGATTTAATGATCAAATTCCTGCAACAAGAGCATCCAACGAAGTAGCCTAGGTTTGGCATCCTTCTTAGCCATTAAATATCTTACGGCTTCATGATCAGTGTAAACAATCACTTTAGAACCAACTAGATAAGAGCGGAATTTTTCGAATGCAAATACCACAACAAGGAATTCCTTCTCTGTCGTGATATACTTATTCTGCACCTCATCAAGCGTCTTACTTGCATCATAAATGGCGTGGAGTTTTTTATCCTTCTGGTGACCTAATACTGCACCGACAGCATAATCGCGGGCATCGCACATGATTTCGAATGGCAATGTCCAATCTAGGGATTGTATGATAGGAGCAGAGACAAGTGCTTCACTCAACCTGTGAAAAGCCTCAAGACATTCTGTAGACAACTCAAACACTACATCTTTCATTAGTAGGTTAGTAAAAGGTTTACCTATCTTAGAAAAATCCTGAATAAAACGCCTATAGAAGCCAACATGTCCTAAGAAACTCTTAACGTCTTTTACAGAAGAGGGAGGAGGTAGTTTTTCAATAAGCTCAATTTTGGCCTTGTCTACCTCAATCCCTCTCTTGTAGCACTATTTAGCTTCCTATAATCAATGCACATTCTCCAACTAGTTGTGGTCCTAGTGGGAATTAGTTCACCTTTTTCATTCTCTATAACAGTCATTCCCCCTTTTTTGGGACTACATGGACCGAACTCACCCATTGGTTGTCTGATATAGGAAAGATTATCCCAACATCAAGTAGTTTTAAGATTTCCTTTTTCACTATATCTTTCATGTTAGGATTTAATCTACGTTGATGCTCTATTGTGGGTTTGTGGTTATCCTCCATGTAGATCCTATGCATGCATAATGAAGGGGATATGCCAGTTATGTCATCCAAAGAGTAACCAATAGCTTTTCTATGGGTCCTAAGTACAGAAATTAGCTTACCTACTTCCTCATCTTTTAATTTAGCATTGAGGATGATGGGGAAGGTAGAGTTAGGACCGAGAAATTCATACCTGAGGGAGTCTGGAAGGGGCTTGAGAGTTGGAGTAGGCTCGGCCGGGATAAGAATCGGTTCTTCATGATCTGAACTTCCTCAAGGTAATCAATCGACAAAAGCTCTTCATCTTCTATCAGAGGGGTCGGTATAGGCCCAAAGGGGGTCAGTACTAACTCGATTTTGCTTGCCTATAGCCTCAGTACCGAGGTAGTAGTGCCCGATATCGATGATGCAGAACTTGTTTGTTCACCTTTTCCCGCCAAAAGCTTCGGTAACGACCCTTGTAGGGTCGGTATCGACGCTGCAGGATCAATCTCCGCCCACCTTCTACCGGAGAATGCATCATAAGCCAACAGCCTCTCGATTGGGTCCCCACATTCAATGAAGTCAGTGCGGGTGTAGAGCATCTTGACCTTTGCTTCATTGGTCTCTTTCATGGTGGGGTTAAAACGGAATTCCACCACCTCATCCCCAATCTCAAAAGTTAGGCGTCCTCTCCTAAAATCAATGATGGCTCCATCTGTGGCTAGGAAGGGTCTCCCTAGAATGATAGGCACCATCGGGTCCTCGAGCATCTCCATGACAATGAAATCATTTGGGACAAAGAAAGTGCCCACCTGAACTGGAAAATCATCCACAACCCCCGTAGGCTTGACACAGGATTCGTCCGTCATGTACAACTTCATATTGACGGGTTCCAGCGGTCCCATGTTGGCTTTCGACCAGATTGATAATGGAACTAAACTTGCACTAGCTCCTAAGTCCCATAAAGCTTTAAATCGGTAAGCTCCAATACCAATAGTAATAGCAAACTTACCTGGGTCGCCTAATTTTTCTAGGAGCTCCAAAGATCGAACCTCGTTAGTCAGCTCGGACATAGACCTCTTCCTGCTAAGAATATCTTTCAAGATTTTGTTTAAGCTGGCATTTCTCTTAGGGCCTCAGCGAATGGGATGAAAATATTTAAGCCTTGAAGGATTTTAACAAAACGCCTAAACTTCCCTTTTGTTGAATCCTTAGATTTCTTAGAAGGAAAGGGAAGAGTCTTTACCGATCTCGGAACCAACACGGGCTCGAGAGATGCTTCAGAAGGGTCGGTATCGACCCTTGCGGGGTCAGTACCGAGCCTAGGACTAAGAGGGTGGTCTGGAGGTGAAGACTTACCTGAGTTGGGGTCGGTAACGACCCGGGGAGCCTCGATACCGAGTGTTTTAGGTTCGGTAGTGATCTTGCTGGGGGCATCGTTCTCGATACCGGACTCTTTCTCCTTGGTCTCAACATGGTCCGGTAGTGTTTCTCTGCTTCGGAGGTGGACGGCTGCAATTTGGCCTCTTGGGTTCTCTTCGAGACGGCCCGGTAATTGCCCTTGAGGTCTCAGAATTTGTGCAGCCAGGTTGCCAAGTTGGGAGTCAACGCTCTTTTTCCATGTTTCTAGCTCTCCCAACTGTGCTTGTACTCCATTCAACGGATTGTTAAGGTTGGTTTGGACTCCATCAATCTTGTTGTGGATGCCTTCTTGTAGCCCTTGAACCCATGAAGGTAACTCTTGATATCCTGGTGGTCTGTAAGGAGGATCCTTCCTTTCTTGTGGTGGAGGTGCTTGGTTTTGACTTTGATTGTAACCTCCCCAACTAGGATAATTGTTTGGCCTATCATAATTATTAGGTGGGTTTTTGTATTGCCCTCTCATATAGTTCATTTCAGCATATGTTTCAGCGGCTCTAACATGTTCAATGTTAGTGTAGGCAGAAGTACTATGGGCTTGAGATCCATATTCTTGACAAGGTTGAGAGGTTACATGTTTCTTCAAATGGTTGACCTCATCACGTAAGAATTGATTTTGAACGTCAAGATCAACTTCGTCTTTGTTTGGAACATAGAGCCGTTTTTAGGCTGGGGTTGTTGTTGGGTCCCATACATGACATCATAATTGATCAATTTATCCAGCAATTCCCATGCAGCATTAGGCTCCATCTCTATAAAACCGCAAACAGTGTGCAAGTTGATGTGGTTCTTTGTCTCAGCGTTTATACCCTGAAAGAATATCTCTTGCAGAACGTATTGTGGTTGTCCATGGGTGGGGCATTGCCTCAGCAACTCCTTGAATCGCTCCCATATCTCCACAAATGTCTCGTTAGGCAGCTGTCCGGTGATAAGAATTAATACGCTTCCTTAACTCCGTAGTCTTGGTAGGAGGGAAGAACTTGTGCAGCCAGGTTGCCAAGTTGGGAGTCAACGCTCTTTTTCCATGTTTCTAGCTCTCCCAACTGTGCTTGTACTCCATTCAACCGATTGTTAAGGTTGGTTTGGACTCCATCAATCTTGTTGTGGATGCCTTCTTGTAGCCCTTGAACCCATGAAGGTACCTCTTAATATCCTGGTGGTCTGTAAGGAGGATCCTTCCTTTCTTGTGGTGGAGGTGCTTGGTTTTGACTTTGATTGTAACCTCCCCAACTAGGATAATTGTTTGGCCTATCATAATTATTAGGAGGGTTTTTGTATTGCCCTCTCATATAGTTCATTTCAGCATATGTTTCAGCGGCTCTAACATGTTCAATGTTAGTGCAGGCAGAAGTACTATGGGCTTGAGATCCATATTCTTGACAAGGTTGAGAGGTTACATGTTTCTTCAAATGGTTGACCTCATCACGTAAGAATTGATTTTGAACGTCAAGATCAACTTCGTCTTTGTTTGGAACATAGAGCCGTTTTTAGGCTGGGGTTGTTGTTGGGTCCCATACATGACATCATAATTGATCAATTTATCTAGCAATTCCCATGCAATTTTAGGCTCCATCTCTATAAAACCGCAAACAGTATGCAAGTTGATGTGGTTCTTTGTCTTAGCGTTTATACCCTGAAAGAATATCTCTTGCAGAACGTATTGTGGTTGTCCATGGGTGGGGCATTGCCTCAGCAACTCCTTGAATCTCTCCCATATCTCCACAAATGTCTCGTTAGGCAGCTGTCCGGTGATAAGAATTAATACGCTTCCTTAACTCCGTAGTCTTGGTAGGAGGGAAGAACTTAGTCATGAATAAGTCATGCAAGGTTCTCCACGTCCTTACCGATCTAGGAGGTAAGCTTTCTAGCCAGCTCAGGGCCTTACCTGCAAGAGACCATTTAAAAGCTTTTAGTTGGACATATTCTAAGGAAACACCATCAGCAGCAATGGTGTCACATAAATCAACAAAATTACGGATATGCTCCATAGGGCACTCAGTAGGTTTTCCCATAAACCGAGCCCTTTTAATTAAGGATATAAACTGAGATTTAATATCAAAAGCCCTTTCTATCTCGGGAAGCACTATTGTTGATTCTCTCACCCTTAGTTCTGGATGCATATATTGTTTGGCGTTCCTCGGGATAGCGTTCAATTGCTCTTGTAAACGAGTATTGTTTACTCATTCACGTTCAGCGGCAGCAGCGTCTCGATCAGCTTGTAACGCCTCCATCTGCCTACGGAGGGCGTTCATCTGCTCGGCCATCTCCTCAGGTGTAGCGACCATTATACGGTTTTCTTGTCTCTTGGGATGAAGGACACGCTCAGGTTCAGAATAATAATCAGAATGATCAAATGCAAGCCAACGCCTTCCTTCTTGCATAAGCTGAGAAAACAAACAAAACGAAATAAATTAGAAACAAAAACAGGGTCGGGCTATTCCCAAACCCACAAGTAATCAAACACAGCACTGTTGCCTCTCCGACAACGACGCCAATTTGTTGATAGGGATTTGCTTAACAAAAAATAAATTTATAGACAAGACCCCGCTGTGTATAGGGAGGTCAAGATCGTCCACGGGAAGCAACATTATGTTTGATTACTAAACTAAAAAGCAAAAGAGAAAGCAAAACAAAGCAAAGAACAAAGTAAAACAACTAAACAAGCACACTAGAAGGGGTCGATATCGACCTTGTCAGGGTCGTTACCGAGGTATGATTTCAGTAGAAAAACTAAGTAAACAACAAGAAGAAAGGGGAAAATTGTAGGTCGGTACCGACCTGGGCAGGGTCGATATCGAGGTACCTGGGCATAGATTCAACTCAAAAATAAGGAAAAACTCTAGGATAGGGGTTCACCACAACACAATCATGCAATTTCAATTAACATAAATCATAAATATCATGCCTTTAACAACATAAAGTTATCAACTTTCGTTGAATTAATCAAGCAAATCAATCAATTTTCACAAATCAGTTCACTTAATCTACTTGCTTTGATCTAAAGTTCTCAAATTTCATCTCAAACTTTATCTCGTATGCAAATTCACAACATTCTCTTTCAATCAAGTTAAGAACATGAAATACTTCAACTTTCGTAAAAACTTTTGCACAAACAAGTAGAAGATAGATAAAAGGCAATCATTTCATATATTCATATCATCATTCATACACAATCATATTGGGTTTCTAACCCCAACCCTAGAAAAGGAGACTACTCACTCATGATTGGAGAAAAACAAGCAAAGAGATTAAGAGAAAACATGATTTGAATTAAAACTAAAGGCTTACTTGAATTAAAACTTCAAACTTGTCTCAGAACACACACCTGGAACACAAGTGAATCTCCCACAATCTTCTTCCTTGTGCTCCAAGCAACACTTGTCTTTCAAAATTAACGTGTAAAATAACCCTAGGAGGCGTCCAACCTAAAACTAACGAGAGAGCGAGAAGTTTGTGTCTAAACAAGAGTATTTATAATAGAACATCCCTCTTAAAAAGTTTCCATAAAAACAAAACCTAATAAAGATAAAAGATTGTGGAATAAAAGCAATTAATGGGCCTTTTATCTTGGTCGGCTGGGCTGAGTGCCTCGGTACCGACCCCCAGAGGGTCGATATCGAGGTTGGCTTGAACATATTTTCTCTTGTTTCTTCCTTCTTCCTTTGGATTTTGCGGGGTTTCTTCCATAACTTCCTTCTTTCCTTCTTCCTAGCTTGATCCTCTCTTCTAATGTCCTTGAATGCATCCAAATCCGCCTCAAAACCTACACAAAAACACACAAATAGCGTAGTTTCCATACTTTTCACAAAATATGTAAACTAGACTAGAAAGACAGAAAACACTCACAAAAACACAACTAAACTAGACTAAAGGACCTAGAAAAACATACTAAAACTATGCTAAAAACATGAACATCAAGCACCACTTCATTTCCTACTTTGTGAGTTCACTCATTGAAAGCAACCAAAAAGGGACAATTTTGGGGATTTTATAGTAGAGAATGTTGAGGACATACCACAAATGAATTGGTGTGATTTTGTTTTCAAGAGTTTGATTGCAATAAAAAGAGACTGGAAAGCAAACAAGGAAGGGTTCTTCAAAGGACCAATCCTCTTCCTAATTGTAAGTACACTCTTATCATCACTTGTTTTATCTTGTACTTATTTAACATCACTTTAATTTTCTTATAATAACCTCATACTTTATTTTCATTTTATGCAGCTCTGCTATATGGATAGAGTAAGCATTTTAGGCAAGGAAAACCCAAGGTCCTTGCCTATCTTCTTAAACTAGGGTGAAGACCTATTCACATGCAGAGAGAATAAAGAAGCGGTTGATATTGGAGGATTTGGTTTGGGTCGTTACTTGCAAAATTGGGTGAATCAACAAATGGAGGAGAAAGACCCTCCCAAATGCATCAAGATTCCATGGAGAAGGAAAAGCAAAAAGAAACAACAGAAGAAAAGAGAATACCAAAAAACATTGCAGGTATGAAACATTAAATAAAAATCTCATGCATCAATACACAAAAAATAGATAAGTTCATGATATTGAATGCTCAGGTTCATGATTATCAAACGTTTGGTTCAAGAAATTTATAATTGTGCTTGTTAAATCAGGTTAGACTTAGAGCTTAAAAATTTTGGTTCATGAGCACATAGAAGTTTGGATCATGATACGGTTCATTAGAACATAATGTTTGGTTCTTAATTAGAATGCCTTTATTGATTAGGTGCACGATTTTATGTGATGTGGTTCATAAGGTTTGGTTCATGAGCATCTTATTTCAATTTACATATTCTGTTTGAACATTCATGGATTATAATGCAGGATTGCGTCCAATTGTTTGTTGAGAGGAGGATGAGATTGAGTCATGCAATAGTAGATCTGGCTAATGTTGTTGAAATGATCCCAATACAATTCAAGGCTGATAAAACACTTCAAACGATGTTGAATAACGCAAAAGCATGGATTAGCACATCAAACAATGAAAGCCCACCCGCAAATGATTTTATGGAAGTGTGGGAGAATTCTCAACACTCAATATGGTCGGACCCGGAGTTGTTGAAGATCTTACAAGAAATTGATAATGCTTCAAAGAAAGTTGAGAAAGCTAAGAAGATTGTTGACTTCAATTGCAACAGTGAAGTGGGAGTGGAGAACAATGAAGTGAGAGAAAATGCAACAGTTGGAGACAACAACGAAGAGGGAGTTGAAGCTGGAAAGGCAACAGAGAAAGTTAGCTTTGATCTCACACCACCAACCTTTAGGCTGTTGACACAGAGGTTGTTGACTCAAAAGCAAACAACGAAGCCATTCATGAAGCTGGAAAACAAAATGAAGAAGTTCTTATCGAGCCTCAAAGGGATAAACCACATGAACGTGCAGAGGAGACAAGAAAGAAGGTCACTGACACAAAGAAGGTTAGTTTTTTATTTGTAAGTTCATAAAACTTGTCTTATCAGTTCATGTTCTACATTGTTGAGGTTCAAAATAATTGCCTTTTTCAGTTCTTAATACATGTATTTAAACTTCAATAGAAGAAGGGAATGAAGGTAGCAAAAACATTAGAGCCATCGAAGGACAAATCTGGTAAAGAAGAGCATGGAAAAAGAATCACCAAACCTAGTGACACCACGAGAAGTCCCTTTTAATTAAGAATAATCAGCATTAGTGAAAAGCAGAATAAAGAGCAAAAAACAGTTTGGAAATATATGATGGAAAGCACTGAAGATACAAAGTAAGAACTAAAATATCTAAAGTAAAATTATGAGTGTGGTATAGATTTGGTATTTGTACTTCAAATAATTATTGATGGTTCTTGTTATAATAGTGAACAGGAGAAGATGTTCAAGTACAAAGGGCTAGAGCTTCTTAGAGTCAACCTCTCATCTATGGATGTTGATCTAGATCCTAAAGTCATTGACGCATGGGCAAAGCACTTGAATGGACTAGAAAGAATGAAATGCAAAACAAAGCTCGGACGACTATTTGGTAATGTATTTAAAAATGTATGTGTCTAAACCTCAATTAATATTAAATAGCCATAAAAGTAAAATCTCTAACGTGCTTTTCTTTGCAATCTTATAGGGAGATGAGATAAACAAGGGTGATTTTGCAGTAGGCCTAAAAGAAGTTGTTGAAGTGGTACTATGGCGGAAAGCAAGTGATATTGATATGGTAAATTAACCTATAACCCTCCAAAAACTTGACGCTTAAATACACTTGATTACAATAAAAAGAAAAACTAACATATATTTATGATTTTGTAGATTGTGATCCAAGTCCAAGCACTTGATGACCACTACTATGTCATGAGCATCAACGTGAAGAACCCAACGGTTGAAATGCTGGATAGTGTGAGGAGTGAAGAAACAATCTAAACACGCTATGGAGAAACTCCAAACAAGCTGGTAAGCTAAGATGTTTATGTATTAAATCAGAAGTTCATAACTAATTGTGTAATGGTTCATAGATAACTACTATAATGGTTCTTGGTTATTCAAATTTCCAGAGGGCAAAGGTGGTAAATGATCTAGGAATTAACTTTCTGAATGTAAGGAAGAACACAATCAAGGAAGGAGTGAAGGACATGATCTCGGTTCATATCCCGGCGAACTCTGGTGAAAACGCATATTCGGGAATTTTTGCCATGAGACATATGGAGACATATATGGGGTCATCCGTTGGAGAATGGGAAACTGATCTCACCGAGAAAACTGCACAAAGGAGCATTGATAATCTAAGGGGGGAGTACATCCATGCAATCATCACCTCAGATGTTAATGATTTGAAGATGTCAACAATGGAAAAAGTGAAGAAATCCAAGATCAAGATTGGAAAACAGAAGAAGTAATATGTAATTAGATGATTTGGTAGGATTGGACAACTAGTCTATTACTAGGTAGTGGTACTTTTGTTTTAGGTGTGGACAACGGTTTATGGCTAAGTGTTTACTGAAAATACAGTAGGATTTTGGGCAATTGACAGCTAACCGGAAGTATTAGAATGTTTGATGCTATGGTTCAGTTTGAATGTGTGGGTTCATGAATATTAATCGTATGTTTCACTGTGTTCAACATGTAGGTTCGGTTTGAATGCCATTTTTATGGAGTTATGTTTTGCATTCAAGTATTTCACAGGTTCATTGTGTTAAACGTGAAGGTTCGTGCATATTAAACAAACGATTCATGCATATTAAAAATGTGAAATCTATTTTGCATTCACGTATTTCACAGGTTCATTGTGTTAAACATGCAGGTTCATGCATATTAAACAAACGGTTCATTGTACACTAAAATGTATAAAATCAGTTAATGCATATGAAAACAACGTTCAAGTACAAATACAACCACAAAAAAAAAGCGTCTAATGAATTCTCAAACAAACAAGAAGTGCTAAAAGAAAAAATATCCAAATGAATAATAAAAATGTTCATTCTTTGAACACACAAAGCAGTTTACTTTCCAACACAAGTGCGATTATTATGACCATCTGTTTTCCCACATTTTCCACAATGCCTTTTTCCAGCAGTGCTCAATGACATTGATTTTTTCCTTCCACCCATTATACGCCTTACAGAACCCTTTCTCTTTGCTTGTTCGGGTTGTTGGATATGTACCTCGCTTGGAACACTAATTCCAGCTAACGACTCCATGCTTCTAGCATTCACTGATTTCCCACTATAGGAAGAACCACAACCAGACAAGAGTAAATCTTTTTGCTCCCTAATGACATGGGAGAACTCATGTAAGTGTTCAGGATGGTCTTCTAAAATACCCAAGCAACTATAGAAATCTGAAATCACTAAACTTGTTAAGCCTTGTCTCTCCTCAATAGCAGCACACTGATCAACAATGGTACCATCAATGGTAAAAACCAGCCTAATTGTTGCAGCCTTTGTCCAACGTGAAAGGATAAACTTTTCAGCAATCTTTTCCATGCCAAGATTCTTAAAAACCACAAACATGTGACGACAAGGTAGCTCGATCCTTTGAAACATTCTGCACCCACAAATAACATCATTGTTCAACGAATTGTGAACAACTTGCACTTCATTCAGCACATCCTCCTTTATACCAAAAAATTTGCTTCAATTTTGTGTTGTCAATGTGTCAATACAACAAGAATAGCATGCAGAAAAGATCTCTTTTTGAACCTCATAAAAAACAGAAAGTGTGTAAACTTCAACTGCTTGATACTCCAACTTTAAAGATGTTTTCAAATCTGGAACCATGTGAGCAGAATCATGATTCACTTCAATTGGGTGTGTCTTTGAGAATCCAAGGCAGTCTCAAAATGCATCACCGACTCACAAAGCCTAAAATATTTGTCCGTAAAATGACCAAAGAACTTATTGTCAACCTCAGAAATAGAGGTAGTCCTAACTAATCCACCAAACATTTCATCCCTAAAATAAGCTGGAATCCAAAAACGTCGAAGGGCAAACATATCATCAAACCATCGTCTATTTTTAGAGGAAAGATGGCTAACCAATTCCATCCATCTAGACTCAAACTCAGGCGGTTCAATCTGATGACTCCACACTACACTATTGAGCTTGATCCTAAACTCATCAACATCATGTTCTTCGGTTTTTATCTTCCTACGTACCTTCATCATAATATGCCACATGCAAAGTCGATGACTAGTTTGAGGAAAAACCTTCTCAATAGCAACTTTCATGGCAGAATCTTTGATCAGTAACCAGAATACTTGGATCATGTAACATAGCTCGCTTAAAATGCTCAAATAACCAAATATAAGACTATATGTCTTCCTTCAACAATAAACCTGCTCCAAATGTAACACATTTTTTGTGATGATCAATGCCAATAAAAGGTGCAAAAACCATAAAATACATGTGACATCATAACAGTTCACAAATATGAGAATAGTTCACGAGGGTTAATATATAGGCTCAATAGATTACAGGAAATAGTTCATAAACTAATGAGATACATGTTGGTCCTATAAGTTACATCAAAAGATACAACTTCTCCAAAATATGAGAAGTTCTTGCGTGAAATAGGATCAGCCCAAAAGAGTTTTGTTAACCGGTCCGAAGAGTCAACATCATAAGCAAAGTAAAATGCACCACACAACTCCTTTTTTTTAAATCTATCAATCACCATTTGAGCATCAAACCCATTAATGTAAGCCATCAAATCACGTTTGTGGTTCTTAAAATCAATAGTAGATGCACCAACATTTTCGTATCCTCCAACAAGTTCTTTGTATATCTTATGGCTCTCCATCGGCCCGATATTAGCTTTCTCACAACTCATAATAAATTTCTTATGCCCAATATCAAGCTTTCTACTTGACTTCATAAATTGCTTGTCCTTTCCAGTTACAGGAGGATGTGAGTGACGCTCTACAAAGGTCTGGACAACATAACCCAGCATGCCGGCAAATTTCAAAACAATATGGGCTTTACAACCAACCCTAGTTGAAGGTCTTAAACGTTTACCCGTATTGTTTTTCCCTTCTTTAAAACCTTCTCGGTTACACAACAAATGCTTGTAAAGTACAGTATTATCATTTGTGTCAACACGAGAAGAACCAAGACGAACGACAAAACCACAAACAGAGGCATACTTCATATAAAATTCAATAAAATGCTTGCCTTCAACTGGTTTTAAATCATCTGGGCAACTCGGCACATAATATGAACAATCTTGAGAAAACTGAACAATATAATCATCACTATCTGGATCAATCGATGCAACTCCATCACTAATTTCAGGATCAACACTATCGAAGTTAGAAACATTAGGATTACCCAAGCTTGACGAACAACCTACACAATGCAAGACACACATCATGTTAATTATAATTTTGCCAACACAAATTCATACAGTTGGTGGCATAATAAGATGCACATATACGGTTGATTTCATGGTTCATAATTGTAAACATTTAGGTGCATGACATGAAAACAATAAGGTTCATCGAGTACAATAAAATTGATATTCACACATAGACAAAAGTTCTGATCGTTAGAATGCCACATACTCGCATCTACTGTTACACATGATTAAAAAAAGCCCCAGTAGATGCAAACATACAATTGATTCTTTAGATCGATGATATTCAAATAACACGTGGAAAAATTGAACAAAAAACCAATTAGATTCAAACATCCAATTGAATGGAGAATAACACAAGACATTCTTCAAAAATTGAATGGGGAAACAAGTCCAATCATACAACACAAAAATCGGAAAAATAGTGCATCGATTTCTCGCCAAAGCAACAATCAAACTTACCTAAATCCCTTATCAGGAAATGTGAGAAAGAGATCGGAGAGGAAATACGATGAATAAGAAGGCGCAGGCTGTGATTCACACCAGATTGAAAAGTTAACGCTTTCGATCGAGCAAGAGGAGGAAGGAGATAACAGATATGCAAAAAGACGAGAATACCCCTCCGTGTTTTGCTTTTACCAAAAATTACTTGAACGCGTGTAGGCAATTTTGGCCATTAAAACAAGAGATCGAACGGTTGATAGATGCCCGCATAAAGCACTGTAGCAGACACTCACACTTGATTGCAAATCTTATTTTTAATTAGTTATATTTATATATTAAATAAAATAATAAATCAATATATTAAATTTATTTTTGGATAGGATAGCTTTTTAGATAAGATACATATAATATTTTTTAAAATATCAAAATATCCCTACCTATATCAATTTTTAGTAATTCTTAGAAATGATATTTTCTTGCCGATAAGATACATGTAATTTTTTCATCATTTCATATTTCATCTTAATCAAAATTTAAAAATTATAAATAAACAATACAATAACTTCATAAAACCCTGTACAAGGTACAGGAAGACTATTATCATTTTATATATGTAAAAAGAATTAAAAAATAAAGTAAAAAAATTTAAATTTATTATTATTATTTTCTCTCTCTCTTTTTAATCAGATGAGATTCATTTCTAGTGTTTTAATCAGATGGTCCGAATTCATTTCTAGTTTTCATTATAAACCCCATTTTCATTTGAATCAAATGCATATACTCATCACAGTCCGGATTTATTACTACTGCTATCAAAATCTTGCCTAATAAAAAAAATAGAGGACAAGAAGCTAGGCCAAAAGAGCGTAAAAAGGGCAAATCAAAAGTTCAGCGCCAACGATGCCAGCCAGATAGACAAATGCGGTCAAAACTTTACCCGCAGATACTAATGAAGCACGAGAGAAGAATGCAGGAGAAAGTAGTGACAAATGCGAAGAGAGCAACAGGGTCATCATGAAAATCAGGGTGAGCCAAAAGCAGCAGCAGCAAGGAATGTAGTGGGCCAGCCGCGCAGCAGTAGAACTAGGCACATCAAGGCAGAAGGGGCAGAACCGACGCAGAATTACTGGTAATGGACAACAGCAGAAGTGGTATCAATGATCAACATCGCTTCAAAGAATGAAGGAACTTGTGGGATACAATAACACGAACAGGTGAGCAGCAGCAGCAGCATTAAAGGAACCAATATCATCAGCATAGGCCAGCAACAAGAAAAGACAGCAAGCAACACGTTCAACTTTGAGCAGCAGCCAGGTAAAGGACTACTTTTAGCCTTGGAACAAAAGAGGTAGCACTTTTGGGCGTTAAACTCACAGCAGCACCCAAAGTGACAAAATCACAGCAAGAAAATCCAGCAAAAAGGGTCGAACACAGCAGTTTCAAAGGATCAGCAGCAACAATTGACAGCAACGACAGAAAAGTGGCTTCAGTCGAATAGTAATAGCCAAGAATCTCATGAACATTGTACAATTGGGTTTCTTGACTTTCTTCTCTTGAAGGAGCCTCAAACTCACTAATCGGAACCCTCCAGCTCTGATCCGATCAAGCGATCACCATATGATGCAACGCATAAGGAGGGAATCCTTGTCAGTATTGACTTGACTATTTCATATGCTCAGACATGCCAACTAGATGGTGTTTGATGGTAAACCAAAGTAGCATAAATCAATTCATTCCACGCATCAGGGATACCGGGAAGACACCAATGGCTGCAGTCTTGACGCCTCCTAGACACTCTCACCCCAGCAGTAGCGTTCTTCCCGTAAATTGAAGGGTGTCCATCTTTCCTGAAGTTTGTCAATCTCGTGACATTTAAGAGTACAACGGGTACCCGCATCTGTTGGATCACTTCTTCTACTATCTTCATTTTCAAAGGATAGTTGTCCAAGAAAGCCCCACTTAGTATAGGTTCAGTCTCACCATTGCAAGTACCACCCGAATCCCAATCCCCACCGCTGAAATTAATAGATTTATTCATCCACAATTAATTAAACATCATAGCTATAGTGGAATACATGGGTCATGGGAAAAAAAAAGGTTAACATACCTATAGTGTGCGGAAGAATATGCACGGTAAAATACCAATTGCTTCTTTGGATTCACATTTTGATCTATCCATTTCCCCCATGTTTTCATGGCTTTCCTATAGGCTTCGACGGCATCCAAGTGACCATATACCTCATCTCCTTCCTTGAAGTAATTTTTGCTGCAAAGAAAACCACTTGGTTATCCTCCTCCACAGAACTCAAAATAACCCCAATGATAATTCCTTTTCAGGTTTATAATAAGGCTTCCTTGTACTGATTGGCAACAAAGAAGATAGCATACCCACCCTCTTGATGTTTTTCCATGAGTCCACCAATGGCCAGTATTGAAGACAAGAATATCTGTCCGCTTCCATTTTCCAGATGACTTGTCAATCTTATCAATTGACAATGTTGGATTCGAATTTCCCTGTCCATTCATGCGTACTCCTTCCCTAACAAGAAAATGGGATCGGATAAATTCCACTGTGCAGTTATAATCCTGCCCAAGCCCATAAAAGAGAGTGAGAAAAGAAAATACATCTCAAGAAACATCAATTTTAAGATTTTACCACTCGTACAAGTACAACATATGAATGAATGTCATATATACTATATAAAACAAGCAATAAATAAATGAATAACCATGTATCAAGGCAATTAGAACACTAAAATTTCTGAACTGGACAAACGCGAAAAAGGATGACCTTTTTTTTCTGAAGAGAATATTAAAGAAGCAGGCAATTACCACAAACTTGAAGACATAATAGCCTCTACCCTTGGTTATTTTATATCCATGGATCTCATACATCCTGCTTTTATCAGCAAGGCCCTCTCGGAGGAGGCATAAGATAGACTCAAATTGGTTTCGGTTCACTGAATCTCCAACCAACGTCAGCCTCTTACCTCTCAGCCTTTCCAGAAAGTCTGTTGCGTTGAACCTACATAACCAAAATCAATACAAAGCTTACTTGCATTGGGTCATCAACCAGTAAAGGAAATAGGTTTAAGCTATCCACTTGCAAAACACAAGTCAAAAGTCTCTGAACAGCAGCAACTGTCAGATGTAAATGGGAAGGTGAAGAAATGAAAATATGCATCTCACAAAACCCCACAATCCCCAAATTTAAAATATTTAGCTAGGACAAACAAATCACAGTTGAAATCAATAAGACACACCAGCCATATCTTAAACTCAAAGCAATGTACAACATAATCCAGCTGAGATAATAGATTAATATAGTCATCAGATGATGTAATCATAATATAACAAGAAGAGCAGAATCAGAAACAGACCCGGGAAGCTCACAACCATGAGGCTTCCACCTCCACCTCAAATAGCCAGAATCCGGTCTCCCATTACGCTGACAAAGGAACCCTTCATCCACATACGGGCATGAACCCGGTTCGTAAAGCGGATACCCGCCACTCTCATCTCTCACCCATTTCCCCATGTACAGATTACATTCCTTCAATCCATTAGACCCGCCGCCATTAAAGCCACTCGTCTCCCTCCCCTCAACCCCCTCCACTGTTTCCTGACTACTAGAAGGCCGACTGCCATTGCTTCTTAGCTCGGAATCCAGAGGAACCCAAGGGACATCCTCGTTACCAATGTCGTCCTCAACTTTCAGCTCAGAACTGGGAGCAATCGAGATCCGAGCGTTAATCGATTCGATCTGGTTAGCCTGGTCAAGGGCTGGATGTTCAATTGTAGGAGTAGTGACGGCGGATTCCACCGGAGCGGCTGCCGGAGAGGAAGCGCGGAGGGAGAATTGGTCTTTATAGAGAGAGAGAGGGGGAGGGAGAGGGCGAGATTGCGAGTAGTGGGGAGAAAGAAGACAATGAGGAGGAAGGAGACGAAGAAGAAGATGAAGAGAAGAGGGATTGGGCTTCTGGATCTCACTGTCGGCGCCGATTTCTTCTCCGCCTCCGAGTTTCTCATCGGACACTCGCCGACACTCGCACTCACAGAGACTGGCGACTGGGGAGGTTGGATTTTAAGAAATAAGAATCCAAGACTAATTCCGTCAGCAATCTATAAGAATGCAAGACTCGAGGAAATTTTGCACAGTGAATGAATTGAACACATGGCTTCTAAATTATCTCCCTTTGTTGTGAAAGTAGCATGACCTTACATCACTTTGTCAATCTATTGGAAGTCCAAATCTATTGTAAAAGTAGTTCAAGATTTTGTTGCCATTCAAAGCTCACTATAAATTTCTTATTAAAGCAAAAAACGCTCTGAAAAAAACTAGTCGTCCGGCTACGAACCCACCGGAAACACCCCTACCTCTACTGATGGAGGTGGATCCCCCCATTGACAGGGGCAAAGAAGACATGGAGATCGATCCGGTCTCGAAAAAGCGGGCTCGAGATGAAGAACAAGCTGAGACCAGAACTGAACCGCAACCGTCTACTGAAGGGGCGAATCAAAGCAACAATATGGAGATCCAAACAAAAAGCCAAACGGAGTTTCCTAGCCTTCAAGAAGCCCAGAAAATGTCGGAAAAGCCAAAGTTGTCTTACAAGGACAAAATGATGCAGGGACAAGGCGCTAGCTATGCCATCCAACATTCAAACCCTGTATATCAAAAGATTGATGAAGAGGACCCAGACTATGACACAGAAGATGATGAAATTCCGGAGAATGATGATCCGGAATGTCCGACAATTGCACTGACAGCCGAGGAGAAAAAGCGATTGTGGAGACCTTGGAAAGATACCCTAATTATAAGACTCTTTGATAAAGGCCCGGGGTACGTCACATTGAAGAGGAGGCTAAGCCAGAAATGGGCTCTATCCGCCGATTTCTCACTGATTGATATAGGCAATGACTACTACATTGCTAGATTCAAGAACAAGGAGGATTATAATCACGTCCTAACCCAAGGCCCTTGGATGCTAGGGGATAACTACCTATCGATTAGGAAATGGGTTCCACGGTTTGATGTCAGCGACACGAGAATAACCTCTCTCGTCGTGTGGATTCGGATTCCATGGCTCCATATTGAGCACTTTGATCAAAGCTTTCTCCGTTTCTTGGGAAGAAGAGTTGGTAAAGTCCTACGGATCGACAAAACAACCTCAGAAGCAGTCAGAGGTAAGTTCATTCGTATGGGCGTGGAAGTGGACCTCACAAAACCACTATTGTCGAAGTTCCGACTTCATGGGAAGGTCTGGCCAATACAATATGAGGGTCTGAGAATGTTGTGTTTTGCATGCGGAAAAGTGGGGCACCACTCGGAGAACTGTGGCAAGGAGATTAACAATGAAGACATAGGAGCCTCCACTGAAATGACTGCAAGACAACAGACGGTTGAAAAGATGTCGTCGGAGAAATTCGGAGACTGGATGCAAGTCAAGAAGCCCAACAGACGGAAACCGGCAGAAAAACCGACTGACGGAACTTCACCACCGGCCAACAACGGACCAAAATCAAGCGTTGATGGAAGACAAAATCCGGGCCCAGCAGAGAACAAGATGCCGAACAATGGGGGATCACGCTTCTCAGTTTTGGAAAGCACCGCAGAGGATAATGGAAACTCTACAAATCAAGAAGATCTCGGGAAAGAAAAAAATTCGGAATCTTCAAAGGTGGCGGATAACGCGGCTAACAGAAAGGAGCCCACCAAATCTTCCAAATCAGATCCCAAGGCACCTAATGATAATAAAGGGAAAGAAATTTCCATGGGAAAAACTGCTCCCAAAAGTGTAGTGTCCGGATCAAGTAACCGAAACCCTAACAACCCAAAAAACAAAAATAATGAAAAGGACCCGAAACACTCCACCGCCCAAAAAGACGCCCAAAACAAGCCGAAATCAAGCCCACCCACCAGCCAGAACCAAGACAATCCCAAGCCGTCTTCCACCGCCATACCTAAGCCTTCACCCACCGCCATCAACACGCCACAAAAAGAACCACCCAAGCCACAGAACAATCCAAAAAAAGACCCAACCAATGCAATCCCACCAGCCCCGAACAACACCCCCCAACAACAGAGGATCCTGAATCCTCAGAGCAGAGGAATTTCAAATCCTCAACAGGAGACAATTCCTCCTCTCAAACCGCCAGATGGAACCACTTCTTCTTTACACACCATTGCTAGTGCACAAGTTAATAGTGGAGTTCACACCAACAGAGAGGCAAAACCAGCAAGTTACAATATGCACGGCGTCCATTCCGCCAACGAGGCTTAATGCCTACAGCCGCTTTGTAGAAGCTGTTGATGCTGTACGCAGAAGACCGTTAAGTGTGATCAATGGGGATCCTTTTACTAATATTTTCTCCATGATAGAACTCAATATTCTGGTTTGGAATACTAGAGGGGCAGGAGGCTCGAATTTTCTCTCCTCAATTCGTGAGTTAGTACGCTTGTATGATCCTCGAGTGGTAGCACTTGTGGAAACACACATCAGCGGAGACAGAGCAAATGAGGTCTGCAGACTCATTGGTTTTGATGGAAGTTTACGAGTTGATTCAGTGGGCTTCGCAGGCGGAATCTGGCTGCTGTGGAGAACGTCGGAGGTGCTTGTAACACCAATAAACCTGCAGCCGCAGCATATTTCGGTTGAAATCAAAAGAAGAGAAGAGGAGCATTGGATATTCTCAGCGGTGTACGCCAGTCCGGATGATTCGACAAGATCACAGTTGTGGAGAGAATTAGAGGATTTTGCTATTGCTAACAACCAACCATGGATGTTGGCGGGTGATTTCAATGCAACAGCTACTGATGCGGAAAGAAATAGCTCATCTAGAAGAACCAGAAACTCCACTATAGCTTTCCGAGATTGGATTGATAATAGCAACTTGATTGATATTGGGTATACGGGTCCAAAATATACCTGGCGAAGCTCGCGCTACGCAGCCCGTCTGGATCGTGCTCTATGCAATGACACTTGGAGATTATTGTTCCCGGAAGCATCGGTACACCATCTGTCTGCTCCGCATTCGGATCACCTTCCAATTTTAATCAGACTTAAGGGCACCAATACTGACCAGAGCAGGGAAAGGCCATTCCGATTTAATGCTTCTTGGCTACTCCATGAAAATTTTAAACCCTTCCTTGAAGAGAGCTGGAACTTCCCTGGAAAACTGAATGAAACCCTGAACCACCTGACAATCAGCCTCCGGAAATGGAACCGAGACGTGTTTGGAAATATCTTCAAAAGGAAACGGATTCTCTGGGGAAGACTTGAGGGAGTACGAAAGAGTCTTGATAACAATGCACATGTTGGGCTCCTAAAATTGGAACAGAAATTGATCAAAGAATTGACGGAAGTGCTAGAACAGGAACAACTCTTATGGATGCAAAAGTCTCGAGCAAATTTTCTGGTGGATGGCGATAGAAACACAAGATTTTATCACCTTGCTACCATTGTGAGGAGGAAAGCAAACAGAGTGAACGCATTAAAGAATGAAACAGGGGAATGGGTCACAAATCCGGACTGTCTTAGAAAGATGGCGCTTGACCACTTCTCTAAACTCTACTCTTGCAGCAATGAACCTCCAGTGAATTTGAATACTGTGCGATTCGCCGCTTTTCCACCGATTTCAGATGATGATCAAACCAGTTTGCTAAAAGAAGTTACGCAAGACGAGATCCTGATTGCCCTTAAATCCATGGGACCGATGAAGTCGCCTGGCCCAGACGGATACCCGGCAACATTCTTCCAAAAAAATTGGTACTGCGTGGCCCAGAAAGTTACTGAAACTGTTGGAGATTTGCTGAACAGAGGAGTGTTTCCGCCAGACTTGTGTGATGCACTTCTGTTTCCGATTGCAAAGGTCGACAGCCCAGAAACCATCAACCAATTCCGGCCCATTGCACTTCTGAACGTCACCTTCAAACTTGCTACTAAAGTGATTGTCAATCGCCTCAAACCTCTGCTTCCAAACTTAATTGCGCCGACACAATCGAGCTTCATTCCAGGAAGGCAAATAATGGACAACATTGTTATTGTCCAAGAAATTCTCCATACTATGAGATCGAGAGCAGGCGCCAAAAGGTGGATGATCGCTAAAATCGACCTCGAAAAAGCTTATGATAGGATACGATGGGATTTTCTTTAAGATACTTTAGTTCAAGCGAATCTGCCCGGAAGACTTGTTCAAACAATCATGAATTGTCAGTCAATGGGAGAAACGAAACTGCTATGGAACGGCGAAGCTAGAGATGGATTTCGAGCAACGAGAGGAGTTCGACAAGGGGACCCACTTTCGCCGTATTTGTTTGTGCTATGCATGGAACGCTTATCCCAGCTCATCCAAGGGGCAGTTGATGCTGGAGTTTGGAAGCCGATAAATGTAGGAGGTGTGAATCTGTCTCACCTCTTTTTTGCGGACGACTTGCTGATCTTTGCTGAAGCTACTGTTGATCAGGCTGATATCATCAAAATTTGTCTGGAGAACTTTTGCAGAGCTTCAGGCGAAAAAGTTAACTATGCAAAAAGCTCGATTTACTTTGGCCCTGCGGTCCATTCCCAGATTGCTGAGCAGATTTGCTTGAAATTGGAGATGAGCAGATGCAATGACTTTGGTAAATATCTTGGGGTGCCGATGATTGGAGGGAAAGTGTCAAACGCCCAATTCAATTTCATGCTAGACAAGATTGCTTCAAGGCTAAGAGGATGGCAAGCAAAAACACTCTCGTTTGCAGGCCGAGTGACGCTTGCCAAATCTGTCCTCACAAGCCTCCCACTTTATGTTATGCAATCAATGAAGATCCCGAGAGGAGTTTGCAACGAGATTGAGAAATCAGTTCGTCAGTTTGTCTGGGGCTCGACATCTACAAACAAGAAGATCCACCTCCTATCTTGGGAGAGAGTCACCCAACCAGTTCAAGAAGGGGGTTTAGGAATTCGTGAAATCCGAAACACAAACACGGCGACGCTGGCTAAGCTAGGTTGGAGACTCATGACAAATCCTGAGGCACTTTGGGCGAGAATCCTAAGAGGCAAATACTGCGATAACAGACATGATATTGACATGATTGCTAAGAAACCAGCGGCTTCCTACATATGGAGAGGCATTGAGCATGGGGCTGACATTCTCCATCGGGGAACTCGGATAGCAATTGGAAATGGGCAGCGCACTTTCTTTTGGACCCATAGATGGCTCTGTGAGAAACCACTGGAGGATTTGGCAACAAATCCGATTTCGGAAGAATACCTGGGAGCTACGGTCGCCGAGCTTTGGAATGGAAACGGGTGGGACTGGCCCCACATTCAGCCTTATTTACCTAGCAGTGTGTTATGTTTGCTTCAATCTCAACGGATCTTTACCGACAGTACAGTGCAGGAAGACAGAGTTTATTGGGCAGAGACTCCTTCGGGGCTGTTCTCCACTAGCTCTGCCATGTCTTTGCTCAGGCCAACAGTTCAAAGGGATGAGTTCAATTGGAACCTGATTTGGAAGGCGCCTACACAACAGCGTGTGCGTAATTTCTTGCATCTAGCGGCGTGCGATAGCATTCTCTGCAATTCAGTTAGATTTCGGCGCCATCTAACATACTCAAAAGCATGTCCAAGATGTCAACAATACGAGACGGCCGTCGATATGCTTCGAGATTGCCCTGTTGTTCAACAATTATGGCGGAAACTAGGAGGGAAAGCCAATGAAGATAGCTTCTTTGCACTGGATATGAAACCGTGGCTGAATATGAACCTGAAATCTCATGATCAGTGGAGTACGATGTTCAGTTTCATGACCTGGTATATTTGGAGGCAAAGAAATAGCCTTGTGTTTAATAATGAAGCTGATAACCCCATAAGAGTGATCCAAACGGCCTGCAATGTCGCCATAGCATATAGAAAGGCAGAGAACGAGCAAAAATCAAGACTAAATAAACAAGGAAGCTGGTCCAGGAATTCGGAAGGAAAGTGGTGCCCACCAAACCACAATTGGCTAAAATTCAACACTGATGGATCATCCAAGGGAAATCCTGGTGCAGCTGGTGGAGGTGGCGCCCTTCGAAACTCGGAGGGTAATGTGATTCTGGTATTCACTGAAAAATTGGGAAACTGTTCAGCTCTACGTGCAGAACTCCTAGCCATTCACAGAGCGCTCCTCATAGCCCAGCAAAAGAATGCTCACTCCCTTGTTGTTGAAACGGACTCTATCTCAGCGGTCAAGCTCCTCACCGGGACGCTTCCGACAACCCACCCGGACTTTGCCCTGGTGGTCCACTGCCGCTCCCTCATCCAATGCCCTACTTGGAGGGTGGTAGTTCAACATATTCAGAGGAATTGCAATAAAGTTGCCGATGCACTAGCTAAGTTGTCTTTCAATTCAGATTGTAGTCTTAATATTTTAGAGGATCTACCTCTATCTATTGTACCTTTAATATCTGATGATTTAAGAAAATAAAAGCCTAGGGCAGTAGCCCTCTTTCCGACCAAAAAAAAAAAAAAGAGAATAAAATGTGTGATCTCACACTAAACTCGTTTTTACCTTTTTTTTTCTTTATATTCTTCCTCTTCATATATGGCTCCTCCACCACCATCTACCTCGTTCCCTATTTGATGTGATCCATCCCGAAGTCAATTAAAATTCTTTTTCAAGCTTGTGTCATCACTCTCGAAACTCATGTTCAATCTCGTTTGCGTCCAAATCTCTAATAAGTGTGCGAGATTTATGTATTTATTTTAAATATTCTAAATTTTTATTATTATAAGAAAGTAATAAAGAGGTATTAGGTAATGTGGTATGTAAGGTGGTAGGTGAGGTGGTAAGTAAGATGATAGGTGAAAGTGAACACGAATGGTTGTTTGTAACCCTATTTTGTTTGCCTATTTGAATAGAGTTGAAAAGGAGAGCAAGGTGCAATTATGTTAGTGTATTGCTTAATGAGAAAGAGAGTATATACAAACATATAAAAGTTGAATTACATTTCAACGTCTCTGCCAAATGATATGGATATGTTAGATATCTTCAAAAAACAGTAGAGGTAATGAGATTTACCTAGAGGCAAATAAGGAAAAGATATACATATAAAGGTAATAATAGGGATATGATTTTAATCCTTAATATTCCCCCTCAAGTAAGATGGTCTTTCTATCCGCTAAACCGTTCTCCGTCAGACCTTTAACCGGAGAGAAAAGAAGAACGCTTATATCGGATAAGAGAAAATATTGAGAAGAGAAGGTGGAGTCAGTAGAAAGTCGTGAAGGTATTTTTTTTTTAATGAAGTTTAACCTTTGAGGTTAACAATTAGGGTATGAGAATTTTTTTTTTAAAGCACACGAAATTTCAAAACTCGTTGGATATCATATGAAGTTGCCTTAACTTGAGAATTAATGAGCGAAATTTCCATGTAGTGAGATACGTGCTTATTCAAATGAGAGACCCATAGCACAATTTTTTTACAAATAGACTGATTTTCTTTTAGATAAAATTGGAGGAATGATACCCTTTTTAATGTTTTGATAGTTAACTATATCCCATTAATAACTTTTTAAGTAAGTGTACCCTATAATTTTAAAAAGACTAAACTATCCTTAATTAGTACCCTTTTATTTTAAAAGAGATTTAATGATACTAAGCCTAAGTCACCCGGCAAAACTTCAGTCCACTCTTCTCGATCTGTATTGCCTTCAAATTCTATGTCAAATTGAGTCATTATTATCACCTCACGTATAAATTGGATTGCTTGAGAGATATTTGATGGAACCAACATATATAATATACAAGATACTAATAAAAGACACATACAAATACAAGTACAAGACACCTAAAAATAAATATGTACAAGAAACATACAAATATATAATACACGTACAAGACACTTACAAGAGACATGCAAGACACCTACAAGTCAACAATACACGTACAAGTCACCTATAAGACATGTACAAGACACATACAATACACGTACAAGACACTTACAAGAGACATACAAGACACCTACAACACACATACAAGACACCTACAAGACACGTACAAGACATGTACAAGACACATACAAGAGATACTTATTAGAGTATTAGACACATACAATATAAATACAACCCAAAACTTTTTAGCCTATTTTTTTAGACGAGCCCAAATGTCATGGAACTATAAGTACATATAGTGGGTTACAACTTATTGATTACTGATTAAGATGAACAATTCTTGTAAAGCGATATGCCTCAAATAGAGCTAGATTAGACACATGGTTCATGTCTATTTAGAAGGTGGATTATGTGGATCTGTTTCCTTGATTAAATTGGAGTAAATCGGAAGATTTAAGTCATGGAATTTTGTCTCTGTTGAGAATTTATAGTTTGATAATAGAGAGAACGTGTGAGAATAGATTTATAAGGGGTAAATTATCAGTCTTATAAACTACTAGGGGATCATTTAATTAATAAAATTAGATGGGGGTACATTTAGTTAATCTCACTATGAAAAGGGTACACAAACCCAAATACCTCTTTCTTTTAACATTATATTATTTAGATTTTAAAATTGTTAAGAGAATGAGGAGAGTAGTGGGCAAATGGTGATTTTAGATTAAGACACATGACACAATTTTTTGTAAAAATATTAGTTTTGCTTTCATTTTGTACTAAATGCAAAATAAATAAAAATATAAAATATAAAAATATATACATAAAAATGACAAATTAATATATAACTAGAACTCTAATAATTATGTATTTAAATAAGTGTTATTAAATTCAAGTTTAGAATAATTATGTATGTATTGAATTTGAAGCTATTGATTAAAAACGCATGTTATATTTTAGGCTTCTATAACCAAGATCTGTTTGGCTTTCGAATTTTATACAGTAATGTTTTAGATACTATGCCTACTTATTTAGTTGGCAATGCTATTAAATGGAGGTTAAGGGTGTGTTTGTTTGGTACCAAAAACTAGTTGGAGTTTTCCAACTAGTTGCAAAAACTCGTATAAACGTTGTTTGTTTGATACATAAAAACTAGCAACTAGTTGTAAAACTAGTTTTTTGACAAAGCTACTTTTTAAAGCTTTTGCATTAGTTTTTAGTAGTTTTTTGAATTAAAAAAATAATTATTTTCTAAATAAGAATAGCTCTATAATAAAATAAAATTTTAAATTATTAATTACTACAATAAACTAGTTGAACATTACCAAACAATGTTTATATATATTTTTAAAACTTCAACTACTTTTACAGCTAGTTTTGTGACTCTAACTAGTTTTTTTGTTGACTTAACAAACATAGCCTAAAAGGTTTAGTTTTTCGGATTTTCTTACCTATGCCCTTAGGGCACATAGGTTAAGCATCTTGTTTTGGAAATATTTGTTATTTTTATTTATTTAGTGAATTAAATCTTTTTTTGTTGATGGTTTAGACATTTCCTTTTGCGGTTTTAGTTTCCAAAATCAGTATGTTTATCCTATGCTCGACATAGGTTAGAAAGACCGTTAATTTTTTATATTGTTTTCCTTCAAAAAATTTCCCATTTTTACTACATACGTTTCTTCTTAGTTCTTAGTACTTCTTTGCCTTCCTTCTACCAAAAAAAAGTACTTCTTTGCCTTCCAATTGCAATCCAACACCACCTCCTAACATGACCTTCGACAACCTCTGATACAGTAAATCTATATTTAGGATATAATAAAGATGAAGAATGGAATTTGTGTATATATCGGTTGATAGAAGAAGGCTAAATTTTATTGAACAACAATCTCCAATTCCTAGAGTGGGCTCTTGGGAAGTAGGAACAAGAACCGGGCTACTGGGAATGTGTTTACAACAGAGTACAATTAAAGAAGAACAGAAGGAAAATTATAAGGAATGTAATCAATGTATGCAGTAAAAATGGGGTGGTGGTTACTAGGAATGTTTGTTGTTTTGGTCCAATTCATTACAAGGACCCCTAATTTGAAGCATCTCTTCCTCGATTTGCAATATTTTTCCGTTTTGATCCTTTCCTCCAAAATCAGTTGTTTTGTATGCCCAATTTGAACAAGGAACAAGAACCCTAATAATCAAATTTTTAATATATGATTCTTAAACGCCCAATTCAATTAGAAAAGAACACAAACACACATTAAAATCCTAAATCCCATCAAAACAGTAAAAATCATGGACAAATCAATTTAAATTCATCATAACAGAATAAAAGCGGTTCGATACTTGTGCTCGCATTTTAGAAAAGTGCGAGAAAGGGATGGTGAGTGGTAGAGGCTGCCATTGTAGACACTCGTGCGCATAGATGTGAGTTGGCAAATTTTGGATGATGTACGTGGCAAGAGGTATTACAATAAGTAGTTTACGTATCAATAATGCAATATCAAATGTCAACGCTTAACAGAAAGCCTCCAGAACTGACTATCAATCAATCACCTTCGTAATAATTACAGTGTCAGCCAAGTGGAGAGGGTTTATACTCCGAAATCTCACGTGAAGCTCCCGTCGCCAAATAATTGCCATGAAATTTCAACGCAATCGTTCGATCATTTCTCTCTTTTCGGCCAGAAATCCTTTAATTTCAATCACGCGGGTATTATGTTTGGTCAACTTTGTAGTACTAACCATATCTGGACTGGATCCTCCATTTCAATAGAGCAGCTCATCGACCTCAACCTTCAATAAGCCCCCCTCCTCTTTCTTCTCCAATCTCAGACAGCAATGTCTGCTACTCCTACAGATTTCACCCTCTACTTCTTCTTCTTCTTCCTTCTGCTTTCATCTTCAGCCTCCAAACCCACAAACTACCTCTCCAGAGGCACCCACCTCACCGTGGAGCGCGCTGCAGAGGATTACCTCACCTCCCCTGACAACACCTTCACCTTCGGCTTCTATGGCGGTGGCAGCCTCTCCTCCAACGCCTACTGGCTTGCAATCTGGTTCACCGCATCCCCCAACCCAAACGGCGTCGTTTGGATGGCCAACCGCGACAAGCCCATTAACGGCCATGGCTCCCGGCTAACTCTCGACAGAGACGGCACCCTCGTCTTGTCCGATATCGATGGCTTTGTCGCCTGGCAGAGCAACACCACTTCTGCTGCGGTTGACAGGCTGGAGCTTCTCAACTCAGGCAACCTCGTAATACGAAGCCCCGCCGGGAAGATTGTCTGGCAAAGTTTCGATCTCCCTACAGACACTTTGCTGCCCGGCCAACTCTTAACGAAGAGCACGAGGCTGGTTTCCGGGTTAAGCGAGGGGAATTATGGATCCGGATACTTCAGTTTGTTCTTTGATAATGATAATGTGTTGAGATTGATATACAATGGGCCTCAGATAACCAGTATTTATTGGCCTTACCCTCTCGATCAGACACCGTTTCAACACGGTAGAACAACCTACAATAGTAGCAGAGTTGTTGTTCTTGATGATCATGGTCTGGTTTCCTCCAGCGACCAATTCCAAGTCAGTGCTTCTGATGTGGGTACTCCTGGAATAAAGAGGATGCTGAAGATGGATTATGACGGGAATTTGAGGATCTATAGCTTGAACAACTCATCTGGGTCTTGGGCTGTGACTTATGAGGCTGTTGGTGCTCAATGTCTAGTTCATGGTCTATGTGGTGTGAACGGGATCTGCATTTACCGGCCTCAACATGGTTGCTCTTGCCCTCCGGGTTACGAGCAGACGAACTCGACTGATTGGAGCCAAGGCTGCAAGCCTAAGTTCAAGAAAAGCTGCTCTGATTCTCTATTTGTGGAGATGAAGAACACGGACTACTATGGTTTCGATCTTAACTACACCCTAGGAGTTAGCAACTTTGAGGAGTGCAAGCATCTATGCTCGGGGGATTGTCGATGTCTCGCCTTCAGCTACAGGGAAACTGGTGAAGCCTATTGTTTCACAAAGAGCGCTTTGTTTAATGGATATTCCTCTCCGGATTTCCCAGGCAGCGCCTACATCAGGCTTCCTAAGAATTCAAGCTTTGGCTCATCGTTCCGACCAACTATGCTCAATTTAAGTGATGATAAATGTAGAGGGGGTAATCAAAGTGTGGAAACAGTGATGTTGGAATCGGCTTCTTTTGACACTCCCAGTCAGCACACCAGATGGGCTTATCTGTACTCATTTGCTTCAGCATTGGGAGTAATTGAAATCCTTATATTAGCTTGTGGGTGGTTCGTTCTGTTTGGGAAGCATGGCATACCAAGTTCATTGGAGGATGGGTATCGTGCCCTTTCAAGCCAATTTAGGAGCTTTAATTACGGAGAACTCAAGAGGGCAACAAATCAATTCAAGGAGATTCTTGGAAAAGGAGGCTTTGGAACTGTTTATAAAGGACGCTTGGAAGATGGTAGAGTGGTGGCTGTGAAGAGATTGGGAGAGGTGCTCGGAGAAGAGGAATTCTGGGCGGAAGTGAGTACGATTGGGAAGATCAACCACATGAATTTAGTGAGGATGTGGGGATTCTGCTCAGAAAAGAAACACAGGTTGTTGGTTTACGAGTACATTGAAAACGGGTCCTTAGACAAGCACTTGTTCTCCAATAAATGCCTACTCGGTTGGAAGGAGAGGTTTAAGGTGGCAACTGGGTTAGCTAGAGGACTAGCCTACCTTCACCACGAGTGCCTTGAGTGGATTATCCACTGTGATGTGAAGCCTGAAAACATACTCTTAGACATGGATTTTGACCCAAAGATTGCCGACTTTGGCCTTGCAAAGCTGTCCCAAAGAGGCGGTCCTGTAGGAGGATCATCGCAAGTCACCAAAATCCGGGGGACAAAAGGGTATATGGCTCCAGAGTGGGCAATTAACCTTCCCATTACAGCCAAGGTTGATGTGTATAGCTACGGAGTCGTCATCTTAGAGCTCGTGAAAGGGATTAGGCTGTCCTATTTGGTGGAGGATCAAGAATCAGAGCTCGTGAGGCTTGAGAGGATGGCAAAAGCGAGAAGAATGCAAGTGGATCATGACAAGGACTTGTCATGGGTAGAGGACTTTGTGGATCCTAGATTGGAGGGGAAATTCAACAGGAGGCAAGCTGCTACTATGATAATAAATGGGCTTTCTTGCTTAGATGAAGATAGAAACAGGAGACCCACAATGGAATCAGTGGCACAACTCTTGCTAGAATGCGACGACTCAGAGGTTGGGAGTAGCTAGTACACTAGTTCTAGGTTCCACTAAGATTGCTAAAATAACCTCACAAATCCTCCAAAGAGCCGTTACCATCATACAGCAGATGACTCTTCTTTGTTACTTAATTTTTTTTAAGGGAAGCTTGATACAAGTTTCTATCTCTTGACAAAGTTGTAACCATCTGTAGAACAACATAAAGTCTTGAACCATTCAATTTTTGTTTTTTATAAATTGAATTTTTGTTTTTTTTTATAAAGTTGTCAATAAGAAGTTTGTTATATATTTCAGGTCGATAAGAACCTTTACAATTAAATGAGAAGTAGCTGAGTTCTAGATACAAGCAACATAACTATGTATTTAAGCTAAAGTTGTCTTATACTCATAATTCTCCACGGCATATCAAAAACATATTTGCATACTATGGTGTTCAGTAATATATATTCAGGACAATTTAAGCACAGAAAGCATCAAACTATCATTGAAGCACCAAAAGCTTAGTTGCTTAGTTCACGATGAAAGCATCAAACTATCATAAAAACTATTTCAGGACACTTCCTAGCCACATATAGCCATATTAGAGATTAGGCCTGTGATTTTTCCCATTGTGAGGTATGCCAAATTGATACGCTGTATGCACAAAAAGAAAATCCAAAACTCATAACTCCTATCATTGAAGCAATTACTGAAAATAAGCAAAAGAAAGAGCCTGCAAGCGGTATGCCAAATTGATAGCCGGGATCCAAAAGCAAGTATCAAAAGTTAAATTTCAGCCAGCCAGTTCTGAATCAGATAAAGGATTGAGATCAAAACCTGATGCTTAAGTACGATTAGAGAAAGGAGACGAGACAACATTCATATTTGAGTATTTAATCATACCTTCGTGAGCTTGTTCTCCAGCCACCAGTTCACCAAAGAAAATCCTCCCTCGAGCGGTGAGGGTGGGGCCACCGCAGCACCTCCACCTTCTCCTCCGCCATCGCCATCTACACCGTTTTTTCTGTCTTTGTGTATTGACTAATCAGGACCGAGGCCAAATTTGAGGTCACCTCATAGGAACGGAGGGTAGGATTCCGGGAATCAAAATCAAATGCTCACGGATTTCACGAAAAATGTCAGCTTCGATTCAACATTCGAGCATCAGACCGCTTTCCCCATCTTTTCCTTCTTTGATATGTTATAATATATTTATTTTAGGAATTATTGTTAGTAGGGTTTTGCTATTTATCACCCCGGGAGGATAAATAAGATCCCAAAAATAGAAATTTGTCTACTTAAAATTATTAGAAAGAAAATCTTTTCCTAACAAACAAATCAGCAAATCTAAAATCCAATTAATTGATATTATATTTTATTTCACTCATGAATCTTCCCTGTATATTATCTTTTCTGATTAAGTTAAATAATTTTTAAAGTTTCCATTGAAAATAGAATAGTGTATAGCCAATATTTATATTAAAAAACCAGCGTGCATATATAAAACATAAAGTGCAATATAAAATTGATTAATTAGATTTAATCAAAAGATCCTTATGTAACACACAAACAATTAACTCCCAGTACATAAAATAGTACATATCATAGTATTAAACTACCAAAATTAACTCCCAGTACATACAGTAGTACATATCATAGTATTAAAGTACCAAATATTAATAGATTATGTAAATAAATATTCTGACTAAAAAAAATGTAAATAAATATCAAAAAAAATCACACATAATAATTGAACTTTTTCATATGCGCACTTGTATATGAAATAATAGGACTATGGAAGAGAAGAAATTTATTTCGTAATTAATTAAATAAATTTCAAATTTGCTGATTTGTGTTTTTTTGGAAGTCAATTTGTAGATTTGTTTGTTTAGGATTTTTTTTAATTTGAATAGTTGAACTACAAAATTCAAGAAGATAAATTTCTATTTTTGGATCTTATTTATCGCCCCGGGGGCGACAAATAGCAAAACCCTTGTTAGTATTTTAATTAATTGATTTTTATACAGAGTTTTATAAACTCCTTCTCGAGTTTTCTTTACGGTTCTTTCCCGGGACGTTTTTATTGAACCGTTAGGGCTTAGTATTATATATATTCCTTTTGTATTCTAGAAAGTTAATTAATCAGAAAATCAATTATCTCAAACCCTAATTATCTTTTTTGTCTTCTCCCTCGTCTGTCTGTGTCACTCTCCCCCTGGCCTTTGGTCCTTCTTCCCTTCACCTTTATTCATCGTTACAGATTCCGTTGATTACTTTGGTACGGGCTATTATAGTTTCGTATCATTCTTCTCTGCTTCTCACCCGTCTGTGTCTCTCTCCTTGCTCTCTCTCTTTCCTGATTTTTCCCTCTAGTCTTAGAGCAAGACCAACGCCCCAACAGCTTCTCCATATTCTCGGGTATTGGACTTTTAGAAATTTTAGACTAAAAAAGTGGTCCAATAGATGCTCCATCCCATTCCCTATTTTGAAGTAATTCTTCGAAATGGGTTGAGCTTTCCCTAAATTTGGAATGATGTCCAAATCCCCGAATCCATTTACTTTCTTTTTCTTTTTTCTTTTATTATATAACTAGTGTACATTTACTTTTATTTTCTTTTTTTTTTATTATATAACTAGTATGTATTCCTGTACCTTGTACGGATTTTACTTAAATAAAATATTTAAAAAAATCAACTATATCAATCATTCATATAAATAATCATATAACTATAAAAAATTTAAATAAATATTTAAAGTCATAAAATTATAAAAGTTGTCATATCATTATCATTTAAAATAATAAGTACTCTATTAATATTATGATTTAAATTAACAGGAAAATATAATTTCTTAAATAATTATGAAAAAGGACAAATAAAGAGATTAAATTTATAAATTAATCATATATGTGAGGTTCAACCAAAATAAATGTTCTCAATTAATTACTAACCAATCATAATATATTAATTGATATGGACTATATAACTAACATGCTTAGATGTGTAGTTAACATCTCAATAAAAATGATACTAAAAATAATATTATTATATGTGTAGTTGACATGTTACTAATATTATTTGCTTATGTGACATAGTTAAGATGGCGACACATAAGATAGATGGATAGATTCGACTTTAATTATAGTATATTGATATTGGTAATACTATTATATTAAAAATAATTATTTCATAATGAAGAGTATATTTCTTGCCAAATTTTAAGATCTCTAAATATAATTGTATATTAGTAATATTAGTAACATGATTATATTTAATAAAATTGTTCTATAATGAATTACACTTCTAAGACAACTTGCCAAAATATAAGATATCTAAATCTAATTGTATGTTAGTAATATAATGAATACTATTATAATATAAGGATTGTAAATACTTAAATAAACAAAGGTTAAGATTTATTAAATTAAGATTTTAGAATAATTTATGATTTATTAAATTAAGATTCTAGAATATTTTTATTTCCTTATAAGTCGAATAAAAAACAATTTATCATTTATTAGGTTAAGATTCTAGAATATTTAATGATTTATAAGTCAAATAACAAATAATTTTTCATTTATTAGGTTAAGATTCTAGAATATTTTTATTCCTTATAAGTCAAAAACAAATAAATTATCATTTATTAAATTATGATTTTAAAATATTTGTATTTTCTTAAAAGTCGAATAAAAAATAATTATCATTTATTAGGTTAAGCTTCTATAATATTTTATTTTCTTATATAAGATAATATATAATTAGTTATTGTAATTTATATGGTAAAAAATGAAAGTATTAAATGCAGTGTTCTCCAAAATAGAAAATCTGTTGGAGTTAGGGTGGATTTTTTTTGGAGAATATGGCAGTTGGTTCTCCATTTTGGAGAAAGTTATAGAGAAGTTGTTGGGCTTGCTCTTATACCCTTAGTGCATGGTATAAGAACCCGAATTTAGAAACTAAAACCCTATTTTGGAAATCATAAACTTTTTAAAAAAATTAAAAAAACTCTAAATACAAAAGTATTGATTTATTGCTATAATTAGAATCTTAACCTATGCCCTTAGGGCACAGGTTAGAAAAATCGTTAAAAAAACATAACACTACGTTAAATTTGGCTTGTAAATATTTGACATCAATGATAGAATTATAGAAAGATCTCCGTGTCAAAGCTCGGTCCATCATGTTCAACCTCAATTAGACCCTCTGTCCGCGAGTTTGGATCTCGAGCACATAGTCATCCTTGCAATGGTAGGTCGATGTCGACGACAATTTTCCTTATTGTGGTGACCCTTTGCCGGTGACAGGAAGGTGAGGAGAACAACATCGATGGTAAGTTCGGCCTCATCGACGGTGAAGGTGAAGTTTGGTGTAATTAGGTGCTAGCTATGGTGAAAGACATTGAAATATTTGCATTGTCATGCTAAATTTTTTTTTTTGATTAGGTGAGGGTTAGGGCACACTCCTTACGGAGGGCGTCCTAGAGCATCCTTTCGGATGAGAACCTTAAGTTCTAAGTGAGTCTTAATACTCTCAATTGGGATACTGTGGCCCAATTTAGCAATTTTGTCGGCCACAACATTGCACTCTCTAGGAATATAACTAACTGTAATATCTTTATTTCCAAACAAAGACAACAATATGTCAGAAATAATTAGTTCTACTTCCCACGGGCATTTATTTTTTCCATTAACAGCATTTATGACTTGTAGGTTATCTTCTTCGATTTCCACTTTTCCTGAGTTCAAATTCTTCGCCTCTCTAACCGCCTCCCTAAGAGCTAGAGCTTCGACTTTCAGAATAGAAGTGCGCCCGAAATTCCGCACGATCATATGAATTACTTGTCCTCTTTGGTCCCTGATAATGATTCCTCCTGATGTCTGCTCATTAAGGAGTCTAGAGGCATCAAAGTTGATTTTTACAAAACCTTCCCTTGGTCTTTTCCATTTTTTAGGCGATTGTATACTCCTTTTTCTTTGCCTGGTTTTGTGGGCTCCCAATCCTTTCCTCGTCCTCTGTCCATTGTTTCGACTTTTCCCAGTTGGATAATTGATTACGAATATAGTTTGTTAAATCTTGAATGTCATCACACTGGTTTTGTTGAAAGATCATTTTATTTCTTTGGTGCCAGGTACACCACCAGATAACCGCTGCTATTGTGAAGTCCTTCTTTCACTACACCATTCTGCAGATTTAGCGACCATATTTTAGCGACCACGGCATATGGTCGCCAATGGTCGCAAATCTGGACGTCAAAACGGGGGAAAAAATAAAACCAAATTCGCGACCACGTGGTCGCTAGGCCTTTATAGTCGCAACAAGTGCGCGGGCTAATTTCCCGCTAGCATGTAGCGACCATATGGTCGTTGAAGTTTGCGACCATATGGTCGCAACTAGTAGAACACATCTCCGCGACCATATGGTCGCTAAAGTTCGCGACCATATGGTCGCTATAACGTTCGCGACCATATGGTCGCTATAACGTTTTGGCGCGGCACATCTATTTTGGCGGGTAATATCCCGCGTTTTTGGCGACCACTTGGTCGCTAAAAACAATAATTCGTAAAGTTCCCGCCATTTCAGCATATATTGCATTCTCATTCCGCTAAAAAAATGCATTCTCATTCCGCTTCAACACAACTTCACTCTCTTTCCGCTCACTTCCAAAATATTCACAAAAGAGAGAAAAAATCAACCACAACTGTGAATTGATTCTAGGAAGAAATTCCGTCAAATTTTACCGACATCCTCACTAAAGGTATGTATTTAAATCTTATTCCCAATTTTTCATTCCATCATTATATTGTTTTAGGGTAATATTGACGGTAGAAAGCTTTCGTTTATATATTTATAAGAGATTGTGTTACAGAATTTTACCGCAAATAGCAATTGGTTATGTTGTAAATGTCTGTTCTACTGTTCTGAAGTTGGCGACCATATGGATGCTAATTAGCTACCATATGGTCGCTAAATGCATAGCAGCGACCATATGGTCGCTAATTAGCGTCCATATGGTCGCTAAATGCAGTTGAATTAATTTAATTGTACTCTTATTTTGAAATGCAGGAAGGAAAAAATGCGTGAGTGGATGTATGTGCGTAATATATATGGTTTTTTGAACAACGAGTTTTTAGCTGGCGTAGAGCAATTTCTGGAATTCTGCAAATCTATGCTGTCCTATAACCCATCTGAATTAAGGTGTCCGTGTCGGAGGTGCAAGAACAAGAAAATGAAATCTGTGGATGATGTGCATTATCACCTTGTTAAGGAAGGTTTTGTTCCGAACTATTACCATTGGGTTTCGCACGGGGAGACAGATGAAAGGTACGCTGCATTGTTTGCCGATTCGAGACAGCATGAAGGCTGTAGCAGTTCCGATCCAGCACCACCATTAAATGGTGGGAATGATAATCGAATGGAACAGATGGTGCATGATGTTTTTAATTATGGCCGAAGTGATTACACTGCTGAGGATCCCGTGCATTATGCGGATATAAGGCATGAGGAAGGGGAGCAATATTATAATGAAGCGCCCAATCCCGATGCACAGCGTATGTACGACATGTTGTCGGCCGCAAATAGGCCTTTGTGGCCTGGATGTGATATGACGCAGTTGGAGGCTGCGACTAAGCTACTGAGCCTAAAGTCTAAGCTGAGGATGACGGAGCGCGGATATGACATGATCTCGGATTTTTGCGGACGCGTTTCTCACCCTGAGACGACATTACCAGCCACGTTTTACGACACGAAAAAATCGGTTGAGGGTCTCGGTCTTCCTTACGAGATGATTGATTGTTGTCCAAACTCTTGCATGATATATTGGGGTGCAGATGCAGAACACGCGGCATGCAAGATATGTGACTATCCTAGATGGAAGCAAGGCAAGACAAAGCTCATTCCCTATTCTCGTACGTTTTACTTGCCAATAACTCCACGGTTGCAGAGGTTGTACGCATCTGTGGTGACTGCCGAACACATGAGATGGCATGCAGAGCACGCACAAGATGGGGTGATGAGACATCCTTCAGATGTAGAGGCATGGAGGCACTTCAATGCTGTGTGGCCAGATTTTGCATCAGAAACACGAAATGTAAGACTAGGCTTGTGCACGGACGGTTTCAATCCGCTCGGGGTGTCCGGGCGCCAGTACTCATGTTGGCCTGTGATTCTGACACCCTACAACCTTTCGTCGTCGATGTGTATGCGAGAAGAGGTTATGTTTTTGACGGTTATTGTACCAGGACCGAAGAGCCCGAAGCAGAAGTTTGATGTCTACTTGCAGCCGTTGGTAGCCGAGCTGAAGGATTTGTGGCTTAATGGGGTGTGCACATACGATTCTTGGAGGAAGCAGAATTTTGTGTTGTGTGCAGCTGTAATATGGACTATTAGTGACTTCCCCGCATATTCGATGTTGTTTGGTATGTTGTTACTTTTATATATGCTAATCAATTTAAAACTATTATATATAATAATAATGCATATATATGATTTGTGAAATTTAATTAATGTGTGATACAAAATATATGTTTGTGTAGGCTGGAGCACTTCTGGGAAATACGTGTGTCCTTATTGCATGGAGGACACCGATGCATTTTATCTAACACATGGACACAAAAAGTGCTGGTTCGATTGTCACAGGAGGTTTACAGAACCTGATCATCGCTTCCGAAACAACAAGACTGATTTCAAGAAAGGTAGACGGGAGCGTCGTGGTCCCCCGGTACTTCGTGATGGATACGAGATATTAGACCAGATAAACAATATGGGCTTGATGAAGATACTTAAGTGGGAGCTGAGGAGCACAATGCCGCGGTCAGTAGAGGTTCGGGTTGGAAGAAGAAAAGCATTTTCTAGGACCTACCTTATTGGCCTAGTCTGCTGGTAAGACATAATTTAGATGTAATGCACATTGAGAAAAATGTCTTTGATAATATATTCTTCACCATTCTCGATGTTCCGGGGAAGTCGAAAGACAAGTGGTCAGCTAGAAAGGATATAAAGGAATTGTGCAAGCGTCTGGAGTTGGAACCTGATGAGGAGGACAATAGGTACCCAAAGGCTTGCTATGCACTAGATCGTCATGAAAAACAAGTGCTTCTAGATTGGTTGAGATCCGTAAAATTCCCGGATGGCTACGTCTCCAACTTGAGCCGCTGCATTGACTTGCACAAGCTTAGGCTCTTTGGGATGAAGATCCATGATTGTCATGTGTTCATGCAAAGGTTGATGCTTGTTGCTTTTCGTCCATTTCTTGATGACAAAGTATGGGAGCCCATAGCTCAGCTAAGTGCGTTCTTTAGAGACTTGACGTGTTACGAGCTGAAGCCTGAGGTGGTTATGCAATTGCACAAGGAAATACCAATAATTTTGTGTAAGCTGGAGCGCATCTTTCCCCCTGCGTTAATTGATTCAATGGAGCACTTGCCTATTCATCTGCCACGGGAAGCTTCACTTTGTGGCCCTGTCAATTATAGATGGATGTATCCAGAAGAAAGGTACGTACAGTTGTATGCAGTTGTTCAGTTTTGGATTCATATAATTAACTTGTATAATAAATATTAGAGGGATTGACCGAAAACCACCCTTATAATAGGGTATATTGCCCAAAACCACCGGTTTAAATTGATATTGTTAAAAACCACCTATATATACCCCTCCGTTATAAATGAACCACCTACCTTTATTTTTCTGTCAACTTTAACGATACAAGCGTGGGATTGAATTTGGAACTTATTTTTTTTTTCCATAATTTATTTATTAAACAAAATCAATTAATTTATTAACAGATTAAACAAAAAAAAACTTTAATTTTCTCCTCTTTATCTGTTTGACTGACGACACTTGAGAAAGACGACACTACTCCTCCTCCTTCGTATCACCATTGAAGCACAGGTTTGCTATCTTCTTCCTCCTACATACCATCCATTACAACCAAACATACCCATACATCATCTTGCTATATTACACTCATTCAAGCATATCTAACCCCAAAACCCCCAAAAAACCATTTCCATTGTAGAATTCCTTGAATTCCTCTTTCAAGCTCTCGTCAAATCTCAAGGAATGCACCTTTATGTCAAACTTCTGATTTTTTTAAATCTGGATAGGTTTCTCTTAGTGCTTGGTTGGGCCTCTAATGCTCACTTCTGCAGTAAAAAACTAAACAATAATTAATTAGAATCAAACAGTAAAATCTACAAGATTAATGATCAAAGGGAACACTAGCACATTAAAATCATTTGAAATTGATCAAACTAGATTAATAGGAACCACCATCACATCAAAATCGAATGAAATTGATTGAATTCGATCAATTAGAACCACCATCAGAATTTGATCAAATCTGATCAATCAAAACCACCACCACATTAAAATTGTCTTAGATTAAAGAAAATCAATTCACAAAATTTAAATTTCAAACTACCAATAAAAACCCTAAATTTTGAACAAGATAATCAATTTGTTTATAACATTGAAATTGGTAAGAAAATCAATTTCTAACCCTAATTTCGAAATTGAAAAGAAAAAAGATGCTTGAGATGAAGAAAATAAGGAGGTGTAAGAGGAAGAAATAACAAACCTGATGTATAAGAAGCAGGCGGCTTCAATGGTGAAACGAATGAGGCTTTTTCATATGTCGTCTCTCTTCTCAATAGTCGCCAGGGAGATACAGGGGAGTAAAGTGAAGATTTTTTTTAATCTTTTAACAGGTTGATTTGATTTTGTTTAATAAATATTTTACGGGAAAAAATTAGGTCAAAATGAGCCAACACGCGTGTATCGTTAAAATTGATAGAAAATTGAGGGGAGGTGGTTCATTTATAACGGAGGGGTATATATAGGTGGTTTTTAACAATATCAATTTAAACAGGTGGTTTTGGGCAATATACCCTATTATAAGGGTGGTTTTCGGTCAATCCCTCTAAATATTAATTGTTTTCAATGTATATCATGTAGGCTCTTAAAAAGGCTGAAGGCCTCAGTTGGCAACAAAGCCCATGTTGAGGGGTCAATTTGTAGTGCCTATCTCGTTAAGGAGACGTCCACATTCTGCTCGTATTATTTTAGCTCACATGTGGCGAGTACTCATATGGATAACGCCCGCAACGTCAGTTGCACACTTCCAGTTGGGGTTGATCCGGGCGATTTGTCTATTTTCACAACAACTGGTCAAACCTTGGGTAGCAGATCAACTGGTCGTTTCCTCACAGATGATGAATTCCATGTGATCCAAACTTACATTCTCATGAACTGCGTCGAAGTGGAACCCTATATTGAGTACGTTTCTATAATCTCAACTAAAGTTGGTTCGATATATATATATATAAAGTATGGATATCATTCAATTACTCTGTCGTAGGTACTATTTGACAAACTTCCTGCGGTCGTCAAATCCAACAATAACCGATGCTGAAGAGCAAAACATTTTGGAAAGACACTTTCGCCTCTGGTTTTACTCTCATGTAAGGATTTCTTATATTAATTTCTATTTAGTTTCAAAATGTACATGTTTATGTTGAATCCGAAATTGTATATACATGCTGATTTAAAATTGCAGGCCGACAGTACGGCAGTTACAGATCCTAACATTGCAACACTTGCTCGTGGACCCTCTAAAAAAGTGAGGACATATCCTGGTTACTTTGTCAATGGTTACCGATTCCACACGAGGGCACACGCATCAACCAGGGCCACTGACAGTAGTGGAGTTTGTGTTCTAGGACAAAGCTTCGGCACCGACGAGGAGGACTTCTATGGTGTGCTAGAGGAAATCATTGAGCTGCATTACCTATCTCCAACCGTAAAGCGCCCTATTGTCTTTAATTGTTCGTGGTATGACACTAGAATTCGTAGAGGAACACGCATTCACCCTCACCTAAAGCTTGTCGATGTTCATCGACATAAAATGTTGAGAACAAAAGATCGTTACATATTAGCACATCAAGCCACTCAAGTTTATTTCCTCGATTACCCAAAGGTGAGGCGTGCATATGCTGAATGGAGAGCGGTCTGTAAAGTGAAGTCACGAGTGTGGCCCGATGAAGGTACGTGCGTAGACCCTCATGAGAGTGGGTCCAGGGGCGTTGCCGTTGAGGAGGCATTTCAACATGATTCTTCCCTTCCACGAGTTATCGACGACACTACACAAGATAATTATCCACTTGGTCCGTTAAACGATCCAAACGGAGAGGATCATGTCGTTGAGGATCAAGAAGAGACGTCTATTGAAACGTCTGAGGGTGAGTTTGAGAGTGAGACGGATACAGATGAGGAAGACATGTAATCAGAATTGTCATTCACTTTTCTGATAACAATATTGTTTCAACATGTATTGTCATTCACTTTTCTGATAACACTATTGTTTTAATTTGTCATTCACTTTTCTGATAACACTATTGTTTCAACATGTATTGTCATTCACTTTTCTGATAACACTATTGTTTTGCCATTCACTTTTCTGATAATACTATTGTTTTGCCATCCTTTCCAACCATAAAAGGAGATAACCATCTCCAATGCTGAAATACCTTCCGAGTGAGAACTCCCCATCTTCACCTCAAACTCATCCTCACCTCAAATCCGACCTAAAACTTCCTTCCTCAAATGGCTCAGAGGAGATCGTGTACCAGGCGAACGACCGCCTTAGCTCCTGAAGTCATCAATTTCTCCATTGTGCGTGTGCGTGGGGATAGGGAGACAAGAACCGAATGGAGCGTCGCACCAAATCTCCAATTAGGACTAGTCATCGATGATTGGACAGTATCTCTCGGGGGAGCACCACTAGGTTTTAGCCGTTTTTTCTTGAACGGCGACAACATCACTGCTCGCATTGCAGCTAGGGAAACGGTTGTGCAGCTTCGCGTGCTCGAAGGTGCTGAGATCCTGGCGGTTTATATTCCGCGTACAACATGAGAGTCCATTAATTGTAGTTGTTTGTTTCCACTTAAAAGCTTCACTTTGTGTTGTTTGATTTAGTTGTTTGTCACTTTGTTTAATGTACTTAGGTCGCAAGCTAGTGTTTGTAACTTGGTTTCGTTTGGAACCAATGAAGTTGTTTGTAACTTGGTTTCGTTTGGAACCAATGAAGTTGTTTGTAACTTGATTTCATTTGGAATCAATGAAATTATTATCATTTACCATATATTCCGATTTACTAAGACGGATTGTAGTTGGATGTCCCATTTCAACTCGTTTGTTTTCTCCAATTTGAGTCCTCGAGCCAAATATTGTTGGTAGAAAGGGTTTGTTCAAATGTACAGTTAGATATGGCGACCATATGGTCGCTAAATAGAGACCATATGGTCGTCATATATAAAATTTTAGCTCGAAATTCGGTTTTTTAGCGCGTATTTTGATTTAATTTCGTTCTTAGCGACCATATGGTCGCTAAGAACGAAATTTATGGCGCCACATAGGGGAAAATCTGAAAATTTGATTTTTCGCAAAATATTCGATTAGCGACCATATGGTCGCTCGGTGCTATTAGCGACCATATGGTCGCTCGCCAAGTGGCAGCATGGCCCACGTTATTAAAAATTACAATTAGCGACCATATGGTCGCTAACCCTGAATAAAATGAGACACGGGTTTCCTTCTCCGCCATTTCAGTTCCTCACTTTCCTCTCTCTCTCCTGATAATTCCTCCGCCTCCTCTCCGAATGCTCTGGAACCGCCGTCGCTTCCGCCCGCCTCAACTTTGTCTCCGCCGTCGCCGTCGTCGTCGCCCTCCGCCCGCGCCTCAGCCCACTCGCCCGCCTTGTCCTCTCCGCCCGCGCCTCAGCCCGCCTCGAAATCTCCGAACGCCCACCTCGCCTCTACCCGACCGCCACCTCCTCCAACCGCCACCTCCTTCCGACCGCCACCTCCTCCCCGGATTTGCATGTAAGTGGTTTGTTTATGTTGTTGATTTTTGTAATTGTTGTTGATATTGGGGTTAATTTTGTTGTGTTATTTGGGAAATTGTTTGTTGAATTTGATTGATTGAGTAAATTGATATTGGGTAGTTGTTGTTGTTTGAGAAATTGATTGAAAAAATTTGTTAGAGAAAATTTGATAAATTGAATGAGAAATTATCTAGTTGTTGTTGTTTAGGGGTTAGGGTTTAGTTGTTGTTGTTGTTGAATTTGAGAAATTGATTAGTTGTTGTTGTTTAGGGGTTAGGGTTTAGTTGTTGTTGTTGATAGAGTTTGATTTGGCAACAAATTGGATTAAATTGATTGTTGTTGTTGATAGAGTTTGATTTGGAAAAATATTAGACTAAATTGATTATCGTTGTTGAAATGTTGAGAAAAATTGATAGAGTTTGAATGAATTAGAACAAGTTGATTGTTGAGAAAAATTGATAGAGTTTGAATGAAATTGATAGAGTTTGAATGAATATCAGTTTGAATGAATTAGAACAAGTTGATTGTTGAGAAAAATTGATAGAGTTTGAATGAAATTGATAGAGTTTGAATGAAATTGATGGAGTTTGAATGAATTAGAACAAGTTGATTGTTCATTTGTCAAGTTTGAATGAAATTGAATGTTGTTGTGCAAATGTTGTGAAAAATGAATTTGTATTGAATTATTTATTTTTTAGTTGTGTTATTATGGCCGGAGGATCACGCCGACATGGACGAGGTCCTCGTCCGGACGAGCCGAACGATCACTCGTCCGAGGAAACCCACACGGACACACCACATTTGTCCGAGGACGACGGGGCCCGCCGTCCTAGTACAGAGGAGGCGGGCACCGAAGCGGAGGAGTCTCGAGCCACTACGTCCGCATCCTCATCGGGATCGAGTCGAGGAGGGCTCGATCCCAAACGCATTTGGGATCTTTCTATTGTCGGCGGGTGGTACGTACAATTTCTTCTTAGACAAAATTATTATTTAAAGTCTTTTCTTACTTTTAAATATGTTATAACATGTGTTTTGAAATCTCGCAGCTTGCAGCCGTCGGGAGTGGTGTCGCGGTGGTCGACAAGCATCATACAAAGTCAACCCGACGATAGGGCGTCGCAGTTCGACTTTGCCTCTGCCGCGTCGAAGCAACGTTGGTTTGATGCTTGGAAGGTAAATTTTATTTTATTTTTTATTTCTTTTTACAATTTCTGGATTAATTAATTACTATTTTTAATTAATTGTTTGTTGGATTTAATTAGACGCACTTTAGATGGGATGACTCCCAACCGGGTATGGACGTCGAGTCCGTCCGGTTGCTGTGGGAAAAGAGAGCGAAGAAGAGATACGATGACTTCATTGGGAAGCATCGATGTAACGGGAAGAGGCCGAGCTTCATCCAATCCGCCACTTGGGATAAGTGGCAGACGACGGATTGGGCCACAGATGAGTTCAAAGCCAAGTGTGCCCGCCAGAAGGCAATCCGGAATGCCAATCCGGCGAACCACAGTAGTGGTTCGAGGTCCCACCTCGACACCATGCGTCGCTTGGTAAGTATTTTATCTTAATTTGATTAAAATTAAATTAAGTTAGTTTTTTTTAATAGTTCGTAACACCCTTAATGAATTTCGTAGGAGCAACACCTGCAACGCCGCATTTCGCCTCTCGAGCTTCTCATCGAGACGCACACGCAGGGCACCGATCGACATTTTATAGACGAGCGGTCGTCCTTAATCGCTGTAAGTTTTGATTATTTTTCCTCATTTTCCTCAATTTGAAAAGGAGTTGGTGTTGTGTTGGTGTTGTGTTGTTGTTGTGTGTTTGTTGTTGTTGTTGTTTGATTTGATTGAGAAGTTGTTGTTGTTGTTGTTGTTGATTTTTGTTGTTGTTGTTGTTGTTGTTGTTGTTGTTTTTTGGTTTAGTTGTTGTTGTTGTTTGTTGTTGTTGTTGTTGTTTGTTGTTGATGTTGATGTTGGTGTTGTGTTGTTGTTGTGTGTTTGTTGATGTTGTTGTTGTTTGTTGTTGTTGTTGTTGATGTTGATGTTGTTGTTGTTTGTTGTTGATGTTTATGTTGTTGTTGTTGTTTGTTGTTGTTGTTGTTGTTGTTGTTGTTGTTGTTGTTGTTGTTGTTGTTGTTGTTGTTGTTGTTTGTTGTTATTCTTGATTTGATTGAGAAGTTGTTATTGTTGTTGTTGAATTTTGTTCTTGATTTTTGATGCTGTTGTTGTTGATTTGTTGTTGTTGTTGTAAATGTAAACACTTTAGTTGTTGTTTTTTGTCGCTAAATGGTGGTGTTGTTGTTGATTTTTGTTGTTGATGTTGTAAATGGTTTAGTTGTTGTTTGTTGTTCTCGTTGTTGATTGTTGTTGTTTTTGATTTGTTGTTGTTGTTGTTGTATTTTTATTTTAATTATTTGCGTGATTAGGCTCGAACCCAGGAGATCCTCACCCAGAGGTCGGCGGAAACGGGCACCCCGCCGTCCTTTCAGGACCAGTGTGATGCCTTTCTTACGGCCGCTGGGGGGGGGGGGGGGAGGTGCCGTCTTCGGCCTTGGCAACACCGCCCATGAGTTTTATGGCGACCGATTGACGGCGCCGCGTCGTCCAACTCCTCGGGTGGCGGAATTATCGCAGGAAAACGTCAGCCTTAGGCAAGATGTGGATGAGCTCAAGAGTAAGATGGCGAATTTCGACGAGTGGATGCGCCGGTCCCAAGGGGGTGAGGGATCGTCCCTCCCATTAAGTCCCGACGGCGACGACGGCTCCGACGAAGTCGTATAGATTAGCGTAGTTTTATTATATTATTGTAAATTATTTTAATTTATGTAAATTAATGAATTTATGTATGTAAACTATTGTAAATTAATGAATTTATGTATGTAAATTATTCAAATTTATGCAAATTAATGAATTTTTAGTAATTAATGAATCATTAAATATTAATTATTTAAATTAATTCGTAATTATTTATAATATTTCGTAATTATTTTTTTTAAATTAAAAAAAATTAGCGACCAAGTGGTCGCTAATTTACAACATGATCGTGCATCGTAGGCGCACAATCGTGCGCTTTGAACCAGAGGAGGGTGTCCCCCATGCGTTTTTTTGCCACAATTAGCGACCATATGGTCGCCAAGTGGTTAGCGACCGGCCTTTTAGCGACCCTTTTTATCGACCACAATATGGTCGCTAAATGCATTTAACGACCAGATTTTGCATTTAGCGACCAGAAATATGGTCGCTAAATTCGCTTTTTTTTTGTAGTGTTTCCAAGGATGTGATACAATTCACTTAGTATCTGTCTTGGTGTCTTATCGTTAGAGTCATAACTTCTAAGTATGTTTGCTATTTGTGTGTTTATTTTTCTAGTTATATATAACATATAAGGACATTTAGTTAGCAAGTGTGTTGAATCTTCAAAGGAGCAGTCACAAAGTACACACCCACTCGGTGTTACGACCTGTTTATCCCTTAATCTTGATTTCGTAGGAAACCCATTATTATCAACTTTCCAAAGAAAATTCTTCACTTTTGGATAAATATCCAATTTCCAGATCCACTGGTTCACGTAATATGCTTGTGTTTTTATTTTTGTAATCAATTTCACGGCTGAAGAGGTAGAAAACCATCCATTTTTACTAGGTGCCCATTAGAGCCTATCCTGGATGTGATTGTCCGGTAACGGAGTCGTTTGGATTTAAGCCACAATCTCATTGGGCAAAACTTTATTCAACTCATCCACTTTCCATTTGTGGTCATTAGAGATCCAATCAACAACCTTAGAATTTTCATTAATATTGTTTGGACTTAAGGCATAGTGATATAAAGGTCCCTCCGGGTTCCAGTTGTCTTTCCAAAAGTTTACCGTTTTTAATCACCTATTTGCCATATGAGACCTTTAAAGAACTCCTCTCTGAGATTCATAAGTTTTTTCCATTGCCAGGATGTATTTGATTTAAGTTTGTATGAAAATAGATTATCATTCCTAAAATACTTTTGGTTGATTATACGTACCCATATATTATTTGGTTCAGCTAGTATTTTCCATAGAAGTTTCATTTGAAGCGCTTTGTTCATGTGTTCTGTTTTTCGGATTCCTAGTCCTCCACATGTCTTTGGTTTGCATATTTTATCCCATCCCACTAGTGGCTTGTAGTTCCTATCTTTGTTCCAAAAAAATCCTCTGTTAATTCTATCCATTTCAGTTTGCACACTGCTAGGTAGCATAAAACTTTGCATGCCATAATTAGGTTTTGTTGCTAGGTTGGATCGGATTAGAGTTGTACGCCCCTCTTGAGAGAGAGAGCTTGCTTTCCATTTCGTTAATTGTTTCTGAGCATTTCCGATTGGTTCTTTGAAGGTGTCTTTATTTACTTTACCATTAATAATCGGACAACCCATGTATTTTTCTATATCCGTCATTGTTGTGATTCCTAGAACTTGTTGTACCTGATTTTTTTGATTGTTCGTCATATTTTTAGAGGCCTGAAACGCAGATTTATTATAATTGACTTTTTGTCCTGAAATCCTACAGAAATTGTCAATGATGTTTTTAACTTTTAGGCAAGATCCCTGAGATCCTTTAGCAAAGATAACAATATCATCTGCAAAAGCCAGGAAAGGAATCCTGATTCCCCCTCTAGATATCGGGAATCCGATTGTTTTTTTGTCTACTTGGCTAGTGATTTGTAGCTTTCTGGACAAAATTTCTTTTGTGATAACAAATAGGAACGGTGACAACGAGTCACCTTGCCTTAGACCTATTTCAGGAAAAAATGGATCTGTGGGGCCATTGTTTATTAGGACCGAGAAGGATGCGGAACATACACATTCCCTAACCCAATCAATGAATTTGTTGTCAAAGCCAAATCTATGTAATACATCGAAAAGAAAGCGCCAATCAACGCGATCGTAGGCCTTTTCCATATCCAATTTAATGGCAATCCATCCATCCTTATTTTTGGTACTTCTGAACGAGTGGAATATTTCATGTGCTATGAGAACGCTGTCTTGAATTGCTCGGTTTGAAAAGATGGCACTTTGTAGATTTTGTATTATCTTGTTTATCACCTTTTAAAGTCGTTCCGTTATAATTTTAGATATAATTTTATATATTTTTGAGCATAGACTAATTGGTCTATAATGATTAGTTGAGCTCGGATTGTCAATTTTCGGGATTAGTGTTATAAAGGTATGGTTGAATTGTTTTAACAATTTTCCAGAATGAAAGAAGCTTTTAACCGCTTTAATGACCGAAGGGCCTACAATGTCCCAATATCTCTTATAGAATTCTGCTGTCATCCCATCCGGCCCCGGAGATTTGTCTGTTCCTAATCCCATTACTGTCGATTTGATTTCTTCAATGGTAACCTGATACGCTATAATTATATTAGGATAATTATTTATTTAAAATATTGTCTTTCCTTTTATTATGGATATAGTTTTATTTTTTTAGTAAGGTTATCTTTTTAATATTTCTGCAATTAAGGTTTTTTTTATTATCTAGATATCAGGATTATTATAAATATAAATATCTGAAAAGTTGTTATTATCAATCAATCAATCAATGAGAATGAATTAATTATCCCAAAACCCTAATCCTCTCTATTCTCCTCTATCGTTTTTCTGACTTCTTCTATCTATCAAATCTATCTTCTTCTTCTATCGTTCTAATTCTGCCTCTAATCTCAATCTCTTCTTCTATTTCCCCAATTCTCCTCTTGTCTACTTAATTCGGTACTAATACGATACTTATTTCATATCAATTGGCTGCCCGATGCGGTGGGAGTGCCACCGTGCCGCAACAGCAACAACCACCAGCGCTTGACACGTAGCCGTTGAACCAGCAGCAACCGCCGGTACTCCAACCGCATCGGGCAGCCATTCTACCACAGCCCCTCGCTCTCCAACAACTGCCCCATTATCTAGACCGTCGCTTTGGCGGGATGGTTCAGCATCAACAACCGGGTTTTCTCCAAGACCGGCGGCTTGTTGGAGCAGAGCACCGGGTCGCGCAACATGGAGCGGATGAACATCAACTGGATCGTTACCCTAAAATTAGGGTTGACCCGCCTCGGTTTAACGGAATCGATCCATCAGGTTGGATTTACAAAGTTCAAATTTATTTTGATTATTTCAATACTATTCTGCAGGAACGTTTACAATTGGTGGGAATGTTGATTGATCATCTGGCGTTTGATTGGTTCCGTTACCAACAAAGGAATAATTGCCTCTTAACTTGGGAAGCGTTTTTGGATGTCGTCAAGCAACGGTTTTACCCTCATTATTACGAGGATTATTTGGGTTTGCTATCCAAGTTGCAACAGAAAACGACAGTTGTGGAATATCAGACGAAATTTGAATCCCTGTTGAACAAAGTTCAGGGAGGAGTACACGAAACCATTTTGATCTCTATGTATAAAGCTGGTCTGAAACAGCCTGTCAAGCGTGAGCTTAATTTACATAATCCAACAACTTTGGCTCAAACTTTCGCTCTCGCTCGGGAATTAGCGGCTTCATATGTCGACACAGTTACCAATATTTCTACTAACCGGCGCAATTGGCAGCCGCCAGGGCTGAAACCCGGTTGGACACCAAATCAGAATGTGGCTTCGTCTTCTACTACCACACCGAGCTCAACCACTGACCATTCTAAACTGCCTATCAAACGCTTATCCGCTGCTGAAAGGGATGAACGATAAAAAAGGGCATGTGTGGAACTGTGATGAGAAATTTGAACGGGGTCATCGTTGTAAACATCGATTCCTTGCTTTATTGGGTAGTGACGAGAGCGATGATGAAGTTCCCGCTGATGCTATTGGTGACGAATTAGCGGTTACAGGAGATATTTCGAGCCTTCAGTCTATGCAAGGATTGGCTAATCCGAAATCTTTGAAACTGATGGGCATCATCAATGGGCTCGAATTACAGGTTCTGATTGATGGGGGCAACACTCATAAATTTATACACCCTCAGATTGCTGAACAATTATGTCTTCCGCTGGTTCAAATCTCTCCCTTTCGAGTATATGTCGGGAACGGTTCTTCTTTGCTTTGTACGCATCAATGTGCTGCCACGTCGATTAACCTTCAGGGTCATTTGTTCTCTATTGACCTATTTCTGCTGGATATTCATGGGCCTCAGGTTGTGCTTGGAGTTCAGTGGCTCCAAACTTTAGGCAAAGTTGGCCACGATTATGCTCAATTAACGATGGAATTTATGTGGAATGATAAATTGATTACTTTGCAAGGTGACCGTCAACTGCCGAAAGCAATCTCATTTCATGCCTTGCAATCCTTATATGAGTCTGACGTGATCACCGCTTGCTTTGAAATCGTCTTACTTAATGCGACACCAGCAACAATAAACGTTGTGCACAACAACTGTAGCGTGAACCTCGCCACAACATCACCGCCTACGGATCCGAGCTAAAGCGCGGGCAACATCGCTCAAACCGCGATCGCGCTTCGAGGCGGTCAGACCGCGCTTCGGCCGCAGAACTCACTGGCCGCGGAGCGCGGGCAAAGTGCCAGTGCCGCGACCGCGCTTTCCCTAGAGGCCACCGCGACCGCGGGTTCTCCAACCGCGCCTCCTCCATCTTCCGAGGGTTTTCAAGCGGAATTTCCGCCGGATCTTCACCCGGATATATCTGCAGTTTTACAAAAACATGCGACAGAATTCCAGTTGCTAGTTGGGCTGCCACCTCAGCGTGCTTGGGATCATCGAATACATCTCCAATATGAATCTAAACCGATCAATGTCCGACCATATCGATAGCCGTATTTTCAGAAGTCGAAAATTGAACGCCAGGTTCATGACATGCTTCAGCATGGCATTATTCAACACAACACAAGCCCATTCTCCTCCCCATCTCTCCTTGTTAAGAAGAAAGATGGGAGCTTCCGCTTTTGCATTGACTACCGAGCGTTGAATGCGGCAACTATAGCGGATAAATTTCCGATACCCACAGCCGATGAATTATTTGATGAACTTGGCCATGCAGCATTTTTCACTAAGCTGGATCTACGGTCTGGATATCATCAGATCTGTATGCACACGTCTGACATTTACAAGACAACCTTTCGTACTCATGAAGGCCATTATTAATTTTTAGTGATGCCATTCGGTCTGACTAATGCTCCGTCATCATTTCAGGCTGCAATGAATCAGATTTTCTCGGCCTATCTACGTAATTTTTTCATTGTGTTCTTTGACGACATCCTGATATACAACTCTTCACTTGATTTACACGTCAGACATATTGACATGGCCCTTCAGATTTTGCATGATAATCACTTTTTTGTTAAGAGCTCCAAATGTTCATTTGCTACCACTAGAGTGGAATATTTGGGCCATATTGTTTTTGATGGCCAGCTGCTAGCCGATCCGAGTAAATTGGCAGCTATGGCCGACTGGTCGATCCCTAAGACAGTTCGGCAATTGCATGGATTCCTTGGCTTAACAGGCTATTACTGCAAGTTTATCCGGAATTACGCTTCTCTAGCAGCTCCTCTCACAGCGCTACTACAAAAAGATAAATTTATGTGGTCTTCTACGGCAACAGAGGCTTTCGACCGCCTCAAAACAGCTATGCTCAATCCACCTGTGTTACGACTGCCTGACTTTGATATTCCATTTGTGGTTGAAACTGATGCCTCCAATGAGGGCATAGGCGCGGTTTTATTACAAGATGAGCGCCCGGTTGCTTTTTTCAGTCATGTTCTGGGTATCCGTCGTAGAGGATCCTCCTCTTACCATAGAGAGTTGTTTGCTGTGGTTTCCGCTGTACAAAAATGGCGTCAGTACCTTTTGGGTCGAGAATTTCTTATTCGAACACATTAGAAGAGCTTGAAGGAACTACTTTTTCAGGTCATTCAGACACCGGATCAACAATTCTTTATTCGGAAACTCATGGGCTACAAATTCCGAATTGAGTATAAAACGGGTTCTAGTAATCGCGTAGCCGATGGTTTGTCTCGTTGTATGATTAACGACGACCGACGCTTAAGCAATTTTTTGCCTTTTCTCAACCAATCCCTCAGTTATTACACCGCCTCAGACTTGAAAATTCCGAGTTGGCGGATCTAGCGGAATGGCACGCTGCCGCCACCGCGGGTACTCTACCCCCGCCATTTCATGTCCACGAGGGAATTTTATACTATGGCCACCGGTTGGTGTTGAGTAAGGATTCAGCTTTGAAATCTGTCGTTCTAACAGAATTCCATTCTTCTCCGAGTGTAGGCCATCCGGGGGTCGACCGCACATTTCGCCGAGTGGCAGATGTTTTCTTCTAGCATGGCATGCGTAAGGATGTGAAGCTCTTTGTTGATTCTTGCCTTACTTGCCAGTCCACCAAGTATAGCACGCAGAAACCGGCAGGCCTTCTTCAGCCATTGTCGATACCAGACAAGGTTTGGGACGCAGTTTCCATGGATTTTATTACCGGACTCCCGCCTTCTCGAGGCTACACTACCATCTTTGTGGTTGTAGATCGCCTTACGAAATATGCTCATTTTAGTCCATTGGGACCCTCTTACGATGCCGCTAAAGTTGCTTCCTTATTTGTGGACATCGTGGTCAAATTGCATGGCATTCCGACATCTATTTTATCCGATAGAGATGCTATTTTCACTAGTTCCTTCTAGAAAGAGTTACATCGACTGAGTGGTACGACATTACAGCACAACACGACCTATCATCCACAGACAGATGGCCAAATTGAGGTCAAAAATGGAGGACTCGAACAGTATTTGCGGGCCTTTACGCATGCTCGGCCTTCTCGATGGTCCGTGTTTCTACCATGGGCTGAATTGGCGCTTAACTGTACTTTTCATGAAGGCTTGAAAATGACTCCATTTCAGGCCTTATACGGGCATGAACCTCCGCCCCTTATTCGCACCACACAACCGTCAGATTTAGACACTGCCGCGTTTGCTACTGTAAAAGAGAGGGTCGATCTTTTGGACATGCTATGGTTGAATTTGCGGAAAATGCAGCAGCGCATGACAGCGCAAGCCAACTCTCACCGGCGTGATCTTGAATTTAATATTGGCGACCAAGTTTTATTGAAGCTCCAGCCTTACCGCCAGCATTCTGTTGCTAGGCCTTTATCCGCTAAGTTGGCTCGTCGTTTTTATGGCCCATTTTGAGTCATCGGTCGCGTGGGTTCTGTGGCCTATCGTTTGGAGTTGGCCGCCAATGCTAAGATTCATAATGTGTTTCATGTCTCCCTCTTGCGGCCCTTCATTGCTACTAATTCTGTGTCTGTACAACCAGTGTTTCCGGCCGAATTTGTTAATGATCAACCTCTTTCAAGGCCTTTGCGTGCAATCCAGGAGCGCCAAGTTATGGTGGACAGTGTACCTCGTACGGAATGGTTGATAGTGTGGGAAGATGGATTGGAATCGGACGCTTCTTGGGAACCTTATGATCAGATTCGTCAGTCTTTTCCTGATTTACGCCTTGAGGACAAGTCGCTTGTCATCGGGGGGGGGGGTAATTGATATGCCACATCAGTCGAATCCGGCGCCAGCAGAGCGCCCCACTCGGAATCCCAGGGCTCTAGTCCGGTTCGGGGATTATCATTATTATTAATATTTTAAATTAATGTAATTTTTTAAACAGAGTGAAATAAACTCCTTTTGGGGTTTTCTTTACGGTTCTTTCCCGGGACGCTTTATTGAACCGTTAGGGCTTAGTATAAGTACTTCTATGTTATCAGAATTATCAATTAATGAGAAAATAATATCTTTGCCCTAATATTCTCTATCCTCCTTCTCTCTCGCGTCTCTTCTCGCCCCTTCTCTGGCTTCGGCAATTTTAAATAACTAACTAATTATAATACTTATTTCGTACCAACCCTCCCGCGCCCGCGGCAATCATCCCCTCACCCGCGGCCGCCGCCAAGGCCCCGGCACCCGCGGCCAGCGTATCCGCGCCCGCGGCCATTTCTCTGGCACCCGTGGTTTTGTCCATTGTGTCCGTCGACTGGCCAGTCTTCGCGCCCACCACGTACCCACGTCCGACACCTGCAGTTTCAAGCCCTAAAATTCTTGGCGTCAATTTGGAAAGGTAGGAGATTGAAACTTCAATCGAAGTTGTGCCCGACACTCCACTTGATGCGAAACACATCGACGTTACCGAGGTCAACTTTGGGTTGGGTTCCTTTGGCATCCCTACTAGTGAGACAACTATTGTTGGCAAACGCCAATATGGAGAGCGTCTTTCTCGAGCGTCCACATTGCGGGCTTTACAGTACAAGTTTCGTCTTCGACAAGGAGTGCCACATCTAATGTCGTATGATCGCGGAAAGACATTGATTCCGACTTCTTCTCCTGATTTCCGCCTCGAGAACGAGTCGATTCTCACCGGGGGAGTAATTGATACATTAATGTTATATATTTTTATATTCGTTAATTAATTTGTAATTTTTAGTTGGGTTTAATTACCTCTTCTCGGGTTTTCTTTACGGTTTTTTCTCGAGACGCGTTTGTTGAACCGTTAGGATTAGGATTAGAATTAGGGTTTAACGGTAGGGCTTATTATATATACTCCTTTTGTATTCAGAAATCAGGAAATCAATGAGAATGAATTAATTATCCCAAAACCCTAATCCTCTCTATTCTCCTTTATCGTTCTTCTGACTTCTTCTATCTAACAAATCTATCTTCTTCTTCTTCTATCATTCTAATTCTGCCTCTAATCTCAATCTCTTCTTCTATTTCCCCAATTCCCCTCTTGTCTACTTAATTCGGTACTAATACGATACTTATTTCGTATCATAACCGGACTTATTAGCATATCATTATCTTCATTTTTTATTTCTTTTGTGACTAAGTTAAGGAACTCTTGGGCACCATTAAGATTCGTTGGCTCTCTTGTATATCTCTTTTTAAAGTCCATTCGAATTTCATCTCGGATATTATCTATTCCAACAATATGGGTTCCTTCATTTGTTACTATTTCTTTGATAATTTTCCGATTACGCCTTCCATTTGCTATTTTGTGGAAATAACCAGAATTTGTATCCGTTAATTTAGTATGTTTTGTCTTGGCTCGCTGCTTCCAATATGTCTTGTGATATTTGAGAATACATTCCTTCTTTTGTAATAATCGATTCTGTTTCTGTGTGATACTGGGTTGTTGTGATATCAGGATCGTATTTTGGATTTCCAAAAGTTGTTGTTCAATTTCTTTTAATTGTTCAAAAATGTTTCCAAAAGTGTGTTTGTTCCAACTCTTAACATGTTTCTTAAGTAATTGTGTTTTTTTCATAAATTGGAACATATTTGATCGTGTATACTCGGCTCGCCAAGATTGTTTAACCACATTTCTAAAATCTTTCCTACACATCCACATTTTCTCTATTTTAAAAGGCAAGGCTTTATTCATTACTTCATTGTTGAGTTCCACCGAGATTTTACAATGATCCGAGCTAGTAAATGCATGGTTTGTTGTAGAGATGTATGGGAACCACTGAATAATACTATTACCGACCAGCACTCTATCGAGTTTCTCGTATATATTATCAATTTCCGTTTTATTTTTCCTCCATGTGAATATGTTGCCTATATACGGAATATCCTCAACAAGGCAGTCATTTTTTAATCTAATTAGTCTTTCAAATCGACTAGGCTCAGGAGAGACACCCCCTTTTTTTCTCACTTGGATCCTGAATTTCATTTAGGTCACCAATAATCAGGATGGGAAGATGTAAATTTTGTAGTGTTTCAGTTAGTTGTTTCCAAAATATTTCTTTGTCCCCGACATTAGGGGGTACATAAGCCAAACAGATTGCAATTGTATATTTTGTAATAACATTATAGTATTTTAGGATGACATACCTTGGATGCTAAATTACTACTGATATTTGTTCGTTAACCAATTGGTGTTCTATCCAAAGAATTGCAATACCTCCTGCTCTACCATTCGCATGAGACCAAATTAAGTTATCAAACCCAGCTCGCCTCCAGAGTTGGTCACTTGGTAATTTATCAGTTTCTGTTTCCACGATTGCCATAATTTGTATTCGCTCAATTTTACAAAACGAGTCTAACTCAGTGATGTCCGCCTTTTTAGTCATGTTTTTAGGGTGTGTTTTTAGTGTGTTTGAGTCTTTTTCTTTAGTTTTGTGTTTTGTTTTGAGTCGTTTGTGTAGCTTTTCGTATTTTCATGAGATATGGAGTCTACATAAGCTTTGGTGGTGTTTTGTAGGTTTTTAGAAGCTTTTTGGAGCAATTTTTGAAGAAAGGAGCAAAGCTAGTGAAGATAGCACTCAAGAATGAAAAGAAGATGAAGATTAAGAGCTCAAGTAAAGTCATTGAAGATCAAGTTTGAGCTTGGAAAGAGATAGAGAAATTCATTACAAGAACGTAGGAAAAAGAATCGAGTCAAACGGAGTTGTAACGAATCTTCTACGCAAGTTTTACTCAAAGTTGTTCGAAGTGCTGAACAGGGTCGTTAACGACCCTGTCAAGGTCGTTAACGAGGTACCGCGAGGAGTAGCGGAAGACTGAGTCGGTGCTATTAATGGGCTTTTATCCTATTTCCTTTTATGTTATTAGATAGATAGAAGGGATATATTTTATTAGAAGATATTATTTCCTTATAGTTAGATTTAAGATAGATTTATTTCCTTAAAGATAGATTTAAGATAGATTAGTTTCTCTATAAATACTCTTGTCTACCCTTTGTTTTTCGGAACACAATCAATTGCCTTGGAGGGCAAGTAAGGGGGAAAGAGAGAAGTTAGAGAGAGACATGGGGCGTGAGAGAGACGAGTTTGTGGAGAAGAACTATCGTTTTGGATTCAAGTTGTAAGCTTTCTATTTAATTTAATTGTTTTGTTTTAATCATGCTTTGTGAGTAGTCTTCCTCTCTAAGGTTGGGGTTAAACCCAACAATGGTTGTGCATGCTTGTTTATGATCATGTCTTGATTGTTTTTATTGCATGAAATCTTTTCTCTTGCTCTTAATCCTTGAAACGAAAGTTGAAAGGAATTTCTCATTCATAGTTGAAGCGAAAGCAGAAACCTTGAATCAGAATAGTCAAATTAGGGTTTTGAAGCGAAAGCAAGATTTATCCTAGTTGAAGTAGAAGAGATTAGATAGTAAGTTTATTAATTTAGCGAATGTTGATTGATTTACTTGCTTTAGTTAACGAAAGTTAGCGTCTTTATGTGATAAAAGCATGATCTTTATGTTTCATTAGCGCTTGTATGCATGATTATTGTTGTGGTGATACCTTTACCTTAGATTTTCTCTCTTACTTGATAAAAACCCTTACTTTATTGATTGCTTGCGTGATAAGTAACAAAACTTGATACTGACTTTCTCCCTACGGACGAACCTGACTCTGCTATACAACAGCGGGGTCTTGATATAAATTTATTTGTTGTCAAGAAACCCTCTCAACACTCAGGCCAAAAAGATTTTCTCCCCATTCCCCTACAATTCCATAAGCCAATCTTCATGATAAACAGATTTGTTATGACCTTGCACACACTCCCATCTTTGTTTTGGTAATTGATTCCAAATGGGAGCAATAATTTGGGTAATAAGTTTCCTAATCCTGGGGTTTCCTGATTTCTTACCTTTTCCTTGCTTTACATGTTCATAGTCCTTCTCAATTAAACCTTCCCTGAGAGTATCATACAAATAGAAATATAAGTTCCAATCGCTGCAATAATTGTAGCTCAATCTAAACCAATATCTTATATTGAAATTGGTTTCATAATCCAAACTACAACCCTGCTGAACGATCCAGTTCATGTCACCTTGTATACTAGTCTTCCATAAAACAATATTTTCAATGTTCATATTTGTACAACAACTTCTTGTCTCCCTTAACCATCTTAGCTTTAATTTACACCACTAAGGGCAATACATTCTTTCTTTCCATTTTTCTTATCCATAAAAAAGAGATTCAGAGATTTCCATTTACTTGGAAGTTCTAGAGCAAATCCAGTCTTCGTAGTTTTTCCATTGCTTTGTCTTTCTTTATATCTTCTTTGATCTTGATTTGCCTTTTTCTGATTCAATCTAATGCTGCAGACAAACAACCAGGTTCCATGAACAGTTTTAAGGGGATTTATTTCCTTATGGTTACTGATAGAAAAGGTTATAAATTTGTCAGAACCATTCCATTTTATTAATTTAGACTTATTATAGTGCTTCTTTATATCATTTTGAATGAAACTTACCCTTAATGTAGCATTCTGATAGTTTAAAATGTCATAAGGCAGCTTTTTTCCTTTTCTTCTTTTATTTGATTCCTTACTTTCTTTATGTTCCTTCCACCAGCTACACTCAAATAGTGGATCCCATTTCATCCTGATTTCTGCAGTAATGGGGTTACAAACAACTACAACATAATAAAAAGCATGCTCAACCATATTTTTAACAATAAGGAGAACAAACAGCCTACAAATAGTATGACTGATCAAATATCTCATTTTTTTCCCAAGTATCCAGTTCTCATGATATAATCTACAATCAGCACATAAAGTTGCATCACAATCATTAGTTTTAGGCAAGCAATAGTGTACAGTAGATATCAAGAAACTAAACCAGTATTCTAAGGAACTACAACCTTTCATATTATTCATAACTCTCATGTACATTTTCTGCAAAATACATTTCCTATCATAAAAGCTATGTATCTTAGTTCTAATTCTTACCATGATCAAGTTCAGAACCCAATTGTCACTACAAGCCATCATTCCATTTGGTATTTTTCTTTCCTTGTATAAATTTTGTCTATCATTTCTCCTCAAGTACATATAGTAAAGGCAATTATATTCATTAAGCTTCTTCATCTTAAGTTGATATATGCAACAATACATCAGGTTCAAGATCTTAGGGAGAAGATCATGGTTAAACCAACCATGAACCAGCCCCCTAGGGACACAGTGCACCGAAAAGATGTAAGTGGTTTTGCCACAATCTCCTTCATCTTATCACTTACATCACAATAATTCCTCCACCAACAAACTTTTGGCATCACAGTTTTACACACACAAGATACATCAGCTATGATTTTCTTTTCCTCTTTTCCTTTTATAGTCTTTGAATAACTTATCATTGTCTTTTCTAATTGGTCACCCTGATTATAGAAACACATACACACCCTTAAGCGTTCTTGGTTCTTAGCATTCATATAAATGCTGTTATAATTCTTAGTTGCAAGATTCCTTTTTCTTTCTTTATTTGAGGTTAAGTTTATAATGTGGTTCAAAGATTTCTCAACATCATAACCAGCATAGGAATAAGCATCATCATGGTCACACTCAATATTCATCCTCCTCAGGAAATCAAAATTTTCTTTTGTTTCACCTTTGTTTTTCAAAGATCCTAAAAGGCCGCCCTCAAAAGGCTTCTTATAGCCAATGCCCTTAAAGGTCTCATTGACCATGGCAGGCTGAATGTTCAACTGATCATGTGGAACCACATGCTCAGACTGTTCTTTAGAGAATTTTTCATCAGAAAATAAGACCTTCTTGAAGGACTTCTTGTTTTTCTTCATTATGGTACTTTGTTTCTTTATTAAGGTGCCTAAGCTTTGCTGTTTCCAGGTAAACAATTTGCAATTTTCAGAGTGCATAAAAGAGTAGTAACGAAGAGCTAGCAAGACTTGTGTTAGAAGGTTGACTTCCCAACGATTCAGATTATAGGCATAAGAAACCCATTAAGAGATTATCAAATGTAAATCTAGTTTCACAAGGATTAGAGAGGAAAGAGACAACCTGATCGATCTGACTTTACTATGCCCATCATGGCTCATCCAGAGAAGGAGGCAACTTCCTTCCCAAAGATCTTCCGCCTGTCTTCTCTCCCTAAAACGACGCGCCGTTTGAGGCCTCGCTGCTGCCCCGAACAGAATCATGAAGAACCGGAATGAACAGTACCATAGTTTAACAAACCCTAGACTCCAAATCACTTTGGGCTCCAAGAGATAGAGCCCCCTAAGCCTCTTTGGACGCCTTCTCTTGGATGGTATGTGGTTGTTTCTAGCCTTGTTGAACTCAAGGGCGTCGGCATGTGTCGGGCCTGATTTATCACCGCCGTCAGAACTATGAGGGCCTGTTTGATTCCTTATACCTAAGGTATAAGGAATCGGGTTAGGTATGGCCTATCCCCTTTTTAGTATTTGGTATGCAACAAGGTTTGGGTATAGCTCATTCCCATTCCCTCAAAATACACATAAACTCATACCTTCTCTTTGAGGTGGGTATGGCTCATTCCTATTCCAACCCGATTCCTCTTTTCAACCCGGGTATTGAAACAAACAAGCCCTGAGCGGTTTCGGGATTTCGGGGTAACAGTCTGCCAAAAGCACACCACAAATGGAGTTTCTCTTCATTATTCTGGATTTGACAGAGGACTAGAACGATTATTGCACCAAATTGGGCTAGGTTTCGAGATCTAGGGTTTCGATTGGGATGTTGTGGGTACTGTTCAGAGGTTTGGGAACGAGGGGCTGGGAGCGAGGGAGTCATTTGAGTTCTTACAGCAGTGAAGCGCTTCTGTTGCTACTTGCTAGTGAATGGATAATGATTCTTCTGCATTGTCGTGCTAAATGAGATTAAACATTAATGTGGTAAAAATCACGTATTAGAATTTGATACTATTATAATATTACGTGTAAATGTGATATGAATGATGTGGTAAAAATATGCACATCACATGTGGTAAAAAAATTAATAACATATAAATTATACGGATTAATAATGAAATGAAACATGTCAATATGAGAATTGTGAGCTTTAGTTTCAGACATTGTAATGGGTATGTTAAGATTCATATAGGTTAGCCAAACTCAAAAATTGTCATTCTTATCTTATGTAACCTCTTACCCAATGGGCCTCAATGCCGATAATAAGAAATTGCTGACGAGAACTCGGCCTAATTTAGCCCGCAACTTTTGAATGAGCCAATTTGTTATATCATACGAGGCCAGATACTTATGAGTTATGATGAGGCAACTTTTGGGTCTCGGATTTATTTTAAATCTCATTATTTCAAACTTGAGCTAGTTTTTGGTTTTGGTTGAAAGCCTCTAACAAGAACCAACAAATTAACAAATCACAATGTTTTAGCGATCTAATAACAGCATAAAATGTTGTCTAACATGAAGGCTGTTTTTTTTTTTTTTTTTTTTTTTTTGATTAGGTAAGAATTAGGAAGCACTCCCTACGGAGGGCGTCCTAGAGCATCCTTTCGGATGAGAACTAACAGTTCTGGATGAGTCTTAATGAACTCGGTGGGGAGACTATGGCCCAATCTAGCAATTTTATCGGCCACAGCGTTACACTCCCTAGGAGTGTGGTTAATATACATATCCCGGGCTCCATAGATGGAGACAAGGATGTCGGAGATTATAATCTCAACCTCCCACGGGCATTTAGACAAGCCTTTAACCGCATTTATGACTTGCAGATTGTCACCTTCAATTTCAACCTTTTCTAGTTTCCTATTTTTAGCTTCTCGTATTGCTTCTCGAAATGCCAAAGCTTCTGCTTTAATCGCCGATGTTTTACCAAAGCTATACATCTTTATATCAATAACATGGCCATGATGGTTCCTTATTATTAATCCTCCTGTTGCTTGATTATTTGTTAGATGAAGGCTGTTTTTTTGAATCGCTTCTACATGGATATATAATATATCATGTAAATTCTATAAAAATTTAGGAATAACTTGATGACAAAGCAACTGACAGAGAAGTAAGAATATATGTAAAAGAGCCTCTTATATTTATGTTTTAAAAAGTAGTTTCTTTTCTAACTGTCATTATTCTTATCAAACTAGCTTGCATAAGATTTTAGAGAAGGGGAAAGTAAGAGGACAAGAATATTCCAGCGTAACAATATAATCCTCCCCTACAATTGAACAAGTATCTTATATGACTCAGACAAGAAGCAAAGAATTTCCAATTAATGTGGGTTCGTTCCTCTAAAAACCAAATTTCAACTTGCAATTAAGAATCCAATTGGGGCCCAGCAAAACGGAGTAGCACCCTACCTGCCTATAATCTAAGATCAAATTCAGCTAAAATTCTCTTAAGATGTCTTGAGTTTGATACAAGAAATACTTTAGACTTGGCCAAAGAAAAAAAGGTTCCAAATGACAACTCAAAAGCACACAAAAACTGATTATAAAACGATTACCCCCGAACAAAGGACATTTGGGGTCTCTCTTTGCCTCTTTGATATATAAACACGATTAAACCCACACATTCTTCCTCCAACTCAAACCTAGAGAAGCAAATTAAACCCACAACAAGAGCTAAAGATGGCACTTGGCACAGCTTCAAGGCCTTCCCAACCAACGTCCTCCCGACCCGGGACGACACCACAATCCTCCATGGCCAAAACCATAGCCCTGGCCCTCCTAGCCCTAATCGTCCTCGTGGGCCTAATCATCCTCATCACATGGCTCGTCCTCCGCCCTAAGAAGCTCCAAGTCTCGGTCGACGAGGCATCCATCCACGGCTACAGCCTCGCAGACTCGAAGCTCAACTCGACCTTCTACTTCACCGTCAGGGTTTACAACCCCAACAAACGGGTCTCGGTGTACCACGACACGATGGAGGTGAGCGTGTTGTACCAGGGGCAGAACCTGGCGGCCCAAGTGATGAGCCCGTTCTTCCAAGGCCACAAGGATGTGACCCGGGTCAGGCCCGAAGTGGTGGCCCGCAATGCCGTGCTTGACGGGGACCACGAGCAGGCCCTGAAGAGGGAGAGGACCGGCGGCGCTGTGAAGCTCGAGCTGAGGGTCAGAGGGAAGCTGAGGTTTAAGGTGGGGAGGTGGAAATCGAGGCATTACAAGCTCAGGGTGAAGTGTGCTCCTTTGGTCGTCTTCTCTGATCCCAAGAGGTTTCGGCCAATGAAGTGTGATGTTGACATATAAGAAGATCCATCAAGGCCGGAGGGGTGTGAATTCATGATCAGTTTGAGTCTTGTTCTTTCACGTTGAGTGTTTCGTTGCAATGTGTGTATGTATGATCTATCTTCGTTTATTCTTCTTTTTTTTTTTAATTTATTTTTTTATCTGATTTTTTTATTGTATGTTGTGCATTCTTCATTGTTTTGGTTTTTTACTTTAGAATTATTTTCAATGATGAATTTGACATTGAGATTGTATTTGTTGACAACATATATTTACAACATTGTATTTCTTGTCGAGAGATGTAAGTCGATCAGTTTGCTAATGTGTGGATAACAATACTTGGTATTAAATGATATTATAATATTCGTATTTTTGTTTTGGTAGAATTATAATTTTTGTATTGATTGATACATGTCTGTTTCTTAAAATTACAAGGATCTCTGTTTAATTATATTTATAACTTTCGAAAATTGCTACCTCAATAGCACACATATTATTTAAGTTTAATTTTATAAAACCACTCCAAACCAAAAATTAAATTGACACAAAACTTGTTCTCCATTCCGGACAAAACTTGTTCTCCACAAATTAACACAAAACGTTGCAGTTAGTTCAGTGTAAAGAACAAAAAAGAAAAGAATATACTTTTTCAAAACAAAAGGAAGAAATTTTTTATTCTCTTACATCTAATCAATCGAGATGAATTGTGACCTAGTAGAAAAGGAATCTGAGAATAGTGATATATATAGGCTCAAGTGCTCAACTCAAATTATATTAACACTCAATTTCTAGCAAAAAGAAATTAGATGCGCTTCCTATATTACCCCTTTTCTTTGACATAATTATTGTGAGTATTTGGTCAAAATAAATTAGGATATTATTCATGACTTATTTCCTTTTTTTTGGTATAACTTTATGACTTTTTTCTTAAGGTAATAGAGGTTGATTCACATAGAAATGGGCTTATCATGAAAACTAAGAACAAATGAGGACCCTTAGATTTGAGAAATGGATGGTTAAGATTAGAAGAGATAGGGGCAAAATGATAATTTTGACAAAAAATAAAAAATTTTAAAAAATAAAAAAATTTAAAAAATAAAAAAATAAAAAATAATTTTTTTTAATTTTCTTAGTTTCGCTTGTTTTTGCCAAAAACACGAAATTTGATTTTTTACGTTACGCTCATATATTTTATGCATATGTTCACACTATTATAAGACATGTTCACATATTATCACATTTTTCAGTTAAGAGATTTTATAATATGTTCACATATATTAAAAGTGTGTTAACATATTATTATTGTTTGTTCATGTTTTATGGTCATATGTTCATGTTCGATTAAATCATAATATAGGCGTTAAACAACTTAAAAAAAATTGACAAAAAAATATTTTTTTTATTTTTTCGCTTATTTTTACTAAAAACACGACGGTTGACATTTTACGTTCTGTTCACATATTTTATACACATGTTCAAATTATTACAAGGGCTGTTCACATATAACCAATTTTTAACTTCAGAAAATTTAGTATACGTTCACATATAATATAGGTACGTTCACATATTAGTATTGCATGTTCACGTTTTATGGCCTTATGTTCATACTTGATTTACATCATTCTACATACACAAAAAGACTTAAAAAATAAAGTAAGAAAATTAAAAAAAATTAAAAAATTATTATTTTTTTATTATTTTTATTTTTTTAATCGGATGTCCTAGATTCATTTCTAGTGTTTCAATCGGATGGTCCAGATTTGTTCTTAGTTTTCATGATGACCCATTTTCATTTGATTCAATCTTTAAGGCAATAATATATTTAATATTTTGGAAATATTTTCACCCCTTTATCTCTATTTAAAAAGACCTATAATTAATAAAAGGTATTCAATTTTCTCGGAAAAATTCTTAATTCTCTCTTCTCTTCTCATCTCTACCCTATTTTTTTGTTACAATTTATTTTTAACAATTGGTGCCCTCCGTGGGGAAGATTACCTCCACGTTCAGCACACCGCTTGAAGTAGCCACCGTTGGAAGCAGTGTTCTAAAAAAAACGCTAAGCGGGCCCTAGGCGGACTTAGACGAACTAAATGGATTGAAAGGCTATGAATTGTTTTTATTGAATCGAGATTGAATAGAGAAGATTCAACAAAATGAAAGAAGAAATGAAGGAAGAAAGAGAAGAAGGAAAAAGAGCGGGAAAGTTTGTTTTGGAAAAGTATTTTATTAATCTCTCTCTTACCAAACTTTGTACAATGAACCTAGTATTTATACTATAGCCAGCTAAGGCTTTAAAATACTCATGTGTATATATGTCTACACCCCCTCTCAAGATGGAGGATCCAAAATCCCCATCTTGGAAAACATAGACCTGATTCTAATACCAGGCAAAGGTTTGGTAAGGAAATCTGCCATTTGATTATAAGAAGAACAATGAGACAAATCAACTAATCCCTCGAGCAATTTCTCACGTACAAAGTGACATTCGAGTTCTATGTGTTTCGTCCTCTCATGAAACACAAGGTTCTTCGCAATATAGATGGCAGATTGGTTGTCACACTTGACTTGAATGGAAATGATGCCTTCAACAGTTAGCTCAACTAATAACCTGCTTAACCAGGACAATTCAACACAAACTCTCCTTAAAGACCTGTATTTTGCTTCAGCTGAGGACAAGGAAATGGTTTGTTGCTTTTTAGACTTCCAAGAAAGCAAATTCCCTCCAAATAAGACTAGAAAACCACTAACATACCGACGAGAATGAGTGCAAGTGGCCCAATCAGCATCACATTAGGCTTGGAGCTTAAATTCTGGTTTATTATTGAGCAACAATGTAACACCCCGTCTTAACGTCGGGGCGCTACTCGGTAGTTGACCCTCTCGGGCACTACCAGAACCAGTTTGACAAATAAACATTTGGACCTTGCAACTCGAGCACGACGAGAAAATGAATTTAAATAATCCAACTATCTTTTATTAAAACATATCTGTAAAATGTCATGCAAGAGGTCCCAACAACTGAAACAAACCATAAATAACCTGACAACCCACATAAGTCAGCAAAAAGAGAAAGCTTCCAAAATCATAACTAAGACTAAACCAGAACACTCAAACCACTCTAACGCCTAATGACATGCGCGACAACGATCCACTGCGACATCCTGCCTAGGCTCCAACACGGGACCTGTAGAAGTGCCTGTAACTGAAAAATAAAAGTCCCTGAGGGGTCAGCTACTATCCTAGGCAAGCTAGATAACAAGCGGCAATAGTAAGACGTTCGAAAACAATTAAATATCCAACAACTTAACCTTTAACAAGTTAATAGAACATAACATAATAGGTCAACACACATCTCAAAATCTAGATAACGGGTGAAAGAAAAAAAAAACAACGAAACATACCAACAATTTAAATAATAAGCACAGAAGTAAGGCGTTTGAAATAATAGCCAACACTTCGACATTCAACAAATAAAGAGAAAGACAACGACACAAGCAATTCATCAAACGTAACAAAAATTCACAAGGTCGGAAGCCAACTAAGTAATCACACACAAACACACAACAAAACCATTCACAAACCTATTGGGAAATGCAATTCTCCCTTCCTCCACCGCATTCCCATCTACGACGCTAACTCCCTGCGCCCGAGTGCAGAGGCATGCCCTCTCACTTTTTATACACGTCATCCTTCCAACCCCTGGTCAAGCCTCCACTAGAGCACTTGCCAAAAACAAGCAATCAATTTTTATTTTTAAAGGGGCCCAGCCGACACACGACCATGGCTAGACGCCTCTTCGCCACCGACAATCATCGCACATGATCGTGCCGGTTACGCTGCCAGCACAGAGAAAGCGATACTATTTCTTTTACGAGAAAACGTTTGAAATGGAAAGCGCATCACATCATGCATGAAAACATTTCACATGGAAAAACATACATTCGGGACTAATTCCCAAAACCAATCTCACAATCACGACATGAAATCTAAAAAGACTAGAATAAAGCCGAGCAAGTCGAGAACGACTTACCTCAAGAGACGAACACAAATACGTAGCTTAGGCTCGAACTAGTCACACGTGAACGTTACCGATTCCTAACAATTCAATAAGCCAAACTATAACTCCCGAAGAGAGCAAAACACGAAACTTAACGCCTCAAACAAGCTAAGAGTTCCTTCTAATTTATTCTTGTTGATGTTATCGATCTTAGGTGAGCACTTATAATTTTCCAAACCAACCCATCCAAAGTGATTCGTTCGATTCTAACCTAGATTACTAGTTACTAGCACGCTTCTAAAGCAACACTTTTATTTTACAAGACGGGTCTATTAGTATAGTAGTATTCTAAACTACTAATCTAGATCAAGACATAATTAAAACCACAACAAATTCAATAACCATTTCTAAAAAGAATGAATTAACTATTTCAATGACAACATTACAATTGAACCGATATCAACGACAACACCATATCACTGAGCACCACTACTTATCAAATTAAGTATCAAAATTCCAACCAATACATTCACATTCAACAATCGTGTTCTAGAAAAGTAATTCAACCAACGAAACATTAAATTGAACCAAGGTAGATTTCAACCTCAAGGATGGAATTTAGCAAGCCTCCAAGCCGGATTCTCGAGAAGACCCGACTCTCACAACAAAGCTGACTCGACGGCGGGCGACTCACTTCTAGCGGCGAAACCAGCTCCTCTCGATGGCAATGATGCACAACAACGACCAAGTCCTTCGATTGGTGGCGGGTTCGACCCACACTGAACAAGGTCTGCTTGTATGACATCGACAACTCAGCAAGGAACGAAGTAAAGGGAGGAAACGGGTGGAATAGAAGGGTACGAGTGGGTCCTTACCGGCGGTCGAAAGGGGCAGGCGAGTTGAGGACAAAATGGTGGCTCGCGACGAGCTCTAGGGCGATTCCTTTGACGTTTCATGATGCGGCCATGCCTGTTCGAGTGACGTCGGCGCACTGTGGCTCCTCCCATCGACTTTGACCAAGATTGGCGGTGAGAGGACGGGCACGATCTTACAGCAGGTTCTTGGCGACGGCGATAAGGCGGCTTGAACGAAGTTCATCTCCTGGACCGAGATTTAAGTTGGCATTCCGAGCGACTAGACGAGGAGCGAGGGGAAGAGAAGGCGATTGTGAGAGGCGTTGGAAAGGGACGACGACAGGCAAGATGCGAGGTGTGGCCCTCGATCTCTTTCTTTGATGTGTGGTGAGCGGCGCACAAGTATTGCAGGGGAAAGATAAAAGAAAAGTAGGGTAATGGAGAGGAAAAGGTGAGAAGGGGAAACAAAGCAGGTGTGGGTTCGAGTTTCCAACACAAATTGGGCTCTTTGGCCCAACAACAAAGAATGGTAGATTTGAATCAATAGGTCGAGGTTTGGACGGAATTAAAGTCTTCTTTGCAACGGAAATCCGAGTCTTACAAACAAAGCCTTTGAATGAGTACCTTTTAAGTAATCCAAAACTCTGTAAGCAGTACTCAAATGTGGCTGACGAGGAGTATGATTAAATTGACTCAAGAATTGAACAGAAAAGGCAAGATCAGGCGTGTATGAACCAAGAAGTTTAATTTCCCAATAAATTTGCTATAATGTAGAGGGTCAAGCAACAATTCACCATCTGTAGGCAAGAGCTTAAGTCTAGGATCAAATGGATTGGTTGCACAATCATCAATAGGACCAAAATCAGTCAGAATTTCAACAATAAACTTTCTCTGACTAATGAGCATCCGTTGAGGAGTATCAATAAACTCAATTCCTAGAAAGTAATGTAATCTTCCCAAATCTTTGATGCGAAATTGATCATCTAGGAAGGACTTAAGCTGCATAATCTCATCAAGATCATCCCATGTGAGAAGAATATCGTCCGCATAGACAACAACAAAAACCCCTCCATTAGTTGAATGTTTAGAAAACAATGAGTAGTCGATCGAAGTAAAGATGACGATTTAGCATACCATTGGCAAGAAGCTTGTTTCAATCCATACAAACATTTCTTCAGTCTATAAACAACTTTGTCATTATCAACAAAAAGACCCAAAGGAATCTTCATAAACACCTCTTCATCAAGATCCCCATGAAGAAAAGCGTTGTTGACATCTAGCTGAGAAAGACACCAATTCTTCTTCAAAGCCACATAAACAAGAGCCCTCAAATTAGTCAACTTAATCACAATAGAAAAGTCTCATTATAATCCACCCCTTCCTTTTGAGTGAACCCTCTCACAACTAACCTTGCCTTGTGTCTCTCAATACTTCCATCAGCCTTTCTCTTAACCTAATACACCCATTTACAAGTGATAGGTTTTTTTTTCCTCTAGGCAAATCCACAATCTCCCATGTGTGATTTAAATGAAGAGCATCAATTTCAGCCTTCATGGCATCTTGCCAAACTGCAAATCTGTTGGCTTGTTCATAAGAAAGGGGCTCAAAATTTGGGAGAAAATCATAATCCAATGTATGTTGAGGGAATGTAACAGTGGAAGTTAAAGTATGAGAAAAAAAGCCTCTTCTGTCACAACATTACCACACACATAATCATACATGTATCCAGGAGGATGAGAAACCCGGTTGGATCTTCTCAAAGCAACAGTTGTGGAGACAGAGAGAATTGTAGATTGTAAGGATGAACAAGGAACATTTCCATCAGAAATTGGTTCTTCAGAAGTAAAGAGAGATTGAGGTTCAATGGAAAAGGAAGGATTAGTGAAAGGAAAAACTTGCTCATGGAAAATGATATCTCAAGAGACAAGAAGTTGTTTTGTATCAAGGTTATAGACCTTATATGCTTTTTTACCAAAAGCGTAGCCAAAAAAGATGCATTGAGTTGCTCTAGCTTGAAACTTATCCCTACCTTATTTTAATGTGGAAACAAAGCAAAGGCAACCAAATGATCTAAGATTGGAGTAACTGGGTTCTTTGTGGTATACTAGCTCATATGGTGTTTTGTGGTTAAGGATTTTAGTAGGCAGCTTGTTGAGAATATGGACAACAGTGAGTATGCTTTCAACCAGAATTTCAAGGGAAGTTTAGACTCGAACATTAGAGACCTAACAATCTCTAGGATATGTCTATTCTTCCTCTCCACAACCCCATTCTGTTGTGGAGTTGCTACACATGAAGTCTGATGAATAATACCCTGAGCTTTCATAAAATCTTTTGTCTCTCTTCTAGATCCAAGCTCCAAGGCATTATCTGAACAAATTACCTGAACTGACTACCCAAACTGTCTTTTGACCATAGCCAAGAAACTTTTCCACTAGAAAGGCATTACTTTTGACAAATAACAAGTGCACCCAAGTGAACCTTGTAAAATCATCAACAATGGTGATAAGTATCTATAACCATTGTAAGTAGTACTATGATATGGTCCCCATAGATCAATGTGTATCATCTGAAAGGGGAAAGTAGTGTGAATAGAACTTGAAGGAAATGTCAATCTGGTTTGCCTTGACTCAGCACACACAAAGCAAGGTGAACTGTCTTTATTGAATTTGAAAGACTGAGCAAAAGGTAAAGTCTACAATTTATAAGAAGGAAGGTGTCCTAACCGTGACTTCCATACAAAAAGTTCTACATGGTTGGAAAATTGATTGATCACCTCTTTATTCTGCTCAACATATTTGTTTTCATGTTGAGCTAGAGGAACTAGAAAATATAGGTCCTTAATGGCTTCACCAACCTCCACAGGCGTCTCCCTGGAAGGAGCCTACAATAGACACTTTGAAGGAGTAAAAACCATGCTTCAATTCAGATCTTTCACCAGTCTGCCAACCAAGATCAAGTTGCATTTGAATTGTGGCACTAATACGACATCTTTCAAGATCAAATTGTCCAAAACTTTTAACAGTTCCAATTGTATGAACAATAGCCGTAGCTTGATTTGGTAAGGAAATGACAAAAGGCTTGGATAATTGGGGTTGAATGTCAAACATATGCTCATGACAACACATATGACACCTTGCTTCGTTGTCAATTATCCAAGTGCTTTTGTTAAAGATTTTGGTTGTGAAACTTGTACCTGCCAAGCCAGCAAAATCGTCTTGCACATTCTCTTTATCCTTTGAAACTCGAGCTTTCAACAGATGCAACAATTTAACCATTTGATATGTAGTCAATTCAACATTTGAGATGGAATTTTGAGCATGTCCAGCGAACTTTCCATCTGAGGCTGATTTCTTCTTCTTATAATTCGGAGGAAATCCTATAATGAAGTAGTATGATTCGTTTTCTTGCAATTAGTGCAGTAAAAAGATTTTTTCTTTGCTTCATCTTTGCTTGATTCTGCATTTGTATGAGTGGAATGAGCGTTGACATTCATGGATGCATATTCTTCGAAAATTTGTGTTGAACTCTGCATCTCTTGGTGTTTTTCTTCTTGAAGAAGAATTACATAAGCTTGATTGATCTCATGTAACAGTTTCATCATTAAAATTCATCCTCTAGATGTAGTAAAACGGTCATTTAGTCCCATTAGAAAGTCAATCAATCATTGATCCTCCTCATGCTTTCTAATTTCTCTAACAAATCCAAAAGTGCAAGAAGGATACTGACAAAAACTGTCGAATTCATCCCAAAGAGTCCTCAGCTTCGTGAAATACGTAGAGATAGAACTAACTCCATGTGATAATCGATTGAGCTCCTTTCGTACAGAATAAAGCTTTGCTCCGCTCAATTGACCAAAGCGAGCTTCCAACTCTTCCCAAATCCTTTGAGCAGAATCGATGTATAGAACACTTCGTCATATATCTAGGATGAGGCCATTCAAAATCCACGACTTCACCAAGTCATTACATTTGATCCATCGATTTCGCTTAGCATATCCGATAGCCGGCATAGCTAGGGTTCCGCCGACAAAACAAGTTTTTTTCTTCGCCGATAAAGCGATCCTCATAGAGATTCTCCATTCTGTAACACCCCTATTTTGTAACATTGGGTATTACCACCAGTGACCTCGGATTTTACCGTCCAAAGTCGCCCAAGGCTTTAAATAATTTGATGAGAATATAATTAAAGAAGAATTGACTAAAAGCGGAATTTTATTCATCGATAAGAACATTTATTCACTACATTGAGAGTCGTTTTACAAATGGTGTTGCAGCGGAAAAATAAAGCCCATATTAAAAGGGTTAAAAAAGGCGTAATGAAAATACAAGTATATTTCCTCAAGACAACTCATATGATGATGATTTGCTTGATTTAATATAGAAGAGCTAGTGCACTATCTTCTGAATGCTTTGCTCTTTGAAAATTCCTTCTTTCCTTCAACGTCGTCTTGCCTTGATCTTCTATCCTTGCATAACTCTTCTCGAGCCTTGTAGAATTTTTCTTCAAAACATCGATGTGAATCTCCTAGAGCCTGGCATTTGTCGCAAAGGGAGAGAAATACTAGGCAAAAATGCGGAAATAGTGGAATTAGTCTAAGGAGACTAAGCAAGTGAGAATGGAAATTGTCAAGGGTAGTATGGTAATTTACGTTAGTCGAGAGAGATTATCGGGATATGTTTGAGATGTAGAAAGTTTAAGTGGAGCTTTAAGGACGGAAATGAGTAAATCTCGAGATGAGATAACTCTTAAACCAAAAGGAAGAACTACGAGATTGTAGAACTTCATAGAGTAGGAAGTATGTTGGGAACGTTATTATGTCATACAAGTTTTAAAAACCTCTCGCGCCCTTGTCGAACCTCAACCAACCTCATCTTATTCGGTGTTCCAGATCGGGGAGGTGGCCCGAAGGCGCTTCAGTACCAAACCTACCTTGACAAGCCCGAATAAGCATTTAGATTGGAAAGACGATCGTTTCAAGAACCGAGAGCCGGGTGGTCTTCCAAGTTGTACTATTCCGACCCAGTTTTAGTTTCTTTTAAATTTGCTTTGGCACTTATGTTATGTCGCGATAAAACTTTCACTTACGTCAATGAATTTTAAGAGTGTGGGGGGCCATGAAAGGGTCTGGGTCCACTTAATGGAACGAATTTCCGGCACTTAGCTAGGGTGCACTCGTCCCTCCTCCGAGCAGGAGCGGACATAGATCATGATCCTTAAAGTCGCGGGTAGAGAGGGCATGGTGTCATACCAGTCGACTTGTAGGTTATATAGAGGTCTCGGGTTAATCCCGCACCCCTTACTATTGAATCCCTACCGATCTCGAAAAGAGATCTTAAACAAGCAAGGTCACACAAACAAGATTAGCATAATAGTCCTATCGAACATTAATAATCGTAATAACGATAATAAGCGGGTCATTATTTCTAACAATCGATAATCCTAGATTCATTTATTATTAGCAAACAAGTTGTTCCCAACATCGAGAAATTTTACGGATACGAAATATCAAGGCTACAACGAGAAATTGCACTTGCCTTAATTTGTGTGCGTTTACGGTCGAACAAAACGGAATTTGATGGCTTAGACGGGATCGGGATCTCGACCTAACGACACGAGAGATACGAGAGAATTTTTATTAAAATTTCCTTATCTCTTCTAAGGTTTTTTTTTCTCTTATTTCCTTTTTATAAGATAATTTGTAAAACTAAATTATTAAAATAATAATTTAGATGAAGGTGTTAAAATAATAATATTCTTGATTATTATTTCATTAGTTTTAATATCCCAAGAGTACTTTATAAAAATATTTATATTTATATAAAGTATTATAAAATTTTAAAAGTCAAGACAAACTCCTTTTTGACTGATTATTAATATTAATAATCTATGGTTAAAATCCTATAGAATAAACATACCTTTTTATTTAATCCCAAAGTTAAAAATAATAATATATTCTTAATATATTGTAAATCTTTATTTATGACTGCAAGGTGATAAAGTTTAGTAAAGTCTTTTTTCATCCTCCAACAATTATAAGTCTAGATTATTTAAGTCTATTATTATTCTTGGTAAAATAATTTATTCAAAATATCTCACAAATATTATTTCAATGCTTATAATGGTATTACAAGACATGTAAGTCTATTTTCCTTTTTAATAATCCACTTATAATATTTATTCAATTAATTTAGATAAATATTATATATATGTAGAAATTATTTTATAAAAAGATATTAATTAAAATATGAGTAAGGAATTATACCGAGCGATAACGAGATGGAAATGGGCCTGCAAAATGAGGTGGGTCGACCCACACCTCTTTTCTTTCTTTCCAAGCGAATAGAAAAAAAACATCCAACTAGTCAACTTTGCCGGTCCACCGCGTCGTCGAGAAGAGGCCAATGGTGGCGCTTCAAGCGACAGTAGGATGTCGGACACTCCCTCTACCTACTGTCGCCGACGTATCGTTCTAAGGCGGCTTGAAGGAGGCGTACGGTGGTCGGGAAAACTGTTTGCGGCCAGCCCGTTCTCCAGATTCGGTGGAAGTTGGTTTTTGAGTGATGTTCACTCGGTTCTAGAGGCGACACCAATAATGGATTGGGGCTGGAAGATGCGACGTTTGGTAGATATAGTCCCTCTCTTACTACTGTCGGCAACTGTGGAGAAAATGGATGTGGAAAGAAGTCGTACGATCTTGTGGAAACTCGCTCATCACCAGCCCGGAAAACCCGAGACTGCACATAGTCGACTGGTTTGGGTGCATTTTTGGCTCGATTTTTGTGGTGTTTGTGCCCAATTGGCTGAGAGGTTTTGTAGGCAATTCCTTCATCTACATTTAGGGACTAGAATCACAAAATTTGGTTGAGAAACGAACTCGGAATAGGTCTTTGATGATCGTGCACAACTAGTGCAAAAATCTGGAATTTTTGGGGGGTTGAATGGGACGAAAAATTCAGATTTGTCCAAAACAATTCTAGGGATTTTTAGGACTTAATAATGGACGAAAATTGAATTAAAAAGGGAGAGCTGAGTGCCTTCTTCTACTAGCTATGATCCCCCTTTTATAATGGTGAAGAAGGGCTTGAAAGTGCCTTCCATGGTGAGGTGGAAGCCTCTTGAAGATGGCTTGTCTAGGTAGATAAAGTTTTGATTGATGAAAGAGAAGGTGGTGCATGTAGGAAGATTGGTGGGATAGAAGAGGTGGAGATGAATGGATTGGTTCTACGTCAAATCTCCATTGATGCTTCTTTGAAAGCTTTGTAGAACCATAAGAGAATAATATAAAAGTTTCTCCTTTAATGACAAGCATTACTTGATAGCATAGTGGAAAGTGTTGGGTGTTGGATCTTGGAGAGTGCAAGAAGTTGAGGGTTCGAGTCCCACCTCAAGCATTTTTTAACTCTCCCTCCATTCCCTTCTCTTTGTATTAAATGTTTTTTAAGCTAACGGAAAATAAAATATCGTTTATATTTAATTAAGTAGATTTTTATTTGCTATTGCTATCAAGTTAAATTTTAATCAAAATTATTATTATTATTATGATAATTCATAATAAAGAATATCTTATTATTTTAAAGATATAATTAAATTAATAAAAATAACAATTTCTTTTTATTAGAAATTGCAGTTATTACAATAGTGTCCCCTTAAAAATTAGTTTCGTCCCCGAAACTAGGAAAGACTTAGGGCGGTAAAAGGTTTACACGGAAAGTAGCTTAGTATACTAACACTCACAACTGTGAGAAAGCAACAAAGGGTCTAGTACCCCCTTAAATAACAATTCGTTCTTTAGTTAAGACGACTGTACAAGTAGAAGAATTACTATTGTAGCTTTTTCTTAAGGAATCGTTACATTAGTATTCCTTGGAAAGATTCCCACATGTGTACTTATGTGGTTTAAACGGACCAAACGAAAAGGATCGAAAATCCAATTGGTCTTGCTAGCGAAGTAGGCAGTTGGTCAAGCGCTCTTATCCATTTTCTTGGGAATACCTACAAATCTTCTAGGTTGTCCTTCCCAGATATAAAGAGGTTGGATTGCTTAAAGAATAAGCATCTTAATTGAAACGAGCACTTGAGTGCCTCTAGGAAGCGAGTAAGAAAATGACTAATCCATTCTATACTTCTAGAATAGAGTCATTGCGGATGAATTCTTTTAAGATGGATATTAATTAAATTCCCGAGATGGAATCAATGTTTGAAGATGTGAGAGCCATGCCTTGGAGGAAGAATTTCGATTTTGAACTTCTAATGAAGTTACTATTGGAACAAGTCATGGTTATATCACAAGAGAAAGTAACCATCTTTATGATATCGTATCCGAACATATTAACTATGGAGAAGTAGTTCGAGCGTCCTTCTACATTATACGTTTTAATTCTTATAAGAAAGTACTTTGTAAACATGGTTGAATCCGAAGAACTAAGTGGTTTCATTTCACCAATGTGATCAATATCGGGGAAACTACCTCCAACATAATCCTTTAATATATGCCTTCACAAGAACAAGAACTAAAATTCTACCTCAACCATGTGATCAAGATGGGAGATAGAAATTCATCCTTATTCGCCATTGTGAACCATATACTTAAAATGTTTAGATATTTAAACTTATGATATTAATTGCCATAGTTTGACAACGCAACAAGATTGAAAATATTTCTTGTAGAGGTAGGAGTAATTCGCATATGAAAAGATGGAATGACTTCCATAATCTATTAATCGAAACTTAGCGGTTGAAATAGTGCTTTCGTAAAGACAATACCAACGAAAATCTTCCAGACTGCTTATGATAGCATAACAGAATTCAAAGTATAACACTTTACGAAAGAAGATAGTTGATAATAATATTGGAATTATTCAACTATGTTTTCATTATAACCGAGGATGAAATTCTAATGACAACCCTACAACTTATGTCACAAGCACCCTCGTTTGGACATATATAGATTACACGGGGAATGATAAGCTATTCTATTCGCTCATTGTGTCTATCATTGAACTTCTCCATGGCTTGGTGGTTGGACATATCAACTTATGACGGCGGAAAACTTTTGGGCTTCGAGGGAAACTTCATAATATGCGTATTGCAATTATTCGTTAAAATTCGTGGCCTTCTTCTTGGCACACTTAGTCCTTTAACCTCTAGTATATAAGAGATCAGTAAATCTCTCATCTCTCATAGACTAAGAGAGGAATGATTTATCATTTTAGTCTTAGACCTTTCTTAGGTTAGCATGAGATGATTTGCCTGAATGTAATTCTCTTTCCATTTGCTAACTCTTTCTCCGAGTTGTAGAGCGGCAAAATGCACCCTTTTTGCTTCGGTGCAATTAATACTTCTCCAATCATTCCACCTAGGAGAACTAGTGATGAGAGGATCGATGGAAGGGATGATGGTGCAAAGAGATCGCCACGAGAATCCAAGGAATTCCGACAACAAACACCACGCAACTGACCCGTCTTCAACTAGATGGATCTTCCTCGTCCGAACTCGGAATTGAGTGATTCCAATTCGAGAAGTTAGATCTCTGAGTCTAGTTTAATCCCTCAAAATTTCAGACCTAGATGATGAGTGGATTGAAAGATATATCTATTTTACTGAGGGGGTGTAGAAACCACCAAGATGGATGATGGATCGAAATGGGAAGAACAAGGGGATATGGATGCTTGACAACTTGGATATGACTCACCAAGCTCTCAAACAAACTAGGATGCCCGAGATTGTCGGATATTACTCACCAACAACTTGAACAACGAGAATTGAACGAACGAAAAAAAAGAACAAGTACTTGAATTGAAAGATGCAAGGAAAGTAAGCAACAAGGTTTTTCGTCCAATCTCCCGAAATGAGGAGGAGGAGGCCGACCTTAAACCTAACACAAAGCCTTACAAAATCAACCCCCTCACTTAAGGAAATTACATAAATTAACCCGAAATCCCGAAAACTTATAAAGTGTCCTTAACCGTAGAAATGTCACTTAGAACCGTGAAGCACAATAAAACTCCAACCTTCACCGTCATTAGCCATCGGAAACTTATGAGCCATGAGCTCCTCCTTGATTTTGTCTAGTATAGACTTAGCTAGGGCGATGATGGTGCAAAGAGATCGCCACGAGAATCCAAGGAATTCCGACAACAAACACCACGCAACAGACCCGTCTTCAACTAGATGATTCTTCCTCGTCCGAACTCTGAATTGAGTGATTCCAATTCGATAAGTTAGATCTCTGAGTCTAGTTTAATCCCTCAAAATTTCAGACCTAGATGATGAGTGGATTGAAAGATATGTCTATTTTACTGAGGGGGTGTAGAAACCACCGAGATGGATGATGGATCGAAATGGGAAGAACAAGGGGATATGGATGCTTGACAACTTGGATATGACTCACCAAGCTCTCAAACAAACTAGGATGCCCGAGATTGTCGGATATTACTCACCAACAACTTGAACAACGAGAATTGAACGAACGAAAAAAAAGAACAAGTACTTGAATTGAAAGATGCAAGGAAAGTAAGCAACAAGGTTTTTCGTCCAATCTCCCGAAATGAGGAGGAGGAGGCCGACCTTAAACCTAACACAAAGCCTTACAAAATCAACCCCCTCACTTAAGGAAATTACATAAATTAACCCGAAATCCCGAAAACTTATAAAGTGTCCTTAACCGTAGAAATGTCACTTAGAACCGTGAAGCACAATAAAACTCCAACCTTCACCGTCATTAGCCATCGGAAACTTATGAGCCATGAGCTCCTCCTTGATTTTGTCTAGTATAGACTTAGCTAGGGCGATGATGGTGCAAAGAGATCGCCACGAGAATCCAAGGAAAGTAAGCAACAAGGTTTTTCGTCCAATCTCCCGAAATGAGGAGGAGGAGGCCGACCTTAAACCTAACACAAAGCCTTACAAAATCAACCCCCTCACTTAAGGAAATTACATAAATTAACCCGAAATCCCGAAAACTTATAAAGTGTCCTTAACCGTAGAAATGTCACTTAGAACCGTGAAGCACAATAAAACTCCAACCTTCACCGTCATTAGCCATCGGAAACTTATGAGCCATGAGCTCCTCCTTGATTTTGTCTAGTATAGACTTAGCTAGGGCGATGATGGTGCAAAGAGATCGCCACGAGAATCCAAGGAATTCCGACAACAAACACCACGCAACAGACCCGTCTTCAACTAGATGATTCTTCCTCGTCCGAACTCTGAATTGAGTGATTCCAATTCGATAAGTTAGATCTCTGAGTCTAGTTTAATCCCTCAAAATTTCAGACCTAGATGATGAGTGGATTGAAAGATATGTCTATTTTACTGAGGGGGTGTAGAAACCACCGAGATGGATGATGGATCGAAATGGGAAGAACAAGGGGATATGGATGCTTGACAACTTGGATATGACTCACCAAGCTCTCAAACAAACTAGGATGCCCGAGATTGTCGGATATTACTCACCAACAACTTGAACAACGAGAATTGAACGAACGAAAAAAAAGAACAAGTACTTGAATTGAAAGATGCAAGGAAAGTAAGCAACAAGGTTTTTCGTCCAATCTCCCGAAATGAGGAGGAGGAGGCCGACCTTAAACCTAACACAAAGCCTTACAAAATCAACCCCCTCACTTAAGGAAATTACATAAATTAACCCGAAATCCCGAAAACTTATAAAGTGTCCTTAACCGTAGAAATGTCACTTAGAACCGTGAAGCACAATAAAACTCCAACCTTCACCGTCATTAGCCATCGGAAACTTATGAGCCATGAGCTCCTCCTTGATTTTGTCTAGTATAGACTTAGCTAGGGCGATGATGGTGCAAAGAGATCGCCACGAGAATCCAAGGAATTCCGACAACAAACACCACGCAACAGACCCGTCTTCAACTAGATGATTCTTCCTCGTCCGAACTCTGAATTGAGTGATTCCAATTCGATAAGTTAGATCTCTGAGTCTAGTTTAATCCTTCAAAATTTCAGACCTAGATGATGAGTGGATTGAAAGATATGTCTATTTTACTGAGGGGGTGTAGAAACCACCGAGATGGATGATGGATCGAAATGGGAAGAACAAGGGGATATGGATGCTTGACAACTTGGATATGACTCACCAAGCTCTCAAACAAACTAGGATGCCCGAGATTGTCGGATATTACTCACCAACAACTTGAACAACGAGAATTGAACGAACGAAAAAAAAGAACAAGTACTTGAATTGAAAGATGCAAGGAAAGTAAGCAACAAGGTTTTTCGTCCAATCTCCCGAAATGAGGAGGAGGAGGCCGACCTTAAACCTAACACAAAGCCTTACAAAATCAACCCCCTCACTTAAGGAAATTACATAAATTAACCCGAAATCCCGAAAACTTATAAAGTGTCCTTAACCGTAGAAATGTCACTTAGAACCGTGAAGCACAATAAAACTCCAACCTTCACCGTCATTAGCCATCGGAAACTTATGAGCCATGAGCTCCTCCTTGATTTTGTCTAGTATAGACTTAGCTAGGGCGATGATGGTGCAAAGAGATCGCCACGAGAATCCAAGGAAAGTAAGCAACAAGGTTTTTCGTCCAATCTCCCGAAATGAGGAGGAGGAGGCCGACCTTAAACCTAACACAAAGCCTTACAAAATCAACCCCCTCACTTAAGGAAATTACATAAATTAACCCGAAATCCCGAAAACTTATAAAGTGTCCTTAACCGTAGAAATGTCACTTAGAACCGTGAAGCACAATAAAACTCCAACCTTCACCGTCATTAGCCATCGGAAACTTATGAGCCATGAGCTCCTCCTTGATTTTGTCTAGTATAGACTTAGCTAGGGCGATGATGGTGCAAAGAGATCGCCACGAGAATCCAAGGAATTCCGACAACAAACACCACGCAACAGACCCGTCTTCAACTAGATGATTCTTCCTCGTCCGAACTCTGAATTGAGTGATTCCAATTCGATAAGTTAGATCTCTGAGTCTAGTTTAATCCCTCAAAATTTCAGACCTAGATGATGAGTGGATTGAAAGATATGTCTATTTTACTGAGGGGGTGTAGAAACCACCGAGATGGATGATGGATCGAAATGGGAAGAACAAGGGGATATGGATGCTTGACAACTTGGATATGACTCACCAAGCTCTCAAACAAACTAGGATGCCCGAGATTGTCGGATATTACTCACCAACAACTTGAACAACGAGAATTGAACGAACGAAAAAAAAGAACAAGTACTTGAATTGAAAGATGCAAGGAAAGTAAGCAACAAGGTTTTTCGTCCAATCTCCCGAAATGAGGAGGAGGAGGCCGACCTTAAACCTAACACAAAGCCTTACAAAATCAACCCCCTCACTTAAGGAAATTACATAAATTAACCCGAAATCCCGAAAACTTATAAAGTGTCCTTAACCGTAGAAATGTCACTTAGAACCGTGAAGCACAATAAAACTCCAACCTTCACCGTCATTAGCCATCGGAAACTTATGAGCCATGAGCTCCTCCTTGATTTTGTCTAGTATAGACTTAGCTAGGGCGATGATGGTGCAAAGAGATCGCCACGAGAATCCAAGGAAAGTAAGCAACAAGGTTTTTCGTCCAATCTCCCGAAATGAGGAGGAGGAGGCCGACCTTAAACCTAACACAAAGCCTTACAAAATCAACCCCCTCACTTAAGGAAATTACATAAATTAACCCGAAATCCCGAAAACTTATAAAGTGTCCTTAACCGTAGAAATGTCACTTAGAACCGTGAAGCACAATAAAACTCCAACCTTCACCGTCATTAGCCATCGGAAACTTATGAGCCATGAGCTCCTCCTTGATTTTGTCTAGTATAGACTTAGCTAGGGCGATGATGGTGCAAAGAGATCGCCACGAGAATCCAAGGAATTCCGACAACAAACACCACGCAACAGACCCGTCTTCAACTAGATGATTCTTCCTCGTCCGAACTCTGAATTGAGTGATTCCAATTCGATAAGTTAGATCTCTGAGTCTAGTTTAATCCTTCAAAATTTCAGACCTAGATGATGAGTGGATTGAAAGATATGTCTATTTTACTGAGGGGGTGTAGAAACCACCGAGATGGATGATGGATCGAAATGGGAAGAACAAGGGGATATGGATGCTTGACAACTTGGATATGACTCACCAAGCTCTCAAACAAACTAGGATGCCCGAGATTGTCGGATATTACTCACCAACAACTTGAACAACGAGAATTGAACGAACGAAAAAAAAGAACAAGTACTTGAATTGAAAGATGCAAGGAAAGTAAGCAACAAGGTTTTTCGTCCAATCTCCCGAAATGAGGAGGAGGAGGCCGACCTTAAACCTAACACAAAGCCTTACAAAATCAACCCCCTCACTTAAGGAAATTACATAAATTAACCCGAAATCCCGAAAACTTATAAAGTGTCCTTAACCGTAGAAATGTCACTTAGAACCGTGAAGCACAATAAAACTCCAACCTTCACCGTCATTAGCCATCGGAAACTTATGAGCCATGAGCTCCTCCTTGATTTTGTCTAGTATAGACTTAGCTAGGGCGATGATGGTGCAAAGAGATCGCCACGAGAATCCAAGGAAAGTAAGCAACAAGGTTTTTCGTCCAATCTCCCGAAATGAGGAGGAGGAGGCCGACCTTAAACCTAACACAAAGCCTTACAAAATCAACCCCCTCACTTAAGGAAATTACATAAATTAACCCGAAATCCCGAAAACTTATAAAGTGTCCTTAACCGTAGAAATGTCACTTAGAACCGTGAAGCACAATAAAACTCCAACCTTCACCGTCATTAGCCATCGGAAACTTATGAGCCATGAGCTCCTCCTTGATTTTGTCTAGTATAGACTTAGCTAGGGCGATGATGGTGCAAAGAGATCGCCACGAGAATCCAAGGAATTCCGACAACAAACACCACGCAACAGACCCGTCTTCAACTAGATGATTCTTCCTCGTCCGAACTCTGAATTGAGTGATTCCAATTCGATAAGTTAGATCTCTGAGTCTAGTTTAATCCCTCAAAATTTCAGACCTAGATGATGAGTGGATTGAAAGATATGTCTATTTTACTGAGGGGGTGTAGAAACCACCGAGATGGATGATGGATCGAAATGGGAAGAACAAGGGGATATGGATGCTTGACAACTTGGATATGACTCACCAAGCTCTCAAACAAACTAGGATGCCCGAGATTGTCGGATATTACTCACCAACAACTTGAACAACGAGAATTGAACGAACGAAAAAAAAGAACAAGTACTTGAATTGAAAGATGCAAGGAAAGTAAGCAACAAGGTTTTTCGTCCAATCTCCCGAAATGAGGAGGAGGAGGCCGACCTTAAACCTAACACAAAGCCTTACAAAATCAACCCCCTCACTTAAGGAAATTACATAAATTAACCCGAAATCCCGAAAACTTATAAAGTGTCCTTAACCGTAGAAATGTCACTTAGAACCGTGAAGCACAATAAAACTCCAACCTTCACCGTCATTAGCCATCGGAAACTTATGAGCCATGAGCTCCTCCTTGATTTTGTCTAGTATAGACTTAGCTAGGGCGATGATGGTGCAAAGAGATCGCCACGAGAATCCAAGGAAAGTAAGCAACAAGGTTTTTCGTCCAATCTCCCGAAATGAGGAGGAGGAGGCCGACCTTAAACCTAACACAAAGCCTTACAAAATCAACCCCCTCACTTAAGGAAATTACATAAATTAACCCGAAATCCCGAAAACTTATAAAGTGTCCTTAACCGTAGAAATGTCACTTAGAACCGTGAAGCACAATAAAACTCCAACCTTCACCGTCATTAGCCATCGGAAACTTATGAGCCATGAGCTCCTCCTTGATTTTGTCTAGTATAGACTTAGCTAGGGCGATGATGGTGCAAAGAGATCGCCACGAGAATCCAAGGAATTCCGACAACAAACACCACGCAACAGACCCGTCTTCAACTAGATGATTCTTCCTCGTCCGAACTCTGAATTGAGTGATTCCAATTCGATAAGTTAGATCTCTGAGTCTAGTTTAATCCTTCAAAATTTCAGACCTAGATGATGAGTGGATTGAAAGATATGTCTATTTTACTGAGGGGGTGTAGAAACCACCGAGATGGATGATGGATCGAAATGGGAAGAACAAGGGGATATGGATGCTTGACAACTTGGATATGACTCACCAAGCTCTCAAACAAACTAGGATGCCCGAGATTGTCGGATATTACTCACCAACAACTTGAACAACGAGAATTGAACGAACGAAAAAAAAGAACAAGTACTTGAATTGAAAGATGCAAGGAAAGTAAGCAACAAGGTTTTTCGTCCAATCTCCCGAAATGAGGAGGAGGAGGCCGACCTTAAACCTAACACAAAGCCTTACAAAATCAACCCCCTCACTTAAGGAAATTACATAAATTAACCCGAAATCCCGAAAACTTATAAAGTGTCCTTAACCGTAGAAATGTCACTTAGAACCGTGAAGCACAATAAAACTGCAACCTTCACCGTCATTAGCCATCGGAAACTTATGAGCCATGAGCTCCTCCTTGATTTTGTCTAGTATAGACTTAGCTAGGGCGATGATGGTGCAAAGAGATCGCCACGAGAATCCAAGGAATTCCGACAACAAACACCACGCAACAGACCCGTCTTCAACTAGATGATTCTTCCTCGTCCGAACTCTGAATTGAGTGATTCCAATTCGATAAGTTAGATCTCTGAGTCTAGTTTAATCCCTCAAAATTTCAGACCTAGATGATGAGTGGATTGAAAGATATGTCTATTTTACTGAGGGGGTGTAGAAACCACCGAGATGGATGATGGATCGAAATGGGAAGAACAAGGGGATATGGATGCTTGACAACTTGGATATGACTCACCAAGCTCTCAAACAAACTAGGATGCCCGAGATTGTCGGATATTACTCACCAACAACTTGAACAACGAGAATTGAACGAACGAAAAAAAAGAACAAGTACTTGAATTGAAAGATGCAAGGAAAGTAAGCAACAAGGTTTTTCGTCCAATCTCCCGAAATGAGGAGGAGGAGGCCGACCTTAAACCTAACACAAAGCCTTACAAAATCAACCCCCTCACTTAAGGAAATTACATAAATTAACCCGAAATCCCGAAAACTTATAAAGTGTCCTTAACCGTAGAAATGTCACTTAGAACCGTGAAGCACAATAAAACTCCAACCTTCACCGTCATTAGCCATCGGAAATTTATGAGCCATGAGCTCCTCCTTGATTTTGTCTAGTATAGACTTAGCTAGGGCGATGATGGTGCAAAGAGATCGCCACGAGAATCCAAGGAATTCCGACAACAAACACCACGCAACAGACCCGTCTTCAACTAGATGATTCTTCCTCGTCCGAACTCTGAATTGAGTGATTCCAATTCGATAAGTTAGATCTCTGAGTCTAGTTTAATCCCTCAAAATTTCAGACCTAGATGATGAGTGGATTGAAAGATATGTCTATTTTACTGAGGGGGTGTAGAAACCACCGAGATGGATGATGGATCGAAATGGGAAGAACAAGGGGATATGGATGCTTGACAACTTGGATATGACTCACCAAGCTCTCAAACAAACTAGGATGCCCGAGATTGTCGGATATTACTCACCAACAACTTGAACAACGAGAATTGAACGAACGAAAAAAAAGAACAAGTACTTGAATTGAAAGATGCAAGGAAAGTAAGCAACAAGGTTTTTCGTCCAATCTCCCGAAATGAGGAGGAGGAGGCCGACCTTAAACCTAACACAAAGCCTTACAAAATCAACCCCCTCACTTAAGGAAATTACATAAATTAACCCGAAATCCCGAAAACTTATAAAGTGTCCTTAACCGTAGAAATGTCACTTAGAACCGTGAAGCACAATAAAACTCCAACCTTCACCGTCATTAGCCATCGGAAACTTATGAGCCATGAGCTCCTCCTTGATTTTGTCTAGTATATACTTAGCTAGGGCGATGATGGTGCAAAGAGATCGCCACGAGAATCCAAGGAATTCCGACAACAAACACCACGCAACAGACCCGTCTTCAACTAGATGGATCTTCCTCGTCCGAACTCTGAATTGAGTGATTCCAATTCGATAAGTTAGATCTCTGAGTCTAGTTTAATCCCTCAAAATTTCAGACCTAGATGATGAGTGGATTGAAAGATATGTCTATTTTACTGAGGGGGTGTAGAAACCACCGAGATGGATGATGGATCGAAATGGGAAGAACAAGGGGATATGGATGCTTGACAACTTGGATATGACTCACCAAGCTCTCAAACAAACTAGGATGCCCGAGATTGTCGGATATTACTCACCAACAACTTGAACAAGGAGAATTGAACGAACGAAAAAAAAGAACAAGTACTTGAATTGAAAGATGCAAGGAAAGTAAGCAACAAGGTTTTTCGTCCAATCTCCCGAAATGAGGAGGAGGAGGCCGACCTTAAACCTAACACAAAGCCTTACAAAATCAACCCCCTCACTTAAGGAAATTACATAAATTAACCCGAAATCCCGAAAACTTATAAAGTGTCCTTAACCGTAGAAATGTCACTTAGAACCGTGAAGCACAATAAAACTCCAACCTTCACCGTCATTAGCCATCGGAAACTTATGAGCCATGAGCTCCTCCTTGATTTTGTCTAGTATAGACTTAGCTAGGGCGATGATGGTGCAAAGAGATCGCCACGAGAATCCAAGGAATTCCGACAACAAACACCACGCAACAGACCCGTCTTCCACTAGATGGATCTTCCTCGTCCGAACTCGGAATTGAGTGATTCCAATTCGAGAAGTTAGATCTCTGAGTCTAGTTTAATCTCTAAATATTTCAGACCTAGATGATGAGTGGATTGAAAGATATGTCTATTTTACTGAGGGGGTGTAGAAACCACCGAGATGGATGATGGATCGAAATGGGAAGAACAAGGGGATATGGATGCTTGACAACTTGGATATGACTCACCAAGCTCTCAAACAAACTAGGATGCCCGAGATTGTCGGATATTACTCACCAACAACTTGAACAACGAGAATTGAACGAATGAAAAAAAAGAACAAGTACTTGAATTGAAAGATGCAAGGAAAGTAAGCAACAAGGTTTTTCGTCCAATCTCCCGAAATGAGGAGGAGGAGGCCGACCTTAAACCTAACACAAAGCCTTACAAAATCAACCCCCTCACTTACGGAAATTACATAAATTAACCCGAAATCCCGAAAACTTATAAAGTGTCCTTAACCGTAGAAATGTCACTTAGAACCGTGAAGCACAATAAAACTCCAACCTTCACCGTCATTAGCCATCGGAAACTTATGAGCCATGAGCTCCTCCTTGATTTTGTCTAGTATAGACTTAGCTAGGGCGATGATGGTGCAAAGAGATCGCCACGAGAATCCAAGGAATTCCGACAACAAACACCACGCAACAGACCCGTCTTGGACTAGATGATTCTTCCTCGTCCGAACTCTGAATTGAGTGATTCCAATTCGATAAGTTAGATCTCTGAGTCTAGTTTAATCCCTCAAAATTTCAGACCTAGATGATGAGTGTATTGAAAGATATGTCTATTTTACTGAGGGGGTGTAGAAACCACCGAGATGGATGATGGATCGAAATGGGAAGAACAAGGGGATATGGATGCTTGACAACTTGGATATGACTCACCAAGCTCTCAAACAAACTAGGATGCCCGAGATTGTCGGATATTACTCACCAACAACTTGAACAACGAGAATTGAACGAACGAAAAAAAAGAACAAGTACTTGAATTGAAAGATGCAAGGAAAGTAAGCAACAAGGTTTTTCGTCCAATCTCCCGAAATGAGGAGGAGGAGGCCGACCTTAAACCTAACACAAAGCCTTACAAAATCAACCCCCTCACTTAAGGAAATTACATAAATTAACCCGAAATCCCGAAAACTTATAAAGTGTCCTTAACCGTAGAAATGTCACTTAGAACCGTGAAGCACAATAAAACTGCAACCTTCACCGTCATTAGCCATCGGAAACTTATGAGCCATGAGCTCCTCCTTGATTTTGTCTAGTATAGACTTAGCTAGGGCGATGATGGTGCAAAGAGATCGCCACGAGAATCCAAGGAATTCCGACAACAAACACCACGCAACAGACCCGTCTTCAACTAGATGATTCTTCCTCGTCCGAACTCTGAATTGAGTGATTCCAATTCGATAAGTTAGATCTCTGAGTCTAGTTTAATCCCTCAAAATTTCAGACCTAGATGATGAGTGGATTGAAAGATATTTCTATTTTACTGAGGGGGTGTAGAAACCACCGAGATGGATGATGGATCGAAATGGGAAGAACAAGGGGATATGGATGCTTGACAACTTGGATATGACTCACCAAGCTCTCAAACAAACTAGGATGCCCGAGATTGTCGGATATTACTCACCAACAACTTGAACAACGAGAATTGAACGAACGAAAAAAAAGAACAAGTACTTGAATTGAAAGATGCAAGGAAAGTAAGCAACAAGGTTTTTCGTCCAATCTCCCGAAATGAGGAGGAGGAGGCCGACCTTAAACCTAACACAAAGCCTTACAAAATCAACCCCCTCACTTAAGGAAATTACATAAATTAACCCGAAATCCCGAAAACTTATAAAGTGTCCTTAACCGTAGAAATGTCACTTAGAACCGTGAAGCACAATAAAACTCCAACCTTCACCGTCATTAGCCATCGGAAACTTATGAGCCATGAGCTCCTCGTTGATTTTGTCTAGTATATACTTAGCTAGGGCGATGATGGTGCAAAGAGATCGCCACGAGAATCCAAGGAATTCCGACAACAAACACCACGCAACAGACCCGTCTTCAACTAGATGGATCTTCCTCGTCCGAACTCTGAATTGAGTGATTCCAATTCGATAAGTTAGATCTCTGAGTCTAGTTTAATCCCTCAAAATTTCAGACCTAGATGATGAGTGGATTGAAAGATATGTCTATTTTACTGAGGGGGTGTAGAAACCACCGAGATGGATGATGGATCGAAATGGGAAGAACAAGGGGATATGGATGCTTGACAACTTGGATATGACTCACCAAGCTCTCAAACAAACTAGGATGCCCGAGATTGTCGGATATTACTCGCCAACAACTTGAACAACGAGAATTGAACGAACGAAAAAAAAGAACAAGTACTTGAATTGAAAGATGCAAGGAAAGTAAGCAACAAGGTTTTTCGTCCAATCTCCCGAAATGAGGAGGAGGAGGCCGACCTTAAACCTAACACAAAGCCTTACAAAATCAACCCCCTCACTTACGGAAATTACATAAATTAACCCGAAATCCCGAAAACTTATAAAGTGTCCTTAACCGTAGAAATGTCACTTAGAACCGTGAAGCACAATAAAACTCCAACCTTCACCGTCCTTAGCCATCGGAAACTTATGAGCCATGAGCTCCTCCTTGATTTTGTCTAGTATAGACTTAGCTAGGGCGATGATGGTGCAAAGAGATCGCCACGAGAATCCAAGGAATTCCGACAACAAACACCACGCAACAGACCCGTCTTCAACTAGATGATTCTTCCTCGTCCGAACTCTGAATTGAGTGATTCCAATTCGATAAGTTAGATCTCTGAGTCTAGTTTAATCCCTCAAAACTTTCAGACCTAGATAATGAGTGGATTGAAAGATATGTCTATTTTACTGAGGGGGTGTAGAAACCACCGAGATGGATGATGGATCGAAATGGGAAGAACAAGGGGATATGGATGCTTGACAACTTGGAAATGACTCACCAAGCTCTCAAACAAACTAGGATGCCCGAGATTGTCGGATATTACTCACCAACAACTTGAACAACGAGAATTGAACGAACGAAAAAAAAGAACAAGTACTTGAATTGAAAGATGCAAGGAAAGTAAGCAACAAGGTTTTTCGTCCAATCTCCCGAAATGAGGAGGAGGAGGCCGACCTTAAACCTAACACAAAGCCTTACAAAATCAACCCCCTCACTTAAAGAAATTACATAAATTAACCCGAAATCCCGAAAACTTATAAAGTGTCCTTAACCGTAGAAATGTCACTTAGAACCGTGAAGCACAATAAAACTCCAACCTTCACCGTCATTAGCCATCGGAAACTTATGAGCCATGAGCTCCTCCTTGATTTTGTCTAGTATAGACTTAGCTAGGGCGATGATGGTGCAAAGAGATCGCCACGAGAATCCAAGGAATTCCGACAACAAACACCACGCAACTGACCCGTCTTCAACTAGATGGATCTTCCTCGTCCGAACTCGGAATTGAGTGATTCCAATTCGAGAAGTTAGATCTCTGAGTCTAGTTTAATCCCCAAAACTTTCAGACCTAGATGATGAGTGGATTGAAAGATATGTCTATTTTACTGAGGGGGTGTAGAAACCACCGAGATGGATGATGGATCGAAATGGGAAGAACAAGGGGATATGGATGCTTGACAACTTGGATATAACTCACCAAGCTCTCAAACAAACTAGGATGCCCGAGATTGTCGGATATTACTCGCCAACAACTTGAACAACGAGAATTGAACGAACGAAAAAAAAGAACAAGTACTTGAATTGAAAGATGCAAGGAAAGTAAGCAACAAGGTTTTTCGTCCAATCTCCCGAAATGAGGAGGAGGAGGCCGACCTTAAACCTAACACAAAGCCTTACAAAATCAACCCCCTCACTTAAGGAAATTACATAAATTAACCCGAAATCCCGAAAACATATAAAGTGTCCTTAACCGTAGAAATGCCACTTAGAACCGTGAAGCACAATAAAACTCCAACCTTCACCTTCATTAGCCATCGGAAACTTATGAGCCATGAGCTCCTCCTTGATTTTGTCTAGTATAGACTTAGCTAGGGCGATGATGGTGCAAAGAGATCGCCACGAGAATCCAAGGAATTCCGACAACAAACACCACGCAACAGACCCGTCTTCAACTAGATGATTCTTCCTCGTCCGAACTCTGAATTGAGTGATTCCAATTCGATAAGTTAGATCTCTGAGTCTAGTTTAATCTCTAAATATTTCAGACCTAGATGATGAGTGGATTGAAAGATATGTCTATTTTACTGAGGGGGTGTAGAAACCACCAAGATGGATGATGGATCGAAATGGGAAGAACAAGGGGATATGGATGCTTGACAACTTGGATATGACTCACCAAGCTCTCAAACAAACTAGGATGCCCGAGATTGTCGGATATTACTCACCAACAACTTGAACAACGAGAATTGAACGAACGAAAAAAAAGAACAAGTACTTGAATTGAAAGATGCAAGGAAAGTAAGCAACAAGGTTTTTCGTCCAATCTCCCGAAATGAGGAGGAGGAGGCCGACCTTAAACCTAACACAAAGCCTTACAAAATCAACCCCCTCACTTAAGGAAATTACATAAATTAACCCGAAATCCCGAAAACTTATAAAGTGTCCTTAACCGTAGAAATGTCACTTAGAACCGTGAAGCACAATAAAACTCCAACCTTCACCGTCATTAGCCATCGGAAACTTATGAGCCATGAGCTCCTCCTTGATTTTGTCTAGTATAGACTTAGCTAGGGCGATGATGGTGCAAAGAGATCACCACGAGAATCCAAGGAATTCCGACAACAAACACCACGCAACAGACCCGTCTTCAACTAGATGATTCTTCCTCGTCCGAACTCTGAATTGAGTGATTCCAATTCGAGAAGTTAGATCTCTGAGTCTAGTTTAATCCCCAAAACTTTCAGACCTAGATGATGAGTGGATTGAAAGATATGTCTATTTTACTGAGGGGGTGTAGAAACCACCGAGATGGATGATGGATCGAAATGGGAAGAACAAGGGGATATGGATGCTTGACAACTTGGATATAACTCACCAAGCTCTCAAACAAACTAGGATGCCCGAGATTGTCGGATATTACTCGCCAACAACTTGAACAACGAGAATTGAACGAACGAAAAAAAAGAACAAGTACTTGAATTGAAAGATGCAAGGAAAGTAAGCAACAAGGTTTTTCGTCCAATCTCCCGAAATGAGGAGGAGGAGGCCGACCTTAAACCTAACACAAAGCCTTACAAAATCAACCCCCTCACTTAAGGAAATTACATAAATTAACCCGAAATCCCGAAAACTTATAAAGTGTCCTTAACCGTAGAAATGTCACTTAGAACCGTGAAGCACAATAAAACTCCAACCTTCACCGTCATTAGCCATCGGAAACTTATGAGCCATGAGCTCCTCCTTGATTTTGTCTAGTATAGACTTAGCTAGGGCGATGATGGTGCAAAGAGATCGCCACGAGAATCCAAGGAATTCCGACAACAAACACCACGCAACTGACCCGTCTTCAACTAGATGGATCTTCCTCGTCCGAACTCGGAATTGAGTGATTCCAATTCGAGAAGTTAGATCTCAGAGTCTAGTTTAATCCCTAAATATTTCAGACCTAGATGATGAGTGGATTGAAAGATATGTCTATTTTACTTAGGGGGTGTAGAAACCACCGAGATGGATGATGGATCGAAATGGGAAGAACAAGGGGATATGGATGCTTGACAACTTGGATATGACTCACCAAGCTCTCAAACAAACTAGGATGCCCGAGATTGTCGGATATTACTCACCAACAACTTGAACAACGAGAATTGAACGAACGAAAAAAAAGAACAAGTACTTGAATTGAAAGATGCAAGGAAAGTAAGCAACAAGGTTTTTCGTCCAATCTCCCGAAATGAGGAGGAGGAGGCCGACCTTAAACCTAACACAAAGCCTTACAAAATCAACCCCCTCACTTAAGGAAATTACATAAATTAACCCGAAATCCCGAAAACTTATAAAGTGTCCTTAACCGTAGAAATGTCGCTTAGAACCGTGAAGCACAATAAAACTCCAACCTTCACCGTCATTAGCCATCGGAAACTTATGAGCCATGAGCTCCTCCTTGATTTTGTCTAGTATAGACTTAGCTAGGGCGATGATGGTGCAAAGAGATCGCCACGAGAATCCAAGGAATTCCGACAACAAACACCACGCAACTGACCCGTCTTCAACTAGATGGATCTTCCTCGTCCGAACTCGGAATTGAGTGATTCCAATTCGAGAAGTTAGATCTCTGAGTCTAGTTTAATCCCCAAAACTTTCAGACCTAGATGATGAGTGGATTGAAAGATATGTCTATTTTACTGAGGGGGTGTAGAAACCACCGAGATGGATGATGGATCGAAATGGGAAGAACAAGGGGATATGGATGCTTGACAACTTGGATATAACTCACCAAGCTCTCAAACAAACTAGGATGCCCGAGATTGTCGGATATTACTCGCCAACAACTTGAACAACGAGAATTGAACGAACGAAAAAAAAGAACAAGTACTTGAATTGAAAGATGCAAGGAAAGTAAGCAACAAGGTTTTTCGTCCAATCTCCCGAAATGAGGAGGAGGAGGCCGACCTTAAACCTAACACAAAGCCTTACAAAATCAACCCCCTCACTTAAGGAAATTACATAAATTAACCCGAAATCCCGAAAACTTATAAAGTGTCCTTAACCGTAGAAATGTCACTTAGAACCGTGAAGCACAATAAAACTCCAACCTTCACCGTCATTAGCCATCGGAAACTTATGAGCCATGAGCTCCTCCTTGATTTTGTCTAGTATAGACTTAGCTAGGGCGATGATGGTGCAAAGAGATCGCCACGAGAATCCAAGGAATTCCGACAACAAACACCACGCAACTGACCCGTCTTCAACTAGATGGATCGTCCTCGTCCGAACTCGGAATTGAGTGATTCCAATTCGAGAAGTTAGATCTCTGAGTCTAGTTTAATCCCTAAAAATTTCAGACCTAGATGACGAGTGGATTGAAAGATATGTCTATTTTACTGAGGGGGTGTAGAAACCACCGAGATGGATGATGGATCGAAATGGGAAGAACAAGGGGATATGGATGCTTGACAACTTGGATATGACTCACCAAGCTCTGAAACAAACTAGGATGCCCGAGATTGTCGGATATTACTCACCAACAACTTGAACAGCGAGAATTGAACGAACGAAAAAAAAGAACAAGTACTTGAATTGAAAGATGCAAGGAAAGTAAGCAACAAGGTTTTTCGTCCAATCTCCCGAAATGAGGAGGAGGAGGCCGACCTTAAACCTAACACAAAGCCTTACAAAATCAACCCCCTCACTTAAGGAAATTACATAAATTAACCCGAAATCCCGAAAACTTATAAAGTGTCCTTAACCGTAGAAATGTCACTTAGAACCGTGAAGCACAATAAAACTCCAACCTTCACCGTCATTAGCCATCGGAAACTTATGAGCCATGAGCTCCTCCTTGATTTTTTCTAGTATAGACTTAGCTAGGGCGATGATGGTGCAAAGAGATCGCCACGAGAATCCAAGGAATTCCGACAACAAACACCACGCAACTGACCCGTCTTCAACTAGATGGATCTTCCTCGTCCGAACTCGGAATTGAGTGATTCCAATTCGAGAAGTTATATCTCTGAGTCTAGTTTAATCCCTCAAAATTTCAGACCTAGATGACGAGTGGATTGAAAGATATGTCTATTTTACTGAGGGGGTGTAGAAACCACCGAGATGGATGATGGATCGAAATGGGAAGAACAAGGGGATATGGATGCTTGACAACTTGGATATGACTCACCAAGCTCTGAAACAAACTAGGATGCCCGAGATTGTCGGATATTACTCACCAACAACTTGAACAGCGAGAATTGAACGAACGAAAAAAAAGAACAAGTACTTGAATTGAAAGATGCAAGGAAAGTAAGCAACAAGGTTTTTCGTCCAATCTCCCGAAATGAGGAGGAGGAGGCCGACCTTAAACCTAACACAAAGCCTTACAAAATCAACCCCCTCACTTAAGGAAATTACATAAATTAACCCGAAATCCCGAAAACTTATAAAGTGTCCTTAACCGTAGAAATGTCACTTAGAACCGTGAAGCACAATAAAACTCCAACCTTCACCGTCATTAGCCATCGGAAACTTATGAGCCATGAGCTCCTCCTTGATTTTGTCTAGTATAGACTTAGCTAGGGCGATGATGGTGCAAAGAGATCGCCACGAGAATCCAAGGAATTCCGACAACAAACACCACGCAACAGACCCGTCTTCAACTAGATGATTCTTCCTCGTCCGAACTCTGAATTGAGTGATTCCAATTCGAGAAGTTAGATCTCTAAGTCTAGTTTAATCCCCAAAACATTCAGACCTAGATAATGAGTGGATTGAAAGCTATGTCTATTTTACTGAGGGGGTGTAGAAACCACCGAGATGGATGATGGATCGAAATGGGAAGAACAAGGGGATATGGATGCTTGACAACTTGGATATAACTCACCAAGCTCTCAAACAAACTAGGATGCCCGAGATTGTCGGATATTACTCGCCAACAACTTGAACAACGAGAATTGAACGAACGAAAAAAAAGAACAAGTACTTGAATTGAAAGATGCAAGGAAAGTAAGCAACAAGGTTTTTCGTCCAATCTCCCGAAATGAGGAGGAGGAGGCCGACCTTAAACCTAACACAAAACCTTACACAATCAACCCCCTCACTTAAGGAAATTACATAAATTAACCCGAAATCCCGAAAACTTATAAAGTGTCCTTAACCGTAGAAATGTCACTTAGAACCGTGAAGCACAATAAAACTCCAACCTTCACCTTCATTAGCCATCGGAAACTTATGAGCCATGAGCTCCTCCTTGATTTTGTCTAGTATAGACTTAGCTAGGGCGATGATGGTGCAAAGAGATCGCCACGAGAATCCAAGGAATTCCGACAACAAACACCACGCAACAGACCCGTCTTCAACTAGATGATTCTTCCTCGTCCGAACTCTGAATTGAGTGATTCCAATTCGATAAGTTAGATCTCTGAGTCTAGTTTAATCCCTCAAAATTGCAGACCTAGATAATGAGTGGATTGAAAGATATGTCTATTTTACTGAGGGGGTGTAGAAACCACCGAGATGGATGATGGATCGAAATGGGAAGAACAAGGGGATATGGATGCTTGACAACTTGGATATGACTCACCAAGCTCTCAAACAAACTAGGATGCCCGAGATTGTCGGATATTACTCACCAACAACTTGAACAACGAGAATTGAACGAACGAAAAAAAAGAACAAGTACTTGAATTGAAAGATGCAAGGAAAGTAAGCAACAAGGTTTTTCGTCCAATCTCCCGAAATGAGGAGGAGGAGGCCGACCTTAAACCTAACACAAAGCCTTACAAAATCAACCCCCTCACTTAAGGAAATTACATAAATTAACCCGAAATCCCGAAAACTTATAAAGTGTCCTTAACCGTAGAAATGTCGCTTAGAACCGTGAAGCACAATAAAACTCCAACCTTCACCGTCATTAGCCATCGGAAACTTATGAGCCATGAGCTCCTCCTTGATTTTGTCTAGTATAGACTTAGCTAGGGCGATGATGGTGCAAAGAGATCGCCACGAGAATCCAAGGAATTCCGACAACAAACACCACGCAACTGACCCGTCTTCAACTAGATGGATCTTCCTCGTCCGAACTCGGAATTGAGTGATTCCAATTCGAGAAGTTAGATCTCTGAGTCTAGTTTAATCCCTAAATATTTCAGACCTAGATGATGAGTGGATTGAAAGATATGTCTATTTTACTTAGGGGGTGTAGAAACCACCGAGATGGATGATGGATCGAAATGGGAAGAACAAGGGGATATGGATGCTTGACAACTTGGATATGACTCACCAAGCTCTGAAACAAACTAGGATGCCCGAGATTGTCGGATATTACTCACCAACAACTTGAACAGCGAGAATTGAACGAACGAAAAAAAAGAACAAGTACTTGAATTGAAAGATGCAAGGAAAGTAAGCAACAAGGTTTTTCGTCCAATCTCCCGAAATGAGGAGGAGGAGGCCGACCTTAAACCTAACACAAAGCCTTACAAAATCAACCCCCTCACTTAAGGAAATTACATAAATTAACCCGAAATCCCGAAAACTTATAAAGTGTCCTTAACCGTAGAAATGTCACTTAGAACCGTGAAGCACAATAAAACTCCAACCTTCACCGTCATTAGCCATCGGAAACTTATGAGCCATGAGCTCCTCCTTGATTTTGTCTAGTATAGACTTAGCTAGGGCGATGATGGTGCAAAGAGATCGCCACGAGAATCCAAGGAATTCCGACAACAAACACCACGCAACAGACCCGTCTTCAACTAGATGATTCTTCCTCGTCCGAACTCTGAATTGAGTGATTCCAATTCGATAAGTTAGATCTCTGAGTCTAGTTTAATCCCTCAAAATTTCAGACCTAGATGATGAGTGTATTGAAAGATATGTCTATTTTACTGAGGGGGTGTAGAAACCACCGAGATGGATGATGGATCGAAATGGGAAGAACAAGGGGATATGGATGCTTGACAACTTGGATATGACTCACCAAGCTCTCAAACAAACTAGGATGCCCGAGATTGTCGGATATTACTCACCAACAACTTGAACAACGAGAATTGAACGAACGAAAAAAAAGAACAAGTACTTGAATTGAAAGATGCAAGGAAAGTAAGCAACAAGGTTTTTTGTCCAATCTCCCGAAATGAGGAGGAGGAGGCCGACCTTAAACCTAACACAAAGCCTTACAAAATCAACCCCCTCACTTAAGGAAATTACATAAATTAACCCGAAATCCCGAAAACTTATAAAGTGTCCTTAACCGTAGAAATGCCACTTAGAACCGTGAAGCACAATAAAACTCCAACCTTCACCTTCATTAGCCATCGGAAACTTATGATCCATGAGCTCCTCCTTGATTTTGTCTAGTATAGACTTAGCTAGGGCGATGATGGTGCAAAGAGATCGCCACGAGAATCCAAGGAATTCCGACAACAAACACCACGCAACAGAACCGTCTTCAACTAGATGATTCTTCCTCGTCCGAACTCTGAATTGAGTGATTCCAATTCGAGAAGTTAGATCTCTGAGTCTAGTTTAATCCCCAAAACTTTCAGACCTAGATGATGAGTGGATTGAAAGATATGTCTATTTTACTGAGGGGGTGTAGAAACCACCGAGATGGATGATGGATCGAAATGGGAAGAACAAGGGGATATGGATGCTTGACAACTTGGATATAACTCACCAAGCCTCTCAAACAAACTAGGATGCCCGAGATTGTCGGATATTACTCGCCAACAACTTGAACAACGAGAATTGAACGAACGAAAAAAAAGAACAAGTACTTGAATTGAAAGATGCAAGGAAAGTAAGCAACAAGGTTTTTCGTCCAATCTCCCGAAATGAGGAGGAGGAGGCCGACCTTAAACCTAACACAAAGCCTTACAAAATCAACCCCCTCACTTAAGGAAATTACATAAATTAACCCGAAATCCCGAAAACTTATAAAGTGTCCTTAACCGTAGAAATGTCACTTAGAACCGTGAAGCACAATAAAACTCCAACCTTCACCGTCATTAGCCATCGGAAACTTATGAGCCATGAGCTCCTCCTTGATTTTGTCTAGTATAGACTTAGCTAGGGCGATGATGGTGCAAAGAGATCGCCACGAGAATCCAAGGAATTCCGACAACAAACACCACGCAACTGACCCGTCTTCAACTAGATGGATCGTCCTCGTCCGAACTCGGAATTGAGTGATTCCAATTCGAGAAGTTAGATCTCTGAGTCTAGTTTAATCCCTAAAAATTTCAGACCTAGATGACGAGTGGATTGAAAGATATGTCTATTTTACTGAGGGGGTGTAGAAACCACCGAGATGGATGATGGATCGAAATGGGAAGAACAAGGGGATATGGATGCTTGACAACTTGGATATGACTCACCAAGCTCTGAAACAAACTAGGATGCCCGAGATTGTCGGATATTACTCACCAACAACTTGAACAGCGAGAATTGAACGAACGAAAAAAAAGAACAAGTACTTGAATTGAAAGATGCAAGGAAAGTAAGCAACAAGGTTTTTCGTCCAATCTCCCGAAATGAGGAGGAGGAGGCCGACCTTAAACCTAACACAAAGCCTTACAAAATCAACCCCCTCACTTAAGGAAATTACATAAATTAACCCGAAATCCCGAAAACTTATAAAGTGTCCTTAACCGTAGAAATGTCACTTAGAACCGTGAAGCACAATAAAACTCCAACCTTCACCGTCATTAGCCATCGGAAACTTATGAGCCATGAGCTCCTCCTTGATTTTTTCTAGTATAGACTTAGCTAGGGCGATGATGGTGCAAAGAGATCGCCACGAGAATCCAAGGAATTCCGACAACAAACACCACGCAACTGACCCGTCTTCAACTAGATGGATCTTCCTCGTCCGAACTCTGAATTGAGTGATTCCAATTCGATAAGTTAGATCTCTGAGTCTAGTTTAATCCCTCAAAATTTCAGACCTAGATGATGAGTGTATTGAAAGATATGTCTATTTTACTGAGGGGGTGTAGAAACCACCGAGATGGATGATGGATCGAAATGGGAAGAACAAGGGGATATGGATGCTTGACAACTTGGATATGACTCACCAAGCTCTGAAACAAACTAGGATGCCCGAGATTGTCGGATATTACTCACCAACAACTTGAACAACGAGAATTGAACGAACGAAAAAAAAGAACAAGTACTTGAATTGAAAGATGCAAGGAAAGTAAGCAACAAGGTTTTTCGTCCAATCTCCCGAAATGAGGAGGAGGAGGCCGACCTTAAACCTAACACAAAGCCTTACAAAATCAACCCCCTCACTTAAGGAAATTACATAAATTAACCCGAAATCCCGAAAACTTATAAAGTGTCCTTAACCGTAGAAATGTCGCTTAGAACCGTGAAGCACAATAAAACTCCAACCTTCACCGTCATTAGCCATCGGAAACTTATGAGCCATGAGCTCCTCCTTGATTTTGTCTAGTATAGACTTAGCTAGGGCGATGATGGTGCAAAGAGATCGCCACGAGAATCCAAGGAATTCCGACAACAAACACCACGCAACTGACCCGTCTTCAACTAGATGGATCTTCCTCGTCCGAACTCGGAATTGAGTGATTCCAATTCGAGAAGTTAGATCTCTGAGTCTAGTTTAATCCCTAAATATTTCAGACCTAGATGATGAGTGGATTGAAAGATATGTCTATTTTACTTAGGGGGTGTAGAAACCACCGAGATGGATGATGGATCGAAATGGGAAGAACAAGGGGATATGGATGCTTGACAACTTGGATATGACTCACCAAGCTCTGAAACAAACTAGGATGCCCGAGATTGTCGGATATTACTCACCAACAACTTGAACAGCGAGAATTGAACGAACGAAAAAAAAGAACAAGTACTTGAATTGAAAGATGCAAGGAAAGTAAGCAACAAGGTTTTTCGTCCAATCTCCCGAAATGAGGAGGAGGAGGCCGACCTTAAACCTAACACAAAGCCTTACAAAATCAACCCCCTCACTTAAGGAAATTACATAAATTAACCCGAAATCCCGAAAACTTATAAAGTGTCCTTAACCGTAGAAATGTCACTTAGAACCGTGAAGCACAATAAAACTCCAACCTTCACCGTCATTAGCCATCGGAAACTTATGAGCCATGAGCTCCTCCTTGATTTTGTCTAGTATAGACTTAGCTAGGGCGATGATGGTGCAAAGAGATCGCCACGAGAATCCAAGGAATTCCGACAACAAACACCACGCAACAGACCCGTCTTCAACTAGATGATTCTTCCTCGTCCGAACTCTGAATTGAGTGATTCCAATTCGATAAGTTAGATCTCTGAGTCTAGTTTAATCCCTCAAAATTTCAGACCTAGATGATGAGTGTATTGAAAGATATGTCTATTTTACTGAGGGGGTGTAGAAACCACCGAGATGGATGATGGATCGAAATGGGAAGAACAAGGGGATATGGATGCTTGACAACTTGGATATGACTCACCAAGCTCTCAAACAAACTAGGATGCCCGAGATTGTCGGATATTACTCACCAACAACTTGAACAACGAGAATTGAACGAACGAAAAAAAAGAACAAGTACTTGAATTGAAAGATGCAAGGAAAGTAAGCAACAAGGTTTTTCGTCCAATCTCCCGAAATGAGGAGGAGGAGGCCGACCTTAAACCTAACACAAAGCCTTACAAAATCAACCCCCTCACTTAAGGAAATTACATAAATTAACCCGAAATCCCGAAAACTTATAAAGTGTCCTTAACCGTAGAAATGCCACTTAGAACCGTGAAGCACAATAAAACTCCAACCTTCACCTTCATTAGCCATCGGAAACTTATGATCCATGAGCTCCTCCTTGATTTTGTCTAGTATAGACTTAGCTAGGGCGATGATGGTGCAAAGAGATCGCCACGAGAATCCAAGGAATTCCGACAACAAACACCACGCAACAGAACCGTCTTCAACTAGATGATTCTTCCTCGTCCGAACTCTGAATTGAGTGATTCCAATTCGAGAAGTTAGATCTCTGAGTCTAGTTTAATCCCCAAAACTTTCAGACCTAGATGATGAGTGGATTGAAAGATATGTCTATTTTACTGAGGGGGTGTAGAAACCACCGAGATGGATGATGGATCGAAATGGGAAGAACAAGGGGATATGGATGCTTGACAACTTGGATATAACTCACCAAGCCTCTCAAACAAACTAGGATGCCCGAGATTGTCGGATATTACTCGCCAACAACTTGAACAACGAGAATTGAACGAACGAAAAAAAAGAACAAGTACTTGAATTGAAAGATGCAAGGAAAGTAAGCAACAAGGTTTTTCGTCCAATCTCCCGAAATGAGGAGGAGGAGGCCGACCTTAAACCTAACACAAAGCCTTACAAAATCAACCCCCTCACTTAAGGAAATTACATAAATTAACCCGAAATCCCGAAAACTTATAAAGTGTCCTTAACCGTAGAAATGTCACTTAGAACCGTGAAGCACAATAAAACTCCAACCTTCACCGTCATTAGCCATCGGAAACTTATGAGCCATGAGCTCCTCCTTGATTTTGTCTAGTATAGACTTAGCTAGGGCGATGATGGTGCAAAGAGATCGCCACGAGAATCCAAGGAATTCCGACAACAAACACCACGCAACTGACCCGTCTTCAACTAGATGGATCGTCCTCGTCCGAACTCGGAATTGAGTGATTCCAATTCGAGAAGTTAGATCTCTGAGTCTAGTTTAATCCCTAAAAATTTCAGACCTAGATGACGAGTGGATTGAAAGATATGTCTATTTTACTGAGGGGGTGTAGAAACCACCGAGATGGATGATGGATCGAAATGGGAAGAACAAGGGGATATGGATGCTTGACAACTTGGATATGACTCACCAAGCTCTGAAACAAACTAGGATGCCCGAGATTGTCGGATATTACTCACCAACAACTTGAACAGCGAGAATTGAACGAACGAAAAAAAAGAACAAGTACTTGAATTGAAAGATGCAAGGAAAGTAAGCAACAAGGTTTTTCGTCCAATCTCCCGAAATGAGGAGGAGGAGGCCGACCTTAAACCTAACACAAAGCCTTACAAAATCAACCCCCTCACTTAAGGAAATTACATAAATTAACCCGAAATCCCGAAAACTTATAAAGTGTCCTTAACCGTAGAAATGTCACTTAGAACCGTGAAGCACAATAAAACTCCAACCTTCACCGTCATTAGCCATCGGAAACTTATGAGCCATGAGCTCCTCCTTGATTTTTTCTAGTATAGACTTAGCTAGGGCGATGATGGTGCAAAGAGATCGCCACGAGAATCCAAGGAATTCCGACAACAAACACCACGCAACTGACCCGTCTTCAACTAGATGGATCTTCCTCGTCCGAACTCGGAATTGAGTGATTCCAATTCGAGAAGTTAGATCTCTGAGTCTAGTTTAATCCCTCAAAATTTCAGACCTAGATGACGAGTGGATTGAAAGATATGTCTATTTTACTGAGGGGGTGTAGAAACCACCGAGATGGATGATGGATCGAAATGGGAAGAACAAGGGGATATGGATGCTTGACAACTTGGATATGACTCACCAAGCTCTGAAACAAACTAGGATGCCCGAGATTGTCGGATATTACTCACCAACAACTTGAACAGCGAGAATTGAACGAACGAAAAAAAAGAACAAGTACTTGAATTGAAAGATGCAAGGAAAGTAAGCAACAAGGTTTTTCGTCCAATCTCCCGAAATGAGGAGGAGGAGGCCGACCTTAAACCTAACACAAAGCCTTACAAAATCAACCCCCTCACTTAAGGAAATTACATAAATTAACCCGAAATCCCGAAAACTTATAAAGTGTCCTTAACCGTAGAAATGTCACTTAGAACCGTGAAGCACAATAAAACTCCAACCTTCACCGTCATTAGCCATCGGAAACTTATGAGCCATGAGCTCCTCCTTGATTTTGTCTAGTATAGACTTAGCTAGGGCGATGATGGTGCAAAGAGATCGCCACGAGAATCCAAGGAATTCCGACAACAAACACCACGCAACAGACCCGTCTTCAACTAGATGATTCTTCCTCGTCCGAACTCTGAATTGAGTGATTCCAATTCGAGAAGTTAGATCTCTAAGTCTAGTTTAATCCCCAAAACATTCAGACCTAGATAATGAGTGGATTGAAAGCTATGTCTATTTTACTGAGGGGGTGTAGAAACCACCGAGATGGATGATGGATCGAAATGGGAAGAACAAGGGGATATGGATGCTTGACAACTTGGATATAACTCACCAAGCTCTCAAACAAACTAGGATGCCCGAGATTGTCGGATATTACTCGCCAACAACTTGAACAACGAGAATTGAACGAACGAAAAAAAAGAACAAGTACTTGAATTGAAAGATGCAAGGAAAGTAAGCAACAAGGTTTTTCGTCCAATCTCCCGAAATGAGGAGGAGGAGGCCGACCTTAAACCTAACACAAAACCTTACACAATCAACCCCCTCACTTAAGGAAATTACATAAATTAACCCGAAATCCCGAAAACTTATAAAGTGTCCTTAACCGTAGAAATGTCACTTAGAACCGTGAAGCACAATAAAACTCCAACCTTCACCTTCATTAGCCATCGGAAACTTATGAGCCATGAGCTCCTCCTTGATTTTGTCTAGTATAGACTTAGCTAGGGCGATGATGGTGCAAAGAGATCGCCACGAGAATCCAAGGAATTCCGACAACAAACACCACGCAACAGACCCGTCTTCAACTAGATGATTCTTCCTCGTCCGAACTCTGAATTGAGTGATTCCAATTCGATAAGTTAGATCTCTGAGTCTAGTTTAATCCCTCAAAATTGCAGACCTAGATAATGAGTGGATTGAAAGATATGTCTATTTTACTGAGGGGGTGTAGAAACCACCGAGATGGATGATGGATCGAAATGGGAAGAACAAGGGGATATGGATGCTTGACAACTTGGATATGACTCACCAAGCTCTCAAACAAACTTTGATGCCCGAGATTGTCGGATATTACTCACCAACAACTTGAACAACGAGAATTGAACGAACGAAAAAAAAGAACAAGTACTTGAATTGAAAGATGCAAGGAAAGTAAGCAACAAGGTTTTTCGTCCAATCTCCCGAAATGAGGAGGAGGAGGCCGACCTTAAACCTAACACAAAGCCTTACAAAATCAACCCCCTCACTTAAGGAAATTACATAAATTAACCCGAAATCCCGAAAACTTATAAAGTGTCCTTAACCGTAGAAATGTCGCTTAGAACCGTGAAGCACAATAAAACTCCAACCTTCACCGTCATTAGCCATCGGAAACTTATGAGCCATGAGCTCCTCCTTGATTTTGTCTAGTATAGACTTAGCTAGGGCGATGATGGTGCAAAGAGATCGCCACGAGAATCCAAGGAATTCCGACAACAAACACCACGCAACTGACCCGTCTTCAACTAGATGGATCTTCCTCGTCCGAACTCGGAATTGAGTGATTCCAATTCGAGAAGTTAGATCTCTGAGTCTAGTTTAATCCCTAAATATTTCAGACCTAGATGATGAGTGGATTGAAAGATATGTCTATTTTACTGAGGGGGTGTAGAAACCACCGAGATGGATGATGGATCGAAATGGGAAGAACAAGGGGATATGGATGCTTGACAACTTGGATATGACTCACCAAGCTCTCAAACAAACTAGGATGCCCGAGATTGTCGGATATTACTCACCAACAACTTGAACAACGAGAATTGAACGAATGAAAAAAAAGAACAAGTACTTGAATTGAAAGATGCAAGGAAAGTAAGCAACAAGGTTTTTCGTCCAATCTCCCGAAATGAGGAGGAGGAGGCCGACCTTAAACCTAACACAAAGCCTTACAAAATCAACCCCCTCACTTACGGAAATTACATAAATTAACCCGAAATCCCGAAAACTTATAAAGTGTCCTTAACCGTAGAAATGTCACTTAGAACCGTGAAGCACAATAAAACTCCAACCTTCACCGTCATTAGCCATCGGAAACTTATGAGCCATGAGCTCCTCCTTGATTTTGTCTAGTATAGACTTAGCTAGGGCGATGATGGTGCAAAGAGATCGCCACGAGAATCCAAGGAATTCCGACAACAAACACCACGCAACAGACCCGTCTTGGACTAGATGATTCTTCCTCGTCCGAACTCTGAATTGAGTGATTCCAATTCGATAAGTTAGATCTCTGAGTCTAGTTTAATCCCTCAAAATTTCAGACCTAGATGATGAGTGTATTGAAAGATATGTCTATTTTACTCAGGGGGTGTAGAAACCACCGAGATGGATGATGGATCGAAATGGGAAGAACAAGGGGATATGGATGCTTGACAACTTGGATATGACTCACCAAGCTCTCAAACAAACTAGGATGCCCGAGATTGTCGGATATTACTCACCAACAACTTGAACAACGAGAATTGAACGAACGAAAAAAAAGAACAAGTACTTGAATTGAAAGATGCAAGGAAAGTAAGCAACAAGGTTTTTCGTCCAATCTCCCGAAATGAGGAGGAGGAGGCCGACCTTAAACCTAACACAAAGCCTTACAAAATCAACCCCCTCACTTAAGGAAATTACATAAATTAACCCGAAATCCCGAAAACTTATAAAGTGTCCTTAACCGTAGAAATGTCACTTAGAACCGTGAAGCACAATAAAACTGCAACCTTCACCGTCATTAGCCATCGGAAACTTATGAGCCATGAGCTCCTCCTTGATTTTGTCTAGTATAGACTTAGCTAGGGCGATGATGGTGCAAAGAGATCGCCACGAGAATCCAAGGAATTCCGACAACAAACACCACGCAACAGACCCGTCTTCAACTAGATGATTCTTCCTCGTCCGAACTCTGAATTGAGTGATTCCAATTCGATAAGTTAGATCTCTGAGTCTAGTTTAATCCCTCAAAATTTCAGACCTAGATGATGAGTGGATTGAAAGATATGTCTATTTTACTGAGGGGGTGTAGAAACCACCGAGATGGATGATGGATCGAAATGGGAAGAACAAGGGGATATGGATGCTTGACAACTTGGATATGACTCACCAAGCTCTCAAACAAACTAGGATGCCCGAGATTGTCGGATATTACTCACCAACAACTTGAACAACGAGAATTGAACGAACGAAAAAAAAGAACAAGTACTTGAATTGAAAGATGCAAGGAAAGTAAGCAACAAGGTTTTTCGTCCAATCTCCCGAAATGAGGAGGAGGAGGCCGACCTTAAACCTAACACAAAGCCTTACAAAATCAACCCCCTCACTTAAGGAAATTACATAAATTAACCCGAAATCCCGAAAACTTATAAAGTGTCCTTAACCGTAGAAATGTCACTTAGAACCGTGAAGCACAATAAAACTCCAACCTTCACCGTCATTAGCCATCGGAAACTTATGAGCCATGAGCTCCTCCTTGATTTTGTCTAGTATAGACTTAGCTAGGGCGATGATGGTGCAAAGAGATCGCCACGAGAATCCAAGGAATTCCGACAACAAACACCACGCAACAGACCCGTCTTGGACTAGATGGATCTTCCTCGTCCGAACTTGGAATTGAGTGATTCCAATTCGAGAAGTTAGATCTCTGAGTCTAGTTTAATCTCTAAATATTTCAGACCTAGATGATGAGTGGATTGAAAGATATGTCTATTTTACTGAGGGGGTGTAGAAACCACCGAGATGGATGATGGATCGAAATGGGAAGAACAAGGGGATATGGATGCTTGACAACTTGGATATGACTCACCAAGCTCTCAAACAAACTAGGATGCCCGAGATTGTCGGATATTACTCACCAACAACTTGAACAACGAGAATTGAACGAACGAAAAAAAAGAATAAGTACTTGAATTGAAAGATGCAAGGAAAGTAAGCAACAAGGTTTTTCGTCCAATCTCCCGAAATGAGGAGGAGGAGGCCGACCTTAAACCTAACACAAAGCCTTACAAAATCAACCCCCTCACTTAAGGAAATTACATAAATTAACCCGAAATCCCGAAAACTTATAAAGTGTCCTTAACCGTAGAAATGTCACTTAGAACCGTGAAGCACAATAAAACTCCAACCTTCACCGTCATTAGCCATCGGAAACTTATGAGCCATGAGCTCCTCCTTGATTTTGTCTAGTATAGACTTAGCTAGGGCGATGATGGTGCAAAGAGATCGCCACGAGAATCCAAGGAATTCCGACAACAAACACCACGCAACAGACCCGTCTTCAACTAGATGATTCTTCCTCGTCCGAACTCTGAATTGAGTGATTCCAATTCGATAAGTTAGATCTCTTAGTCTAGTTTAATCCCTCAAAATTTCAGACCTAGATGATGAGTGGATTGAAAGATATGTCTATTTTACTGAGGGGGTGTAGAAACCACCGAGATGGATGATGGATCGAAATGGGAAGAACAAGGGGATATGGATGCTTGACAACTTGGATATGACTCACCAAGCTCTCAAACAAACTAGGATGCCCGAGATTGTCGGATATTACTCACCAACAACTTGAACAAGGAGAATTGAACGAACGAAAAAAAAGAACAAGTACTTGAATTGAAAGATGCAAGGAAAGTAAGCAACAAGGTTTTTCGTCCAATCTCCCGAAATGAGGAGGAGGAGGCCGACCTTAAACCTAACACAAAGCCTTACAAAATCAACCCCCTCACTTAAGGAAATTACATAAATTAACCCGAAATCCCGAAAACTTATAAAGTGTCCTTAACCGTAGAAATGTCACTTAGAACCGTGAAGCACAATAAAACTCCAACCTTCACCGTCATTAGCCATCGGAAACTTATGAGCCATGAGCTTGATGTCTCTCTATTTGGTGGTGTTTTTATATGTGATTTCCTTTGTAAATATGTTTCTTTTTCCCCTTTTCTTGTGTGTTTTGTTCCTTTTTAGCTTAGTTCCCGTATTTCTATGAGATTCGGAGACTATGCGCATTTTATGTGTTTTGTAGGTAATTTGGCATGGATCAAGGATCGATTTGAAGGAGGGTCGAGACATGGAGCAAGGCCCGAGCAAAGGAGGAAAGAGAGGAGCAAGCCATGAAGAAGAACAAGAGAAGCCAACTAAGAAGAAGGTGGAACGAGGTCAGGACCGAGTTGCAACCAACCTCGGGCCCGACTTTGAAGTCTCCAACCTCGGACCGAGATGCACAGTAACTCGGGCCCGAGGTCCTCCGTGTCGGTCCAAGTCGGTCACCGGACTACTTGGGCTCCAAGGCACGAATTTGTGGACTTCCACTTTTGCCCCTCATCTAATCCATAAAAGGCCCTCTTGTCTTCTAATTTAAGGGTTCCCACACACACACAAAAATTTGGCTCTCTCACAAAGGGGGGGGGGGGGGGTTCCAAGGGAGCCAAGAGGATTCTTGGAGAGCAAGGAGGAAGGAGAGGAGAAGGAGAAGAGAGAGAATCGGCCAAGGGAGAGGAAGATTGATAGGTTTGGTTGATAGATTAGCTTTGCTTTGTTTTGATCTTGTGGATTTAGAAACCCTTGATTGGAATTTGTGGATTGCTTTTGATTGGAATGAAACTTTGCTTTGTTTTGAGATTGATGATGTTGATTGCTTTCCCTTTTGATTTGTTTGCTTTCTTTGTTTGCCACATGGAGTAGATCTCCTTGATCTTGGGTTATGGGGGAAAACCCTAGCTAGGTTTGGGCTAGAAACCCCAATTCCATAGCCTTGAGTGATTGATCTAAGGAACCCACTCTACATAGAGCTACAATTCCTTGCGAAAGTCGGGAATCAAGGCTTGAGATTGGCAAAGTAGCGAAAGTGAACATGTGTCAATCTCAAGACCTTGCTTCGAAGGGGATTTCCCCAATGATCGATGTGTAGAAGTGGTTGGAACGAGGGCGAAAGCACTCGATCCTAGTCCGATCATCACTCATTGCTCGAATTGGGGTGGATAAGCCTTAATCTACTAGAGAAGGAACCCAAAAGCCCAAGATCTACTTTTAATCTTTGAAGTTCGACAAACCCAGCTACCTCGGGCCCGACTTACCCTACGTCGGTCCCGACTTCCTCTTGTCGCCAACATCGGGCCCGACGTGACCTCTGTGTCGGTCCCGACTGTTTTCTTTGTTTTCCTTTGTTTTATGCTCTCCTTTCTAGCTCCCTAGTATCTAGGCACATCGATCGAGTAGACTTCCCGAGTGTTCGACACCCACCACGTACTACAACGGGGTCGGGTTATAAATTGTATCTCTTGACCCTCGCACACACCGAGAGAGGCGATCAAAAAGAATGGCGCCGTTGCCGGGGAATTCTAAGTGCATTGAGTGCCAATTTGGTGAGTTTCTTGTGTTTTGGTAGTGATTTGGGTGAGGGAATAGCCCAAACCCTTTGTTTGTTTTTGATTTGTTTTGGTTTGTGTCTTTGTTTCGTAGGTGTATGCTAGCTCGTTCCTACCGAGGAACACTTGAGCTTGAGTTTGTAAGTGATCCGGAAAGTATTTTCAAGGAAGCCCGAAGAAGGAAAAGGATGGAGAATCAAGCTCTCCATGTTGATGAGGAGTTGGCTCAACTTAGGGCTGAAATGGCTAGATTGCAACTTGAGAGGGACAATCAAGAGGAGGTGGCAAGAAGAGAACGGGAGCAACGGATGAGAGTCGAGGCTCAACTCAACGCTCTACCCCGGAATGCACGCCAATACATGCATCCGGAGTTGAGGGTACCCGAGCCGGCTATTGTGCTTCCCGAGGTTGCCAAGAATTTTGAGATCAAGACGCAATTCATCTCCCTCATCAAGCGTGATCAATTCGAGGGCCGTCCACATGAGTGTCCCATAGAGCATGTTAAACGATTTGTGGATATGTGTGAGACGATCTCCACCGACGAGGAGACATTGGAGTATGTGCTTCTAAAGGCGTTCAAATGGTCACTTGGGGGCAAGGCCACACATTGGCTCGAGAGCCAAGCTCCTAGGTCAATCACAACTTGGAAGACACTCTATGACGCTTTCTTGATGAAGTTCTTCCCGCCCTCAAAGACAACCGAGCTAAGAAGGAAGATTGCAAGCTTTCAACAAGGTCCGAATGAGCCCCTCTTCGAAGCATGGGACCGTTTCAAGGAGATGTTGCGCCAATTTCCTACTCATGGCCAACAACCATATGTACTTCAAGACATCTTTTTCCAAGGCATCAATCCGGTAACGAAGGACAAGCTCAATCTCCACACCGATTGTGGGTTCATAGACTTGACACCGGATCAAGCTTGGGAGCTACTTGACAAGCTATCCGATTATGAGGCCATGTATGGGGTGAGTCAAGCTAGCAAAGAGGTGAAAGTTCAAGGTGAAGGTGCAAGGAAGTTATATGATCCAAAGGGAGAAGACCTTGATAGGGATGTGAAGCTCCAATTCCTTGAAGGTGAAGTGAGCAAGCTTAAGAGGCAAGTCCACTACTACAAGCAAAATGCTAGAGCTTGTGAGGAGTGTGGATCCTTTGCACATGCTACACAAGTTTGTCCGAATGAGAGCCAAGTACGCTTGGCCGAGCGAATTGAGGAGGCAAACTATGTTCGAGGAAATTTCGGTGGAAGAGGCAATTTCAACAATGGTGGCAATGGCCAGTGGAACAACGGTCAAGCTCAAGGTTACAACAACAACTTCAACCAAAATGAGCCAAGGGCGCCACCACCACCATATAGACCACCGGGATTCAATGATCTACAATCATTCGCTCAAGAGATGAGAGATGGGTTCAAGGAGATGAGGACCCAATTCAATGAGTTTGGTGCATGGAGGAGGCAAGTCGACAATCAATTTGCTCAAATTGCGACTCAAGCCCCGAGAGAGAATGGGAGACTTCCGGGCCGACCCGAGGAGAATCCTCGAGCTCAAAACAATCAAAATGAAGTCCGGGCAATTGGATTGAGAAGTGGCCGAAACCTACCCGAGCCACACATGCCTAAGAAGAACGAAGAGAGTCGGACCAACTTACCCAGCAAGTCGGGTCCGACGTTCCCCGAAGTCGACCCATCCAGAAGATCGACTCCTTCACCCCGGACCGAGGTTCAGAGCAACTCGGGACCGACGTACCCAGACCTCGATCCGACTCCTCTGACCAGGACCGAGATTCACAACATCGGGCCCGACATGGTGCCCAAGTCGGTCCAACCAGGAAGTGTTGCAAATGAAGTAGGGAAGTCCAAAGAGGTTGATCCAAGCAAGATTCAAGGTGCAACGATTCTTCCATATCCCTCGAAGAAGCCGAAAGATGTTGTTGAGAACAAGTTCAAGAGGTTTCTCAAACTCTTGCAAGGCTTGAACATCTCTATCCCGTTCACCGATGCATTGAGTGAGATGCCATCTTATGCCAAGTTTTTAAAAGAGATTTTGAGCAAGAAGAGATCCATAGTTGAAATGCAAGATGAGGTCAAGACCTTGGAGTTACCACAAAAGCTAGGAGATCCCGGTCTTTTTGCTATCACCATTGGTGTGGGGTCTAAAAATTTCCAAGCCTTATGTGACCTTGGGGCAAGTGTTTCGGTGATGCCCGCTAGCATTTGGAGAAGAGCAAATTTGGGTGAAATGGAGCCGGCCGATATGTCCCTAACTATGGCCGACGGTTCCATCATCAAGGCTAAGGGAATATTGGATGACGTGCCAGTGCGAGTTGGAAAGTACTTTGTCCCCGATGATTTCGTGATCTTGGACATGCACGAGGACCCCTTGGTCCCAATAATCTTAGGAAGACCATTCTTAGCTACGGCGGGGGCAAGGTTCGATGTCAAAAACGGCAAGGTTTCCTTTGAGATTGGTGAAGAAAAGGTCAATTTTCACTTCAACAAGGCTTTGAATGAGCCGGACGCCTTGGCTATCCTCAAACTTGAAGAGAGTGCCAAGAGAGAAAGTGAAGAAGTGGAAGTTGCTAGAGAGGTCATTGTGTTGAGAAGTGATGAAGGGTTCAATGAACAAATACAAGCAAGGGAGTTGTTGGAGCAAGTTGAGAATCAAAATGAGTCAAGGATCAATGCTAGCCCAAGAAGAAATGAAGAGTATCCTTACTTATATCCTTTTGATGTTGGTGATGACCACAATTCTTCCCAAACTTTTGATTCCTACATTTGTTTAAGTGATTTGAAAGATGACTTAGGAGACTCCTACATTTGCCTTAGTGACTTGAAAGATGAATTGGTAGAATCTCCTAGGAATTCTTTGGATAACTTTGGTGTAGGAAAAGAGGAACATGATGGAGCAAGTAAGGAGAAGAAATCTCATCCGTTGGAGGAGTATGATGAGAGAGGCCCGAGATCGGAGAGCCATGCCTATATAGACCATCGTTGGTGGTTTTATAGGTATGAAGGCAATGGGAATGGGCATAACAATGGCGAGCAATTCACCGTGTTTCACCCGCCATAGGGTTGAGGTTAGGAAGTCAAGCTAGTGACTCTAAACGAGCGCTTCTCGGGAGGCAACCCGAGCTAGTAGCTTTCTTTTCGTAATTTTAGTTTGATTTTTCTTAGTTTAGCCTAGCTTTTCTCTAACCAATCTCTATCTAGTGTTTTGTGGATTTATGGTGTCGTGCATTCTTCAAAGTTGTGTAGGATTTGAGGTGAAATATTTAAATGGAAATATGGGAAAGAAGTTGCATGAGGATGGAGTAAGATTGGTGACCCGAATACTCCCACATCGAGCCCAGGTAAGTCGGGCCCGACATAGGGACGTCAGTCCATGAAGTCGGTCCAACTCGATTTGACTAGTTGGAATGCCAATTTTTCCCTTGACCTAATTTGTCCTTTTCCCCCATTAAATACTATTCCCCTCTCCCTATCATCTCCAACCAAATGTTCTCATCTCAAACTTCAACAAGAAAATGTTCTCCAAGAGGTCCATCAAGTGAATCTCCAACAACAACAAATGTACCAACATCAACAACAAATGTACCAACAACAACAACAAATGCTTCAACAACAAAGCTCTTTCCAAGCTAGCCAACAAGAGATGAACCGGGCCCTCGGCTACACTAGACGAGAGGTAGAGGAGCTTAGGGAGGTGGAAGACCAAAGGTGGCGGGTCCAAGATAGCTACAACACATGGATGAGCGGGAACTTCCCTTCCCGTGAGGACCAATGGACACGCCCGGAGCCTCAACTTCAACCACCACCACAAGACTTCTACCAAGAACAAGTGTACGAGAGGGAGCGGCAAGCAAGGCTCCAAAGAGGACGTAGACGTGACAACCTCTTCGATTGATCCTATACATGCCATTGAAGAATAAGAAATTGTGAGCTTTTCATACTCTTCTCTCTTGCTTTTAAGTTTTGATTTCCTTGTTTGATGGGGACATCAAAATTTTAAGTATGGGGTGGGGGTAAGTGTGTTCATGATTTCACTTGTTTATGTTTGTTTATTATTTTGAGGATATTTAGTTTGTGTTTCTAGTTTGTGTTTGGGATGTTTTCTTCTTGGTTTGTGGTTTGATGAAAAAAACATGAATGATTAATTTGGTCTTGAATGGATGAGTTTTTGGTTTTAGAGAAATTTTTGCAAAAAAATCCATAAAAATTGAAAAATTGTGTTAAAAAACAACAAAAAGATTTTGTGTTTTGTAGGTTTTGGACTAGAAATTCCCATCTTAGATTGCCACAATAAAAGCTAATGATGATGTGAGCATGTAAATTCCTTTGCATATTTTTGGATAGTTTAGCCTCTTAAATGATGTTGCTTTTGATGTGATCATGATATCTTGCTTGTTTTATTGAACATGTGAGTCCTAGGATGAGTTCTTATGCAACTAAGTATGAGTGACCCTTGTGAGATTGATTTTTGGCCATTTTAGGGATGCTTGTTCATATTTGCATATCCCTCATTTTTCTTGTGTGATTAGCTCATTCATGCTTAGTAAAACTTGCTATTGCGGTGTTTATCTATTTTCCAAGACCGTCATGAGATTTGTCCTAGCATTGTCACATTGATTTTGAACTTTGTTCTTTTAGTCACATAAATGTTCCATATCCTACCATGAAGATAATCCTTTGTTTGTAGCCCCGTTCTAGCCTAAGCCTTTGTTTGAAACTCCTCAAAAATATTATTCCTAGCCTTATATGACTTGACCCTTATGGGATTGGACTTTAGAAGAGAGGTTTGGATTGTATTTGAAGAGTTGAGATTCTCTTGGGTTTAAGGGCAAAGAATGGTGTTATGAATCATGTGGGTAGTGCATCTTTGTTGTACAAAAATGAAAAAAAAAAAGAAAAGAAAGAAAGAAAATGTTGGAAATGTAAAGTGGAATTAAGCAAAGAGCTTAAGTGAAGAAAAGGGTCCGACCGAGTTACAAGCAACATCGGGCCCGATGTCATAAGAAAGTCGGTCTAAATGTAGAAAGTGTTGAAAATCCAACAAAAAGCATAAGAGCAAAGATGAAGTGGAATGTTAAGTGAAATTTTGGGTTGAAAGGAAAATGTTAAGTCTTTTGGGTGAGTGTGAAAGTAATTGTGGAATTTTGGTGAAGTTGGTGAGAGTTTAGGTTGTTCAATCCCCATTGAAAGCACCACAAGACCAAATAATTCCCACCTTGAAAAATACCAAAAGCCCCATTACAACCCGGCCGAATGGAACCTCATTGAGGACCTCCATTGAGCCAAGTTCGACGCCGGCTCTAGCGTCGTCCACATATTGTGGGCGATTCGGAGCACCAAGCGAGGTGGTGGCGTAGTAGCCATCATCCTCGGGACCATAAGAATCAAAAATAGGTGGTTGAGAATACATACCTTGGTCTTCGGCGTAGGCACTCGAAGACGGAGCATTGGCAATTGGATCGCTATGCAAAACTTGGGTTACTTGATCGTGCCTTGAGTCGGTCACGACCTCCACCGGTGGCGGATTAGGCTCAACGGGGTCCTTGTCCTTGCGGCGGGGGTCCTGTGTAGCAAGCGGTGTAGGTTGGGTATGCATAATCGGAGCCACCGATGTTGGTGGTGCGCCGATGGTGATACCGGAGGCCTTGGCGCGGGCGCGCGTCAAAGGCTCGGGAGGGAGTTGTTGTGGCGCCAGGGGACCAGCCAAGACTGGGTCCTGTGGAGGACTTGAAGTGTTGACGCCCGGTTGCGGCATTGGAGCCGATGTCGGTTGCTGAGCAAGGGCGGCCAGCTGTGCGTCAAAACGAGCTTGCATATCGGTCATTTGTTGCTTTAAAAGAGCAATTTCTTGCTCCATAGGTATGGCCTCGATCAAGGCAGTCAGATTGAGTGTAGGGTCGTCCTCTTGATTTTGCAATGCACCTGAAGAAGAAGGAGAAGACATGGCAAGTAACAAAGAACAAAACGAACAATAGCAAGCAAACACACAAAGTCTTAGCTCTTGATCCGAGCAGTGCACTCACACAAGGTCACGGGTGGCTCTTTGTGCGAGAGGCGGCTTAGGCTCACGAGTAAAACAATGGTGTTATTGAACAAAGCAAAAGTAAAGCAAGATATACACCCACACAATTTAGTAATATCAAACAAGTAGTACTAATCAAACAAGTGATGAAGCACGCACTAACAATTGTTGAAATCACTAACAAGGTGTGGTTTATGGCTTACCTTATTTTGGCTTTACCACCCACAAATTCTCTCTTCTTTTTTTTTTTGAACAAATGTGGTTGAATGGCTTACCTTATTTTGGCTATGCCACCCACAACTAATTTTTTTTTTTAATTAGGGCCGACAATTGCTATTGTGTTTAAGCTGAATTTCGGGGACCTCAAACAAGCAAGATTAATATGCAGTGGTAAAATAATTGAATGCAATCACACAAGCAAGATAGCCTATCAAGTAAGTGAAAATTACTAACGATGGGCAATCAATCAAGCAATATTACGCAATGAACAAATCACACCACTATTAAACTTCAAGGGACAAAAATAATTAATTAGGGTTTGGCTTAAAAAAATTGGATTTTTGACGAATTAATGGCGGAAATATGGTGGTGAAAGTGCAAAGATCGAATCAGGAGACTTACAAGACGATGGCTCTGATGCCAGTTGATGCGTTTTGCCTCGCTACAAGGACCGACGTCTCGTATTATGAATCCCGTCACGATCTCGAATGAACAATGGAGCGGAAGCAAGCGAGATAGCGGCATGCAAGGGCGCGCGAATTGAGGAATGATGGTACGACGCTAGGGTTCTAGCGGCGTCTCGATATGAAATTGATTCCGACAAGCGAAACCTCAGAATAATTATAGGGCGATTGGAATAAGGATAGAAGGATTGTGACGCCTGTTGCCTAGGGAAGAGAAACTCGATTCAACAAAGGCAAATTCAATTCAATTCAAGCGTAAACTAAAAATAGGAGAGTCTGACAACTTAAATAGAAACTAGGTCTAATCCTAAAACCCTAATGAAGATGGGCCCAAGCATGCAAGCCCAACCCAACTCATTAATTAAAATAAATGACAGAATTGAAAATAATACTAAATAAAGTAATTGTCTCACTTAAACTCCCGATAACATAATTAAGATAGAAACCTGAAGACCCGAGTCCTCGGAAGGATCTCGCACAAGCTCGGACAACTCGAAACACCGTCAACCGGGGCGCGGTTTGGCCCGGCAAAACGCGGTCGCGCTTTTAGGGTCTAGATCGCGCCCGAAGGCGTCGTCACACTGCAGCCGGAGCACGGTCGCGCTCCCGGCGTTCTTCCCGCGCTCTGAGATGGTTGTCTTCTGCGGGCGTGGCGCGGCCGCCAGCAGCTGGAGCGCGGGGGCGCTCGGCGTGGACGTGATCGCGTCGTCGTGAATTTCCTCGAAAATGCTTGGCTCAACACCCGACTCCTCCGGATGATCCGAAAATACGTCTTAGACCAAATATGTCATCAATATAGTCGAAGGCGGGTCTTGAACCGAACTCACGGGTGGAATAGTTTGGCATGAGATAGAAACCGTTGATGCCGTCCTAGACCGGAATGCATCAAAATCCAACCCTCGTTTCCCGCTTGGGGTTGGAACCTCTCGGTTCTAAGTGCGCTAATCCACCCCTCGCTTCCCGCTTGGGGTTGGAAACTCTCGGTTCTAAGTGCGCTAATCCACCCCTCGCTTCCCACTTGGGGTTGGAAACTCTCGGTTCTAAGTGCGCTAATCCACCCCTCGCTTCCCGCTTGGGGTTGGAAACTCTCGGTTCTAAGTGCGCTAATCCACCCTTCGCTTCCCCGCTTGGGGTTGGAAACTCTCGGTTCTAAGTGCGCTAATCCACCCCTCGCTTCCCGCTTGGGGTTGGAAACTCTCGGTTCTAAGTGCGCTAATCCACCCCTCGCTTCCAGCTTGGGGTTGGAAACTCTCGATTCTTAGTGCGCGAATCCATCCTCGCTTCCCGCTTGGAGTTGGAAACTCTCTAAGTGAACGAGGTTCGCTAAATCTCAAATGACGAGGTCCTAATTCTCTAAGCGAACGAGGTTCGCTAACTCTCAAAGGACGAGGTCCTAACTCTCTGAGCGAACAAGGTTCGCTAACTCTCAAAGGACGAGGTCCTAACTCTCTGAGCGAACGAGGTTCGCTAACTCTCAAAGGACGAGGTCCTAACTCTCTGAGCGAACGAGGTTCGCTAACTCTCAAAGGACGAGATCCTAACTCTCTGAGCGAATGAGGTTCGCTAACTCTCAAAGGACGAGGTCCTAACTCGCTGAGCGAACGAGGTAAGCTAACTCTAAAAGGACGAGGTCCTAACTCTCTGAGCGAACAAGGTTCGCTAACTCTCAAAGTACGAGGTCTTAACTCTCTGAGCGAACGAGGTTCGCTAACTCTCAAAGGACAAGGTCCTAACTCTCTGAGCGAACGAGGTTCGCTAACTCTCAAAGGACGAGGTCCTAACTCTCTGAGCGAACGAGGTTCGCTAACTCTCAAAGGACGAGGTCCTAACTCTCTAAGCGAACGAGGTTCGCTCACTCTCAAAGGACGATGATGTGATTCCATCTACCGAGTCATGGCCCCATGAGTTGAGTGAAGATTCCATCCCTAAAGACAAGTCCAATGTGCACGATAAAGGGGAGCCAATACTTGGACAAGCAACCAAAGACGATGTTCGAGGCGCTAAGAAGCCGAGTCAAGGAGCCATGCCCTATCTTGGGCGCATCACACGAGCCCTAGCTAAGTCTATACTAGACAAAATCAAGGAGGAACTCATGGCTCATAAGTTTCCGATGGCTAATGACGGTGAAGGTTGGAGTTTTATTGTGCTTCACGGTTCTAAGTGACATTTCTACGGTAAAGGACACTTTATAAGTTTTCGGGATTTCGGGTTAATTTATGTAATTTCCTTAAGTGAGGGGGTTGATTTTGTAAGGCTTTGTGTTAGGTTTAAGGTCAGCCTCCTCCTCCTCATTGTTGGGGATTGGACGAAAAACCTTGTTGCTTACTTTCCTTGCATCTTTCAATTCAAGTACTTGTTCTTTTTTTTTTCGTTCGTTCAATTCTCGTTGTTCAAGTTGTTGGTGAGTAATATCCGACAATCTCGGGCATCCTAGTTTGTGTGAGAGCTTGGTGAGTCATATCCAAGTTGTCAAGCATCCATATCCCCTTGTTCTTCCCATTTCGATCCATCATCCATCTCGGTGGTTTCTGCACCCCCTCAGTAAAATAGACATATCTTTCAATCCACTCATCATCTAGGTCTGAAATTTTGAGATATTAAACTAGACTCAGAGATCTAACTTCTCGATTTGGAATCACTCAATTCCGAGTTTGGACGAGGAAGATCCAGCCAGTTTAAGACGGGTCAGTTGTGTGGTGTTTGTTGTCGAAATTCCTTGGATTCTCGTGGCGATCTCTTTGCACCATCATCCCCTCCATCGATCCGGCCATCAGACGAGGTCCTAACTCTCTGAGCGAACGAGGTTCGCTAACTCTCAAAAGGACAAGGTCCTAACTCTCTAAGCGAACGAGGTTCGCTAACTCTCAAAAGGACGAGGTCCTAACTCTATAAGCGAACGAGGTTCCCTAACTCTCAAAAGGACGAAGTCCTAATTCTCTAAGGGAACGAGGTTCGCTAACTCTCAAACGACGAGGTCCTAACTCTATAAGCGAACGAGGTTCGCTAACTCTCAAAAGGACGAGGTCCCAACTCTCGAAAAGTGCGAGAACTCCGCCTAATCTCGGGTTTAGATCGCATGGCACAGTTTGCAAATCAATAAAGCATGCGCACCTGTTTATTGTCCTATTGCCCTCGTGGAACGAGGACACCAAGCCAAGGGGTTGTGATGGTGCGCAAAATAACCGTTAAATATTAAAGGGGTAGTTAGCAAATATAAGAAAAGAGGTAGCTCGCCGCGTTGCTTATACGCGTCCTGGCATGATTGGGTTGCCATGTAAATTTGCATGCATGGAATGTATAGTCATGCAAAATACCATTGACGTGTGTACGTGACTTGCATTGAAATGTATTTGACATTAAATATGTACGCGTGTGCCAGCTTTGTGATTGTATTTGATGAGATTGGCTTGGCCCAATGAAGGTAAAGTAATTCGGCCCATTAAAACTATTTATGTGCAACAAAAGCCCAGTGAAGAATGTGCAGGGATTGATCCGAACACAAGTCGGCAATTCCAATCATCATTTTCATACATGCAAATCCACGTGGGCATGTGGTGTACAAATTTGGAGCTCATTCTCGTGAATATATATCGTCCCACATCGGAACCAAGCTCAAAAACCAAACAACAAAACGTTATAAATAGGAAAGAGGCATTACTTAGTAAAAGGTCGAAAAACCCCTCTGGCTCGAGAACTATCTCGTTTGCCGAAGCTCGGCGTGTTTGATCTTCGAGTGAGATCGCGCTATTTATGGTATAAAGTCCAAAAGCTTTATTTGTAAAGAATACAAAAACAATCAGCTGAAGGGTGGGGAGGAGGAATAATCCACGTACGAAACCCGAGAGTTAGTATTTATTAAAATCCCGTTTCTAGCGCGTATTATTTCGGGTTTCAACAAGGAGCAATTCAAGGAGATGTTGAGGCAATGCCCCACTCATGGACAACCATGAATATGTTCTACAAGAGTCATTCTTTCAGGGTATAAACGCTGAGACAAAGAATCATCAACTTACATACTGCTTGCGGTTTCATAAAGATGGAGCCCAATGAGGCATCGACATTACTGGACAAATTGACCAATTATGATGCCATGTATGGGACCTAGCAGCCGCCCCAACCTCAAAAACGTCTCTACGTTCCAAACAAAGAAGACATTGATCCCGACGTTAAAAATCAATTATTACAAGATGAGGTCAACCGTCTAAAAAAACAGATAAGTTTTCTAAAAACCACTCGACAATGTCTTGAGTGTGGCTCTCATGCCCATAGTACTGCTGCTTGCACTAACATTGAATAGTTTAGATCCGCTGAGACATATGCTGAAATGAATTATATGAGAGGTCAATACAGAAATCCTCCTGCTAATTATGACAAGCCGAGCAATTATCCGACTTGGGGAAATTCCAATCAAAATCAAAACTATACAGCCCCTCCACCAGATAGACGGCCCACACCCTATAGACCTCTCAGTTATCAAGAGCCACTTTCATGGGTTCAGGGTTTACAAGAAGGGATTAACGAAGTCCATAACAAGATCGATGGAGTCCGTTCCGACCTGGAAGGTTTACAGGTTCAATAGGGGGAAATAGAAACATGGAGGAAGAATGTCAATTCCCAATTAGGAAACCTGGCTGCACAAATTCCGAGACCTCAAGGGAAACTCTCGGGCCACCCTGAAGAGAACCCGAGAGGATAAATCGCAGTCGTACACCTCCGGAGCGGAAATACACTACCGGATCGTGCTGAGGCCAAGGACAACAAGGTCGTTACTAAGGAAGAAGAACCGGCCAGGCTCGATAACGAACCAAAAAGGATCGATACCTGATGTTCGTGTTTTTAGTCTAGTTTTTAAGTGTTTTTCTTAGTTGTTTATTTTAGTATAGTTGAGTTTTAGTGTTTGTTTTGTATGTTTTTGGATAAGTTTGCATATTTTGCAAAAAGTATGGAAGCTACTCCGTTTTCGTGTTTTTTTTGTAGGTTTTCGAAGCAAAATAGGAGCGTTCCGAAGAATTTGAGATCAAGAGGATGGTAGCGGAGCATGGCCAAGTCAAGGAAGAAAGAAGATGCTTTAAAAGATCCCGGCAAATCTAAAAGGAGTTGTGAAAATGTACAATAATCAAGGAAAACAGGCTCGATACCGACCCTATGGGTTCGGTACCGAGGTCTGCAGCAAGGCGAAACCAAGAGAGTTCAGCAAAGCACCTAACGACCCTGATAGGGTCGACACCGAGGTCCCCTATGTCGGTAGGTCCGTCGACTTCGGGTCTTTTATATTTTTTTTATTCCGTAATCTTTTTAGTTAGGAAGTTCTATCTTAATGGAAACTTTATAGATAGCCTTTCTAGTATAAATACTTTGTTTTTAACCTAGTTTGGGGGGGGGGGGGGGGGGACGTTCAGTTGGAATTGGAGAGAGACGTGTGAGAATTGAAAGACACAACTTTTCTCTCTTCTTTTAGTTTTCTTGTTTGCTTTGGAAGATTACTTGGGGAAGAAGTTTGTAATCAAAAGACAAGTTTCGAGTTTTTATTTCAAGTAAGCTTTTGTTTTGTTTCGTTTGATGATCTCTTTCAATATTATTACTTGTTTCTTTTCGATTATGAGCGAGTAGTTCTCTTTTCTAGGATCAAGGTTGAAAACCCGACATGATTGTGCATGATTGAATGTGTGATGAATGCTTGAATGCCTTTTATCCTTTATCTACTTGTTGTGTCCTTATGCTTTGACAAAAGTTGGAGTAATTCGAGTTTATTGCTTGATCGAAAGATAAAGTTATAATCTTGAAAGTTGATATTGTTTGTTAACGAAAGTTACGAACTTTGGATCTAAAAATAAGTAGAGGGTGAATTAATTCATGAAAGTCAATCGATTTGCTTGCTTAAATCAACGAAAGTTGATAGATTTATATTCAAGGCATGTTACTTGTACTACGCACTATCCTAATTGCATGATTATGTCATGGTAAACCCTTATCCTAGATCTTTTTCCCATTCGAAAACACTTCTTCTTACTCTTTGTTTGCATCGGTACCAAGGTAACAGCATCGGTACCGAGCCTGTGTGTCCCTGTGTTGTTTGTTCTGCGTTAGTCGAAATACAGCATCGATACCGACCCTGACAAGGTCGGTACCGACGTGTCTGAACCATTGTTTTATTTGATTCTTCTCTTCTTTGTTTTAATTCCGTGTTTTTCCGCTTTCTAGAATAGTAATCAAACATAACTTGCTTCCTGTGGAAGATCCTGATCTCCCTATACACAGCAGGGGTCTTGACTACAAATTTATGTGTTGTCAGAAAACCCTTTCAACAAATTGGCGCCGTTGCCGAGGAGGCAACAGTGCTTGTTTGATTACTTGTGGGTCTGGGAATAGCCTGACCCCGTTTTTTCTAATTTGTTTAGTTTTTGTTTGTTTTCTCAGCTTATGCAAGAAGGGAGACGTCGTCTTGCATTTGATCAAACTGATTATTATTCTGAGCCTGAATGTGTCCTTCATCGCAGGAGACGAGAAAACCGTACGATGGCCGCTACACCTAAGGAGATGGCCGAGTAGATGAACGCTCTCTGTAGGCAGATGGAGGCGTTACAAGCTGATCGAGATGCTGCTTCTGCTGCCGCTGAACGTGAACGATTAAATAGAAATCATTTACAAGAACAACTGAACGCTATACCGAGGAATGCCAAACAATATATGCACCCAGAACTGAGGGTGCCAGAATCAACAATAGTGCTTTCCGAGATAGAAAGGGCTTTCAAGATTAAATCTCAGTTTATATCCTTAATAAAGAGGGCTTAGTTTGAATGAAAACCTACTGAGTGCCCTATGGAACATATTCAGAATTTTGTTGATTTATGTGACACCATTGTTGCTGATGGTGTTTCTTTAGAATATGTCCAACTAAAAGCTTTTAAATGGTTTCTTGCAGGTAAGGCCCTGAGCTGGCTAGAAAGCTTGCCTCCTAGATCGGTAAGGACGTGGAGAACCTTGCATGACTTGTTCATGACTAAGTTCTTCCCTCCTGCCAAGACTACGGAGTTAAGGAAGCGTATTACTTCTTATCACCAGCTGCCTAACGAGACATTTGTGGAGACATGGGAGCGATTCACGGAGATGCTGAGGCAATGCCCCACCCATGGAAAACCGCAATATGTTCAGCAAGAGATATTCTTTCAGGGTATAAACGTTGAGACAAAGAACCGCATCAACTTGCATACTTCTTGCGGTTTCATAGAGATGGAGCCTGATGTTGCATGGGAATTACTGGATAAATTGACCAATTATGATGCCATGTATGGGACCCAGCAGCCACCCTAGCCTAAAAACGGCTCTATGTTCCAAACAAAGACAAAGTTGATTCTGACGTTCAAAATCAATTCTTACGTGATGAGGTCAACCGTTTGAAGAAACAAGTAAGTTTTCTAAAAACCTCTCAACAATGTCTTGAATGTGGCTCTCAGGCCCATACTACTTCTGCTTGCACTAACACTGAGCAGGTACGAGCTGCTGAGACGCATGCTGAAATGAATTATATGAGAGGACAATACAGAAATCCTCCTGCTAATTATGACAGGCCGAACACTTATCCAACTTGGGGAAATTCCAATCAAAATCAAAACTATACAGCCCCTCCGCCGGATAGACGGCCCGCACCCTATAGACGTCAATGGACGTCATCATGGGTGAATGGACTCCATGAAGGGATCAATGGAGTGAAGAATGAAATCAATGGAGTCCGAGCTGACCTAACTAATCAGATGAAGGGTGTACATGCCCAATTGGGAGATTTCAATACATGGAGAAAAAGTGTCAACTCCCAACTTGGCAACCTTGCTACACAAGTTCCAAGACCTAAAGGGCAACTCCCGGGCCGCCCCGATGAGAACCCAAGAGGACAAATGGCAGTTGTACACCTCCGCGGCGGAAAGACACTACCGGACCGTGCTGAGGCTAAGGACAACAAAGTCGTTACTGAGGAAGATACTTCGGCCAAGATCGATAACGAGCCAAAAGGGATCGATACCGAACCTAATAGCCTCGCTACCGATACTCCAAGGGTCGTTACCGACCCCAATCCAAGTAAGTCCTCGACATCGAGCCACTCCCTTAGTCGCAGGCTCGGTACCGAACCTTCTACAACACCACTCGACCCTCTAATCGATTCGGTAGCACCAGCTCTCGAGCCCGCTTTGGTTCCAAGATCGGTGAAGACTCTTCCTTTCCCTCCTAAGAAGTCTAAGGACTCAACAGAAGGAAAGTTTAGGCGTTTCGCTAAGATTCTTCAGGGCTTAAATATTTCCATACCATTCGTTGAGGTCCTAAGTGAAATGCCGGCTTACACAAAATTCTTGAAAGATATTCTTAGTAGGAAAAGGTCTATGTCGGAGCCGACGGACGAGGTTCAATCTTTCGAACTTCCAGAGAAGCTAGGCGAGCCAGGAAAGTTTGCAATCACCATCGACGTAGGAGCTCACCGATTCAAAGCCTTATGTGACTTAGGCGCCAGTGCAAGTCTTTTGTCATTATTAATTTCGTCCAAAGCCAACATGGGACCACTAGAGCCTATAAACATGCGGTTATACATGGCGGACGGATCCTGTGTCAAGCCTACGGGAGTTATGGATGACTTTCCTGTACAAGTGGGCAAATTATTTGTTCCAAACGATTTCATTGCTATGGAAATGCCCGAAGATCCAGTGGTGCCTATCATTCTAGGGAGACCTTTTCTCGCCATAGCCGAAGCCATAATTGATGCTAGGAGAGGACTCCTAACTTTTGAAATTGGAGATGAGGTGGTGGAATTCTGTTTCAACCCCACAATGAAAGAGACCAACGAAGCCGAAGTTAAAATGCTCTACACCCACAACAACTACATTGAATGTGGGGACCCAATCGAGAGGTTATTGGCGTTTGATGCATTCTCGGGACGAAGATGGGTCGAGACAGATCCTGCAGTCTCGGTACAAGCATCTCTACCTCGGTACCGAGTCTCTGGGCAGGAAAAATCGACTCGGTACTGACCCCCTCTAGGTCGATACCAAGCCTGCTGACAGAGGACGAAGAGCTTTTGTCGTTTGATTACCTTGAAGAAGTCTTGAAGACGGAGGCCGAAGAACCTATTGTTATACTTACTGAGCCTACTCCAACGCTCAAGCCCCTTGCAGACTCTCTCAGGTATGAATTTCTTGGTCCAAACTCTACTTTCCCTATCATCATCAATGCTAAATTAAAAGACGATGAAGTAGAGAAGATGCTTTCTGTGCTTAGGACATATAGAAAAGCCATCGGCTATTCCCTAGATGATATAACTGGCATATCCCCCTCGTCATGCATGCATCAGATTTACATGGAGGATAATCACAAACCCACCATAGAGCATCAAAGTAGGTTAAATCCTAACATGAAAGAAGTGGTAAAATAGGAAATTATTAAATTGCTTGATGCTGGGATCATTTTTCCTATATTGGACAACCAATGGGTTAGTCCGGTCCATGTAGTCCCCAAAAAGGGGGGATCGTTATTGAAAACGAAAAGGGAGAGCTAATCCCCACTAGGACCACAACTAGTTGGAGGATGTGTATTGATTATAGGAAGCTCAATAGTGCCACACGAAAAGACCATTTTCCGCTTCCTTTTATTGATCAAGTCGTAGAACGCTTAGCCCAGCATGATTATTTCTGTTACTTAGATGGCTATAGCGGTTTTTGGCAAATTCGCATTCATCCTGATGATTAAGAGAAAACAACCTTTACATGTCCCCATGGGACCTTTACATATAGGAGAATGCCATTTGGGCTTTGCAATGCCCCTGCAACTTTTCAGAGATACATGATGGCTATCTTTTCTAACATGATAGAGGACATCGTAGAGGTCTTTATGGATGATTTTTCTGTTTATGGTTCTTCATTTGATTCTTGTCTTGCTAATCTTACTTGTGTGCTTAAAAGATGTAAAGAAACCAATCTTGTGCTTAATTGGGAAAAATGTCATTTCATGGTTCAAGAAGGGATTGTACTAGGACACCCGGTCTCAAAAAGAGGGATAGAGGTAGACAAGGGTAAAATTGAGCTTATTGAAAAACTACCTCCTCCTTCTTCTATTAAAGACGTTAGGAGTTTTTAGGACATGATGACTTCTATAGACGTTTTATCCAAGATTTTTCTAAGATAGCTAAACCATTGACTAACCTACTAATGAAAGATGTAATGTTTGAGCTGTCTCCAGAATGTCTTGAAGCTTTTCAAAGGTTGAGAGAGGCCCTCATTTCCGCTCCTATCATACAATCTCTAGACTGGACCCTGCCCTTCGAGATTATGTGTGACGCCAGCAACTATGTTGTTGGCGCAGTGCTAGGACAACGAAAGGATAAAAAGCTCCACGCCATCTATTATGCAAGTAAGATGCTTGATGAGGCGCAGAGTAAGTATACTACGACGGAGAAGGAATTCCTCACCGTGGTATTTGCTTTCAAAAATTTCCGTTCCTACCTTGTTGGTTCAAAAGTAATAGTTTATACTGACCATGAGGCCGTTAGATATCTAATGGCTAAAAAGGATGCCAAACCTAGGCCGTTAATTGATATGTGCCCATGAAAATTCAGACGCTTGATTCACGGCTAATTCTATGGATTAACCCAAAAAGAAAGATAAACATAAACAATTACATTTCAGGACTTTTGAGTTGAATGTTTGCAAGCAAGGTTCAAAGTACAAATATATTTGCAAATCATGACAAACTTCATTTTGATTAATAACTCATCATTCTAAACTTTAATTCCTTTTGGATAATTATTGTTAATTCCATCGTTTTGATTAAAAAGGGACAAAAACTAGCTACGAATCCCTATTTGTGTAAAAAAATACCAGCAGGGGGTCCAAATCCGGTTAACTGAGATTTCGGTTAATCGAAGTTCGGTTAACCGTGAATTCGGTTTGTTAAAATCACTAATCGTAACCTAACCTTGAATATCGGTTAACCGGAAATCGGTTAACCAATTTTTCGGTTCGATTTTCTCGGTTAACCAATAACCGTTTATGTATTTTTTTATTATAATAATACACTTAAAAGGCAAATAAAATTATCAACTTAGTATTAAAAAAATATTATCCAACTCGGTTAGAACATTTCAATACGAACTAATTTTACATGTCTAGGTAGGTAAAATAACCAATTGATAGATTCGTTTGTTACTGTGTGTGAATTATACAGTTCATACAAATGAAACTTTTTCTTAAATATTAATTAAAAGGTCCTGCGTTTTCGATTAACCGAAATTGTGAAAACAAGGAATCGAAACCGAACCGAGAAACCACCAATATTCTCGGTTCGGTTAACCAAACCAAAATTCAAATAATTTCGGTTCGGTTAACCAAAAAAAATGTCGGTTTTCCCGTTTTTCGGTTTCGGTTTTTTATGGACACCCCTTTATTTTACATGCATGAAACAAAATTTGAAATTCAAGATACAAAGCAAAAGGCAGAAGCCATTTTTTAGCCAGCAATGATACTGTACTTTTAATAGAATTCAAATAGTGAAACTTGGTCAAACTCTGCCATGATCAAATAGTATTTAATACCAATAATGAACCGCTAAAAGGGGAAAATGGTGATTTCTACCTTAAAATGTTAGCGGGAATTAAATTTAGGCACAGAACTAGTATATATTCCCGTATCTTGTACGGGTTTCGCTTAAACAAAATATTAATAATAGTTTTTTTTTCAAATACATGAATTATCTAGGAATAAATAATCATGATCTTAAGACGCAAATTAATTTTTAATTTGTATATAGCTAAGATAAACTTAAAGGTTTTTTAGAATCTAGAACTCCTTTTTATTAGTAATATCCCAATTTAATAATAAATCAAGTTATCTTAAATAAATAATTTTTAATAAAATATCTTGTAAGTTTTTCTAGAATTTTGAAATTTTTATTATTATTAATATTAAAATTGAATAATACTTAAAAAATAAATTAAATTAAGTTATCTTAAATAAATTATGTGAATCAGTTTTTATTTTATTTTGTTTAACAAATCAATAAATAAATATATATAATTTATTTCTTAGTTAAAAAACGATTCTTTCTAAAAATAAAATAAATATTCTAGAATTTATATGATAGCATACAAAAACATCCTAATGATCTTTCAATCTATCGCATCCAAAAATAAAAGATTGTTTAATAATGAGATATTTTATCCTATATTCTAAAAATATGGATTATAATTTATCATATCCATAAATAAAAAAATATTTTAAAAAAAAGGGGTGGTGTGGTCCAATCTAAAAATGACATGTGTCGTTTAATAATTTTTTTAACCTCCGATTTAGGTTATAGTTATGATATGATTGAAAATAAATACAATAACTCGATTTGTGATATGGATAATATCAATCACACAAAAATAAGTACTCCCTAAAAATCTCAAATATTGTTTAGGTAACAAAACTCGCTTTTTTAGGAAACTAACTAAAATCTAAAAGTTACCAAGTTACCAAATCCTTAACAAAATCTTTGATATTTTTTTTTGGTAAATGATACGGTGGATTATGTATAAACAAATAATCATAGCAATAGCAAGTGATTTTAATGTAAATTCAAGTGATTTTAATGTTAAAAGATTGCATAATTACACATCCAAATATTTAGTAAAATCATTAATTAATTTGTTAATATCCAAATGGCATAAGTAAATTACTATAGTATTTGCAATCTTATCTCAAGTTAAAAAATCATAACAACAATCTCACAAATAAAAATAAAAATATTGTTGGATGAAAGGGTGATTAAATCTTAACATATGTTATTGTTTAACATCAAAATAATAATTAACTCAAATTATTTAAAAAAATTATGTCAATTAAAATTCGCTTTTAGAATAATATAAAATTGAAAATAAATACAATAAATCAAAATATATCGGTTTGTGATATGGATAATATCAATCACACAAAAATAATAAGTAAAAATCTCAAACATTATTTAGGTAACAAAAATTGCTTTTTTGGAAAACTAAACAAAATCTCAAAATTTATCAAGTTCACAAATCCTTAACAAAATCTTTGATATTTTTTCAAATGATACGGTGGATTATGTATATACCAATTTGATTCTACTATTTTTTTTAATCATCACCTTCTTTCCAGGATCTGGCATCCACAATAAATAATTAATCCAGCATCATTTCATGTTCTCGATAGGGCGAATGAATATGACAGGTGAGTAAATAGGTTTTTGACGGCGACGGTGTAAAAATCCCTATAGACTGGAACCAACATTAACAATAGAATAGCTTGGCGGTTACCAAACACTGCTGTCCTTTAGACCCGACCCCTTGCCCCTCTCATGGCGATAGCCAAGCGAAATACTCAAACCTCCAGATCCATCTCTCCCACCCTAATTTTTGCCATTGTTTGTCTAATTTCTGCTAAAATCTGTAATAGAAGCATGTTTACTACTAAGTTTGAGCCCTATTGGGGTGCTATTCAACCCGATTGGAAGATCTATGGGTGTGGTGTAAACCCTAAAAAGAGCAATCCGAGAATCCGAGGGATGACGATCGAGAGGCCTTGCTCAAAGATTAAGTATCATCAGAGGCATCTAAAAATTGGTGGGATTTGGCGAGGACCGAAGCTGCTGAGTGGGGCTGTAGTCGCTCGCCTCCGATCGCGCTTGAACTCTCGTGCAAGCGTGGATCAAAGGGAAAAGTCGGGATACAAGCAAGGCGGGACTGGCACGAGGAAACCACGCAAGCAACGCCAAGAAGAGGGAAAGAACGGGGACTGGCTCTTCCATAGCCACGAGTACTCATTCATTGGTGTAACTCACACTATCCATTGGAGATCCAGGTGCCTTCGATTCCTCCCTCTTTTCCTGACTCAAAAATTTCATGAATATTTGGGGATATGCTTGTCTTATGGCCATAAATTGATAACCTGGGGCAACAGATTAGATGTAATTCTGATCCGAGCCTCTCTTCCTGCCTATTTACCAAAAGTTTGCTTATCAAATTTCTCTTCTAATCACTATTTGGATCTGTGTGGTTTTCTGTCTGTGTGGTGCTATGTAAAGAAAACTTCTGTTGAACACCCCATTGTAATCGAACCCTTCGAACGATTTGAACCCGAACCCACCAAGGTTGAGGAGAGCATTAATGGTGGTGTTCTTATGAACAATAGGCCTACTATGGTTGAGGAAACCATAAATAGTAGTGTCAGTAAAGAAAGTGGTGGAAATGGTTTGTTTGGAACCAAGAAAAGCATAGATACAGAAAAAATGAAAACATCAATTAAGATGTTTTTGACAACTTATCCTTCTAATTGGATTTTTTCCATCTTGATGGAAACACTAATGCTAAGAGAATACATGGAAGTAGTGATCAAAATAGAAATAAAAATACTCAGAATTTTAAATGTGATAGAGAATGTGGAATACGATTTGAGAATGTTGGGATACAACCTAACAAAGAAAAACTGTATGATGAAGCAAGCTACTGAACCCTTTTTGTGTCTTTGGCATCTAAACCAAATTAGGCAGTATCTCAAGTATTGTAGTGAAGATTATGAGCTTTTTTGTGATGCTTTTGGCTATGTAATGTTCTTAAGCTATGCAAATTTCAACTTGTACTATCTGTTGACTATGGAATATGCTGAATCTATTTGGAATTCTACAAATCTCTGTATATCTCAGTGTGTTACAGTCTTCTTGGATCTTAATAGCACCAAAAATAGTGAACATATTAGAATTATCATAAGTATTGAGATTAACCTCTTGCAAAAGATAATTATTGGCATAAGGAGAAGAAATTTAGATAAGGTGGCTCCTTGTTTTGATTGTCTGTATGACTATAGTGATAAAGAGTGTAGTCATATGGCTAATTCCAAGGAAATTATGAATATCAAATGCTGTGATATTGTTAAGAATGAACCTGTCATGGGAAAGAAAAATGACAAGAGGCTCATGTGGTTGGATTTTAAAAGAATTAACATACTTGTTAATATATTATCTGTTTGGAATCTTATTCTAATTAAAACTAGGATGCCTAAGGCCTTCCTCTGGTTCTGTGAAAGATTTAGGAAATGGTGCCTTGAAAGAGGCAGGAACAAGTCAGTACAACTGGGCAGTGAAGAAAATAAAGATGTCGATTGGTGGTGTGTGAGCTCCATTCACAACCAGAAGGTTAGGAAAAACACTAATCCTAGCTATGTAACAGTATTAAGTAATGAAAAGTTTGTAACACCCCCTCCCTATTGTACTTGAGGTGTTACCGCCAGTAACCCTAATTAGTCCTAATCCAAGGTTACCCAAGGCTTTAAAACTTATAATCACAACAAGTATTACAACACTTTATTACAAACCATAGTATGACTTCCTTCCATACACAAAATCCTAACCACAACTTGGACAAAAGTAAAATATTTACAACAGACTTGTTCTTCTTCAAGCGACCACTTTTAAAACCTTTTTACATTCTAAACTCCTTGGCTAGCCTTCTCTTCGCGGATTAACTTCTTTAGTAGCTGATGCGTCGTATACAAACGGTGGGCACCAGCCGGCCATGCAATTGAATAAGGTGGTCGGATTAGTCTAATGAAAGACTAAGCAAGTGGAGAAAATGACTGGTTCCTATGGTAGTGACTAAACATATTGGCTTCGAAATCCGAATGACAACCGGTCGATGATCCAACAGGTAGCAGTCCCATAGAGGATAAGAAATGAGGTATGCATAATCAAAAAATAGGACACCACAACTTGCGGTTCCATTATGAAACATGAACAATTGTTGGGAACTTATATTAATCACACAGTATTTTTAAAAGCCTTCATCGACTAATCAGATTGACTTAATCAGAGTTTGATTAAGAATCATTCATAACCGGGAGTAAGAATGGTTGTCGGATAGACTAACCATTCGGGTACATTAATGTGCTTAACGCACTTATCTTGTATTACTTTCAACACTTTTCACAACCAAGTTGGTAACTTTTAAGCGGCTAAAACCACAGAGAATCCACCTGTACATGGAGACGTCAAGATGAGAGGGATGAATTCCATGATCATTGACGAACACCTAGTACCAATTTGCACTTAGCTAGAGTGCACGAACACCTCCTTTGGCGTTGAGCGAGGTATGAGTCATGACCCGAATGTTGGGATATGATAGTAACGAGCTAAACCTCCCAACATAAACTGTGTTATAAAGAGGTCATCGGAGACTCGGCTCCTACCCCTGAAACTAATTTACTTCACAACAATGCCTCAGCATGAGACAACATACAAGGTCGCATATAACGGACCTAAATCCAGTTCTAGCGCAAACTGAATAAACAACATGGTCATTATTTCTAACAATATAACAACCTCTCATATTTTATTAAGAATACAAGTTGTTCCCAACACAAATATTAAATGGGATTCAATTCCTCATTTAATAATATTAATGCAAGAGCGAACCGTCCACTTGCCTTATAAGGCGTGCTCTACGCTCACAGCGATTCCAACAGAAATCTTTATCTGCCTTCTGTCAATTATAACAACAGATTCTTCAACCACAAGCTCATGGATACAATTCTTAGTTGTATAATCCAATTCTACAATTTCCTAATCGATAAACGATTTGATTTCCGAATATCGATATATATATATATATATATATATATATATATATATATAAAAATCCTTAGTTTTCATGCTTCAAGGAGCCATCTTGGCGGATTTATAACTAATTATCCGCTTCACTTTTGAAACAATTTTCTAAATAAAAATTGTTCATTAGTAGCAGTTCTACAAGATTACCAAATTTCAGATCAAACAGATTAACCACGAATCCTGAGTAATTATCCGAAGTCCTTTACCTGACAATCGATGTCTAAACTTGTCTTCGCTATAAGTAATAATCCAGACGTCCGTTTCTCGAGAGGTTTGAACCTGTGGAACCGTATCAACGTCAAGATTATAAAAACCATAAATTTACTTAGTAAAGCGGACCCGAAAGGTCCTTTCGGTGGCTCCGTAACCACCCCGCTAATTAATTTCGAGCGTTAATACCTTCACTCGAACTTCGAGCTTGTTCGGCTCGATGGTGGTTCGACCCAAGGACCCGAGGTGGCGGTGTGGTGTCCGGTGGCAACCCCTGGTGGTGGGTGGTGGTCGGCGAGCTGCTGTTCGCCGGCGGCGGGGCGGCGAGGCAGAAGAAGGAAGCCGAAGGTGACGCTCAACTCCTTCCCCGGAGTCCGACGTCGTCCTAATTCGTCTCCCTGCTGGTTCGGTTTCCAGCTGCTCGGCTTTACACAAAGAAGAGGAGGAGGAGATGAGGGTGGTGGATGGCAAGGTGGTGGCTATGAAATCGCCGACGGTGGAGGATTGAAATCAACCCAAACTCGTCGTTCCGGCCGTGCTCTCTAACTCTCTCTCTCGGCTGGATTTGGATGGGAGAAGATAACTTTGAAAAGTCAAAGTGATGAATCTTACATGAATTCTATCTCCCAAGCAAACCTTCGGTGTTAAGCAAAGACGTCAAATGCAATTTTTTTCCGTCCCGAAACGGGACTCGCGTTAAAGTGGTAAAATTATGTACCTCGGGTGGAAAAACTCACTAAACGAAAAACGTCCCGAAAATTATGTAGACTAATAAAACCAATTTTTCATGATTTTATCTTGCTACCTTCAATTTTTAAGGCTTCCGTTTCGTATTTTACATTCCTTCCGGTACATAATTAAAAAGACGGCTTATCCAATAAATATTCTTTTTCCACTGAAAAATCCTAGAATTCACACCGATCCATAAAATCATTTCTTTGTGATTTTAGGATATCACCAAGAATTTTCTAGGATTTAATCTCCAACAAAAATATTGGATTAAGCGTTAAAACGGACAAAAAGGTTAAAAAGATATCCGAGAAAAATTCGAAAATATCCTTAAAAACCGCAGCTATTACATTAGTACCCCCTTAAAAATGGTTTCGACCACGAAACCAGAAAAGTCAAGTTACAAGAAACAAAAGATACCGATGTACACAGTTACATGAACAAAACTGCAAAGCTGGTAGTACCCCCTTAAAGATTCACACTAGGTGGATGTCAACTCAGGATAACGACTTAGCATTTCTTGCTCTGTTTCCCATGTTTCCCAAGTTGTCCCCTCTCCACCATTCTTAGACCATAAAATTCTTACCAAAGGTATTTCTTTACTACGAAGCATCTTCACACGACGTCCCAGAATTTTGATTGGTTTCTCCTCATAAGTACCATTTGGTTGAACTTCAATATCATCATAACTAAGGACATGAGATTCATCCGGCACATATTGTCTTAACAAGGACACATGAAAAACATCATGCACGGGGTGTGTTGCCGGAGGTAAGGCAAGTCGATAAGCTAACTTACCCACTTTTTCTAAAATCTCAAAGGGTCCAACGTATAGAGGATTGAGCTTACCTCGTTTACCAAAACGAAATACTCCTTTAGATGGAGATACTCTCACAAAAACTTTGTCACCAACTGAAAACTCAATATCTCTTCTTTTCAAGTCAGCATAAGACTTTTGACGACTTTGAGCTGTTAACATTCTCTGCCTGATCAAAGCTATATCAGTTGTAGTCTTCTCAATCAACTCGGGTCCGAGAAGAATCTTATCAGCACCTTCATCCCAACATATCGGGGATCGACACTTACGACCATAAAGAGCCTCAAACGGTGCCATCTTAATCGTAGAATGCCAGCTATTATTATAAGTGAATTCTATCAAACTTAAACTGTTATCCCAACTGGTTGTTCGATCAAGTACACAAGCACGAAGCATATCCTCCAGAGTTTGAATTGTTCTCTCAGATTGCCCGTCAGTTTGAGGATGAAAAGCAGTGCTGAAACACGATTCAGTTCCCAAAGCCTTATGCAAATTCTTCCAGAATCTTGACATATACCTTCCATCTCGATCAGAGATTATAGTTTTAGGAGTACCATGAAGACGAACAATTTCATGAATAAAGACCTTGGCCAACTTTTGGATTTCCCATGCTATCTTGATTGCTATGAAATGTGCACTCTTTGTGAGTCGGTCAATAATAACCCAGATAACATCTTTCTGCCCTTGTGTCTTAGGCAATCCTGTGACGAAGTCCATGGCAATGTCTTCCCATTTCCACTCAGGTACTGGAAGTGGTTGTAATATTCCTCCTGGTCTTCTATGTTCAATCTTCACTTTCTGGCATACCATGCATCTAGCCACAAATTCTGCCACATCATTCTTCATGTTGGGCCACCAAAAATTTCGGCGTAGATCTTTGAACATTTTGCTAGAACCTGGGTGAATGGAATATGCAGAGGAATGAGCTTCCCTCAAAATCATCTTCCTTATGTCTTCAATTGCAGGTACACAGATCCTATCCCGAAACCACAGAGATCCATCATCCTGAATAATAAATCCCGGTGCTTTGCCTTCTTGCACTTCTCCGCTAATCTTAATCAAAACAACATCTTCTGCTTGTTTCTCCCTGATTTGATCTAGCAGAGTAGCTTGAATCTCTAAGGTACTCAAACAACCTTGTTGCCTTTCAAACCAAATTTCAGTTTCTGTTTGAATCAATTCCTGTTGTAGCCTTGGTTGAACTGTCAACATTGCTACTATAGCTTCTTGCGCAGTTTTTCTGCTTAAAGCATCTGCCACCACATTGGCTTTACCTGGATGATATAGCAGCTCAATATCATAATCTTTCAACAATTCCAACCATCTTCTCTGTCTCATATTCAACTCCTTTTGAGTAAACACATATTTTAAACTCTTGTGGTCAGTAAAGATTTGGCACTTGACACCATAGAGATAATGTCGCCAAATTTTCAAAGCAAAGACCACGGCTGCAAGTTCTAAATCATGAGTCGGATAATTCACCTCATAAACCTTAAGTTGTCGAGATGCATATGCAATAACCTTACCATGCTGCATTAACACACAACCCAACCCTTGTTTAGAAGCATCACTGTAGACTACATACCCTTCATTCCCATCTGGCAGAGTCAAAATTGGGGCACTGGTAAGTCGTCTTTTGAGTTCCTGAAAACTTGCTTCACATTTGTCATCCCACATAAACTTTTTATTCACCTTACGAAGTAATCCTGTCATAGGTAAAGATATTTTCGAGAATCCTTCTACAAAACGTCGATAATACCCGGCAAGTCCTAAGAAACTTCTTACCTCCTTAACATTCTGAGGTTGTTTCCATTCAGCGACTGCCTTGACCTTTTGAGGATCTACCATTACTCCATCTTGATTGATAATATGTCCTAAGAAGGCCACTTCCTTTAACCAGAAAGCACACTTAGACAACTTAGCATAAAGTTCATGATGCCTAAGTATTTCAAAAATTATCCGAAGATGCTCTTCATGCTCAACTTTATCTCTTGAGTAGATCAAAATGTCATCAATGAATACCACTACAAACTTGTCGAGATATTCATGAAAACATCTATGCATTAAATCCATGAAAACTGCAGGTGCATTTGTCAGTCCAAAAGGCATTACCAAGAACTCATAATGACCATAACGAGTTCGAAAAGCTGTTTTTGGAATATCTTCTTCACATACTTTGAGCTGATGGTATCCTGACCTTAAATCAATCTTAGAGAAGATCTTTGCACCCCTTAGCTAGTCTAACAAATCATCAATCCTTGGTAAGGGATACTTATTCTTAATGGTGACCTTATTCAGCTCACGATAATCAATACATAACCGGAAGGTTCCATCCTTCTTCTTTACAAAAAGTACCGGAGCGCCCCAGGGTGAAGCACTCGGTCTTATATATCCCTTTTCCAGCAACTCATCGAGTTGTTTCTTCAATTCCTTCATTTCGATAGGAGCCATTCTATAAGGTGCTTTAGAAATTGGTGTCGTTCCAGGTTCCAACGTAATTGTAAATTCAACAATACGCTTTGGAGGTAAACCTGGGAGTTCCTCGGGAAAGATATCAGTAAATTCTCTAACCATAGGAATTCCTTCAATATCTACCTTCTTTTCATCAGACTCTTCAAGAAAACACAGATAGCCAACACATCCTTGTCGTAGCAGTTTAGCAGCCTTCATAGAACTGATCAGCTTCCCATTTTCTGCATCACCTTTTCCTTTGAAACGACACACATATTTTCCTTCTTCCTGGATGGTTACCGTTCGGGAACTAAAGTCTATTATAGCTCCATGTTGTAATAACCAATCCATGCCTAAGATGATGTCGTAAGGAGCCATTGGAATGCATATAAGGTTGGCTTTAAACTTCCGACCTTGAATGCTAATGGGAAAATTATTAAGTTGTTTGGTTCCTACGATCTTTTCTTTGTTTGGTAGGTTCACCACAAAAGGTTCACATGAATTAGTGCATTTTAGTCCTAATTGCTCTATACAATTCTCAGATATGAAAGAATGTGTTGCTCCTGAATCAAACAACAAGAAAACAGCAGTTGACTGAACATATAAAATACCTTGGCATACAGGAGCTTCTGGTTCATCACTACGTCTCATCTCATAGAGACGCTGACCTTGCTTTGTTGATGTCATTGCCGATTTTCCCTTATTCTGAGCAGTAGACTGAACAGAGGCTGATTTAGCAGCTTCAGTCGGAACACGGCTATTCTGAGCAACAGAGGTTTGACGCGACTGTGCTGAACCATCTTTATTCTGTGGACAATATGCACGCATGTGTCCTTCCTTTCCACATTGAAAACACTTCCTGATTGATTTAGAACACTGTTTGTTGAAATGTCCTATCTCCCCACAGTTATAACAAACTATAGGACCTCTCTTTTGTTTGGATTGAAAAGACTTAGTTGAACCAGACTCAGTTTTAGCCCGGTTTGACTTTTCAAACTTCTGAAAGGGTGTCGGTCTTTTGAATCCACTAAATTGTGAACGTTGTTGAGATACTTGCTCCCCTTTCTTTGTTTCCTGATCAGACCTTTCCAAAGAAACTTCTAAGCGGTAGGTTGCATCAACATACTGTTCCAAAGTTGAACACTTTACATGGACCATTAGTGGCTTCATCTTCGGGTTTAGCCATTCATAGAATCTCTCAATTTTCTGCTCTTCAGTAGAGATTTCGGGTCCAGCATACTGTAAAAGATGATTAAATTTGGCAGCCATCTCAGGTATTTTCATACCCTCAACTTGCGGGTACGAAAATTCTCTTTCTTTTTCTTTCCTCATAGCAGCAGAAAAGAACCTATCTAACATCTTATCTTTAAACATTCTCCAACTCAGTTTTGGGTGCCTAGACAAACCAGTACTTTTCCACCATTCAGTCGCACCTTCCTTAAGCTGTAAAGCAGCGATACGTACCTTCTCAGACTCTGTACATGAGATCTTTTGCATCAACTGTTCGATGTGGGAAAACCAATATGCTATTTTAACAGGTTCACCTGTTCCATCATAACTGTCAGGCTTCATGGACAAGAAAGTTTTCAAGGCCCGAGAAAAATTCATACTTTGAACAGGTGGAAGCTCTTGAGGGTATTCCACTTCTATATTTCCCACATGTCCACTTTCTTCAACTTCAGGTGCAACATTTTGAGCAGTTGGGAGAACAGACTGAATAGTTTGAAGCATTAAATTCTTCAAAGTCTCCATAGTTTCCTCATCGAACACTATATTCCTTCTAACCTTCGGATCAGGTTGATTCGCAGGATTTTGAGACTCTCCTCTCTCCTTAGAATTCCTACCTGAACCATCCCCTTGCTCAGATCTTCCTGTGTTTACCATCTGAATGAAACAACAAAAGACAAAACTTCCTTTATTCCACAACAAAGATAAGAAATCAAAGAGGCATATATATACACAAAACTTCCATTTATTTATATCACATCATACACCAACTCTATTTTACAACTCTGCTCTGCAAACAAGGTCAAAACCAACTTATTTACATAAAGGGACTTGTACTTCCACAAACCATTATATCAACCATTATTTACATTCTATAAAGGCACATTTGAAACCACAACTTCTTAAACCTTACAACAAACCTTAATTTACATCTAAGAAAACCGACAAAACCAACTTATCCATCTTGACTCGTTCATGCCCTTATCCATTCCTCACTACATTGCGGGAGGATGACAAAAGTTATCTAAAAAGTCAGCATCAAACTGCAAAGGATCTTTTAAGGCATTCTGATCGTATAGGAGTGATTCCCCTTGCTCCAGTTTCCTATAGAAGAGGTTTCTACGCGGAGGGCTTAAATGCAGTCCCGCAATGCCCCAGATAAAAAGATCTTCATAAGGTTCCAATTCTCGCTTCCAGGCTTGCACGGCATTCATTAACCTTTCTGTCTTTACCTCAAATTTCACAAATTGAGTTCTCCCAGAGGATATCCAATCCTCCCAAGATTGTATTATCATAGGATTTCCACCTTCAGTTTCCTGAACCTGATCTTTACCAGAAGAACTAGGACCTGCCGACCCTACTATCTGCTGAGGATAGTTATCCATAGAAGGGAAAAACCGTTGAGATGAAGTATACACTCCAGACTCATGCGAAGATAGCGAAGATTGACTGGAATTCGAATACCGTATCTGCTCTGATTGTGGAGCCTCTTCTTCCTCAGGGTCTTCTTCCTCACTCGAGATGACTATAGGGTTCACTCCCACACCCAATTCCTCATCGCTGGGTATGTCTACATATTCAATTTCCATTCTTGGTGAAGCTGGAAACCCTTTGATTAAACTTACTCTAGAAGATTCTGCTTCATCAACTGTGGGTGCTCCATTCTTCGCTCTTTTTCCGAGCTCATCATTACTATGCTGCCCTTGGTTCCTCTTCATTTCCTTGGAAAAAAAAACAAGCAAAAGAATTTAGAATCTCCACAATTCTATTCATCAAAACTTCAAACCTATTTCCAAGATTTAAAAGATATCAACTGGTAATCTATTTTTAGAGAACCTTCGGCTCTGATACCACTTCTGTAACACCCCCTCCCTATTGTACTTGAGGTGTTACCGCCAGTAACCCTAATTAGTCCTAATCCAAGGTTACCCAAGGCTTTAAAACTTATAATCACAACAAGTATTACAACACTTTATTACAAACCATAGTATGACTTCCTTCCATACACAAAATCCTAACCACAACTTGGGCAAAAGTAAAATATTTACAACAGACTTGTTCTTCTTCAAGCGACCACTTTCAAAACCTTTTTACATTCTAAACTCCTTGGCTAGCCTTCTCTTCGCGGATTAACTTCTTTAGTAGTTGATGCGTCGTATACAAACGGTGGGCACCAGCCGGCCATGCAATTGAATAAGGTGGTCGGATTAGTCTAATGAAAGACTAAGCAAGTGGAGAAAATGACTGGTTCCTATGGTAGTGACTAAACATATTGGCATCGAAATCCGAATGACAACCGGTCGATGATCCAACAGTTAGCAGTCCCATAGAGGATAAGAAATGAGGTATGCATAATCAAAAGATAGGACACCACAACTTGCGGTTCCATTATGAAACATGAACAATTGTTGGGAACTTATATTAATCACACAGTATTTTTAAAAGCCTTCATCGACTAATCAGATTGACTTAATCAGAGTTTGATTAAGAATCATTCATAACCGGGAGTAAGAATGGTTGTCGGATAGACTAACCATTTGGGTACATTAATGTGCTTAACGCACTTATCTTGTATTACTTTCAACACTTTTCACAACCAAGTTGGTAACTTTTAAGCGGCTAAAACCGCAGAGAATCCACCTGTACATGGAGACGTCAAGATGAGAGGGATGAATTCCATGATCATTGACGAACACCTAGTACCAATTTGCACTTAGCTAGAGTGCACGAACACCTCCTTTGGCGTTGAGCGAGGTATGAGTCATGACCCGAATGTTGGGATATGATAGTAACGAGCTAAACCTCCCAACATAAACTGTGTTATAAAGAGGTCATCGGAGACTCGGCTCCTACCCCTGAAACTAATTTACTTCACAACAATGCCTCAGCATGAGACAACATACAAGGTCGCATATAACGGACCTAAATCCAGTTCTAGCGCAAACTGAATAAACAACATGGTCATTATTTCTAACAATATAACAACCTATCATATTTTATTAAGCATACAAGTTGTTCCCAACACAAATATTAAATGGGATTCAATTCCTCATTTAATAATATTAATGCAAGAGCGAACCGTCCACTTGCCTTATAAGGCGTGCTCTACGCTCACAACGATTCCAACAGAAATCTTTATCTGCCTTCTGTCAATTATAACAACAGATTCTTCAACCACAAGCTCATGGATACAATTCTTAGTTGTATAATCCAATTCTACAATTTCCTAATCGATAAAAGATTTGATTTCCGAATATCGATATATATATATATATATCCTTAGTTTTCATGCTTCAAGGAGCCATCTTGGCGGATTTATAACTAATTATCCGCTTCACTTTTGAAACAATTTTCTAAATAAAAATTGTTCATTAGTAGCAGTTCTACAAGATTACCAAATTTCAGATCAAACAGATTAACCACGAATCCTGAGTAATTATCCGAAGTCCTTTACCTGACAATCGATGTCTAAACTTGTCTTCGCTATAAGTAATAATCCAGACGTCCGTTTCTCGAGAGGTTTGAACCTGTGGAACCGTATCAACGTCAAGATTATAAAAACCATAAATTTACTTAGTAAAGCGGACCCGAAAGGTCCTTTCGGTGGCTCCGTAACCACCCCGCTAATTAATTTCGAGCGTTAATACCCTCACTCGAACTTCGAGCTTGTTCGGCTCGATGGTGGTTCGACCCAAGGACCCGAGGTGGCGGTGTGGTGTCCGGTGGCAACCCCTGGTGGTGGGTGGTGGTCGGCGAGCTGTTGTTCGCCGGCGGCGGGGCGGCGAGGCAGAAGAAGGAAGCCGAAGGTGACGCTCAACTCCTTCCCCCGAGTCCGACGTCGTCCTAATTCGTCTCCCTGCTGGTTCGGTTTCCAACTGCTCGGCTTTACACAAAGAAGAGGAGGAGGAGATGAGGGTGGTGGATGGCAAGGTGGTGGCTATGAAATCGCCGACGGTGGAGGATTGAAATCAACCCAAACTCGTCGTTCCGGCCGTGCTCTCTAACTCTCTCTCTCGGCTGGATTTGGATGGGAGAAGATAACTTTGAAAAGTCAAAGTGATGAATTTACATGAATTCTATCTCCCAAGCAAACCTTCGGTGTTAAGCAAAGACGTCAAATGCAATTTTTTTCCGTCCCGAAACGGGACTCGCGTTAAAGTGGTAAAATTATGTACCTCGGGTGGAAAAACTCACTAAACGAAAAACGTCCCGAAAATTATGTAGACTAATAAAACCAATTTTTCATGATTTTATCTTGCTACCTTCAATTTTTAAGGCTTCCGTTTCGTATTTTACATTCCTTCCGGTACATAATTAAAAAGACGGCTTATCCAATAAATATTCTTTTTCCACTGAAAAATCCTAGAATTCACACCGATCCATAAAATCATTTCTTTGTGATTTTAGGATATCACCAAGAATTTTCTAGGATTTAATCTCCAACAAAAATATTGGATTAAGCGTTAAAACGGACAAAAAGGTTAAAAAGATATCCGAGAAAAATTCGAAAATATCCTTAAAAACCGCAGCTATTACAAAGTTCAGCTGGCATTACTCTGTATTTCTAGAATATGTTAATATTAGCTGGAATATTAGAAAATCCTGGAAATTTTTGTGTGCTAAAGACTGCTTGGGTGTTAAAAAACAAAAAACCTGTAATAGATTCCAAGATTTTAAGCATGTTGATGATAGAGATGCAGGAGAAGGGGTGAATGAATTAGAAAGACTACATGTGCAAATTACCCAAACACTTGTAAATTACAATAATACAGGGAGACCAATTGTTAATTATCGATATAAGGTGTTTGCCAAACCAGGGTGCATTAATTATAAAATAAACAAGGTGTGGTGGCATGTTCTGGAGTGTAAGTTAAACCTCAGTTTCAGTGGAATAGTAATAATTACCTTATTGATTATTTCTATAGGAGAATTGTGTGGTAATTATATTAACTATACAAATGAGATGAGAAGGAAATCATTATTGAGTACAATGGTGTGTGGCCATAATGCTAAAGAAGGAATTCATTATAGAATCCAGGTTTACAGGATCCTCGACTATGTGGTTATTGAAGTGGATTGGGATTTTATGGATTATCCCAATCTTTTAAAAAACAAATTATTATGAAGATAAGCCTATGGAACTGTAGGGGTATAGGACGTAAGTCGTTCTGGCCAGAGGCTGATTCCTTTTGCAAAATAGAGGGCATTCAAATCATGGCTTTAGTTGAAACAAAAACAGACCAAACTCCGTCAGATCAGGTGTGGCGGAGGGCAGGTTTTGATAATATTGTCTGGTCTCCGGCTACTGGTAGGGCGGGGGGCATTTGTGTCCTTTGGAAGGAACATCAATTTATCAATGAAAGAATTGAACTAATCGTTCAGGAACCTCGTTATGTCGCTCTAAAATATGCGAACCTAGTAACTAGATATACCCTAGTGATTTTCTTTGTATATGCTCCCCCTCAAGAAAATGACAAGGATAACTTCTGGAGACAACTAACACAAACAATAAACCAAATACAACTTCCGACCATTGTCATGGGGGATCTTAATGAAATCCAAGACCCAAGTGAAAAAAAGGGTGGTGCCCAAACAGATCCAAATAGATTTGAAAGATTACTTAATTTCAAGGGTAATTGTAATTTATTTGACATTCCGGTCATTGGGAGTATTTTTACTTGGAGGAAAAATAAGACCGAGATTGACAATATTTACGAAAAATTGGATCGAACCCTTGTCTGTTCTCAAATCCTTCAATGGTTCCCTGACATAGCAACAAAGAACTATGCATTCTCGTCTTCAGATCATAGTAAAATAGTGATTGAGTTAAGTAATGGAGCTATTACGAAAGCACAACCCTTTAAATTTGAAAATATGTGGATGAAGAGGAAAGATTTCAGAAATATAGTTCGACAAGCTTGGAGGTTGTCGGTGGATGGTTCTAACATGTTTAAACTAGTTAAGAAAACACAACTACTGAAAGCACACGCGAAACAATGGAATAAAAGAACTTTCGGAAACACCTTTGAACAAATAAAGATAATTGAAAAGGATCTAATAGAGTTACAACAAAGAATACTTCTCTCTCCCGAGGAGAGTATTATTAAAAAACAGTTAAGATTAATTAACAAAAAGGAAAACATACTTAATTTCCATAAAACTTATTGGCGACAACGAGCAAAAACGAAACATATAAAACTTACGGACTCTAATATAGGATATTTCCACAAAGTTGCAAGTGGTAGAAGAAATAGGAAGATAATTAAAGAAATTACTTCGACAGAAGGAACCCAGATTATAGGAGAAGAAAATATCCGAGAGGAAATTAGAAAGGAGTTTAAAGCTAGATATAAAAAAGAGCAGACTAACTATGAAACATTCAGACAATACTCAGATTTAATTACAAAAGAAATCACGGATGAAGACAACAAGGAACTGACTAGACAAGTGGCAAATGAAGAAATAAGAAGTGCTCTTATGCAAATGAACTCTGAAAAATCCCCGGGCCCTGATGGCATGTCGGCCGGATTTTATAAGAAATATTGGGATATAGTAGGACCAAGTGTGATTAAAGCAATCAAAAGCTTCTTTCATTCGGGTAAAATTCTTAAACAAATAAACCATACTTTTATAACGCTAATACCAAAAAGAGAGAACCCTAGTACTACTAACCATTACCGACCAATAAGTTTATGCTCTACTATTTATAAACTGATCGCCAAAATTATTACTGAAAGACTTAAAAAGGTGATGCCAAAATTGACTCACCCTCTTCAGGGTGCCTTTGTAGCCAAAAGATCAATCCATGACAATGTTCTGATTGCCCATGAGATTTTCCATTCTTTTAAAAGTAAAAAAGGTAAAGACGGGTGGGTGGCAATAAAATTAGACATGGAGAAGGCCTATGATAGACTAGACTGGGAGTTCACCTTTGAAATTCTAAAGAAATTCGGCTTTGATAGCAAATTTATATGGTGGATTAAAGAATGTATACAAACGGTTTCATTTTCAGTCCTGGTTAATAATAGTCCCACTGAATTGTTCTTCCCCGAAAGGGGATTGAGGCAAGGAGACCCGCTCTCACCGTTCCTCTTTATCCTAGCTACTGAGATACTCGCAAGAAAACTACAAGAGACGAGTAGTATAGACAAAAATACGATTGGAATTCCGCTAACCCGCTCAGGAACTAAAATTCCGTTTCTCGCTTTTGCAGACGACATTATCATTTTCTCTCGAGCCAATCAAACAGCTTGTCTTAAAACAAAAAAGATTATTGAGGAATACTGTGCGATATCGGGACAAAGAGTAAACTACCATAAAATCCGCATTTCAAACATCAAAAAATGTGGATAATTCCCAAAAAAATAGAATTCAACAAACTTTAGGCATAACAGGAATGATTGATTTAGAATCATATCTGGGATGCCCAATCATCAATGGACGGGTTAATCGAGACACTTTCAAGGATACAATCGGGAAAACTAAAACACAACTAGCTAAATGGAAAGCTAACACTTTGTCTCAAGAAGGACGAACGACTCTTATTAGATCCAATCTAGCTACAAAACCAAATTTCATTATGCAAAGCTTCATGCTCCAAACAATGTTCATAAGGAATTGGACCAAATCAACAGAACCTTTTTTTGGAATAAGGATATCCATTATAAACCCCTGATTGGGTGGGATAAAATTTGTAAACCAAAGACGTATGGAGGACTAGGAATCCGGAAAACTGAACATGTAAACCAAGCCATGCAAATGAAACTCCTTTGGAAATTATTGGCAGAACCAGATAACATGTGGGTTAAGCTAATGAAGGAAAAATATCTAAAAGGAACATCAATCCTTACCTACAAAAAACAAACAAATACATCTTGGCAATGGACAAAATTAATGAATCTAAGAGAAGAATTCTTTAAAGGACTTATTTGGAAAGTTGGTGATGGACGGACTATAAGATTTTGGAAAGATAAATGGCTCATGTCGGAGTCACTCGATAAATTTGCATTATTTCCGAAATCTGTGAACGAGTCTACTCTTGTTGAAGAATTTATTAACAATAATAGAGAATGGAGATATGATGTTTTAAAACGCATGCTTCCAACACACATAGTCAATCAAATCAGTGAAGTCCCAATACCGGATAACTGGATCCGAGATCGACTATATTGGGCCCCTAGCAAAAATGGGTGGTTTTCGACGGCTTCAACCATAGAACTATTAACTGGAGTTCACCGGCAAACCCCACATCCTAATAATTGGATATGGAAACTTGATGTTTACCCTAAAGTCAAAAATTTCTTATGGAAAGTTGTTCAGAATGGTCTTCCTACGAAAGCAAGACTACAAGAGAAAGGTGTTGACACCCCTCCAGGATATCTAATGTGCAATTGTACACATGAAGATATAGGTCATCTGCTCATAGAATGTCCGCACACGAAGAAACTAGTTAAGACAATTAACATAAAAACAGAGGCCATTATTAGAAATTGGGATATAAGAAATAAATCGGCTGGGGTGATCATTAATGAATTAAGTAAGGTCATGGATAAAAATGAATTTATAGAACTGGCTGTTTGTTGGTGGTGTGTTTGGCATCAAAGGAACAAATTAGTTTTCCAACAAACCCCAGATGACTTCATCTTAAATTTAGAACAATACACAAAAAATCAAATTGCCCAATGGGATATATCAAAAAGATGGGAAGAAGATGAAGAAAGATTAGAACAGAAAACAAAAATTGAACAAGCTAGGAAGAAAAGAAAAAAGGAGAAGTGGATGAAACCACCTAATAATCACCTGAAATTAAATTTTGATGGGTCCAAACTCAATTCATGTCCAGCAACTTCAGGTTTCGTAATTCGAGATCACAATGCAGAAATTGTTGGTATAGGCACAAAGAAACAAGGAGCTATCTCGATTTTAAAAGCGGAAACGAATGCATTAAGGGAAGGAATTAAGGAAGCACGGAGATTAGGTATAGAAAATATTGAAATAGAAGGAGATAATCTCACTGTTATTAATGCCATTAAAAACAATGGAAGATGTCCATGGGAAATCGAAATGCTAATATCGGATATCTTAGCCTCCTTACAACAATTCACATTTGTTTCAGTTCGACACGTGGGTAGGGATTGTAATGTTGTGGCCGACAAAATCTCTAAGTTGGGCCATAGTATCCCTACCAACCTCCTTCTAGATAATCTAGAGCTTCTAGCTCTCATCCGCAAGGATGCCCTAGGACGTCCCCCTTAGGGGTCTCCTAATCTTTACCGATTCAAAAAAAAAAAAAAAAGAATAGCTTGGCGCGGTCGTTGCCGACGACGATCTCGTGCCATGGGAGCATCATCTCGGCATGAGCGTCGGTGTGATAAGAGGGCAACACCGAGCGTGGTAGTGAACGGGATGTGCATAAGGCACACAAAATTGATGAATTAACTTTAGATTAAAATTGGGTATTATGATATTGTGTACATGATATATAAGTGATATGGTAGGCTAAGGCCTCTCTAGTTGCTCTGTTGCTGATACAATTACCGTGGTATATGTAGACCATGAATCAACAGAAGGAGCAAAAGTTGTTCATGGTAATGAGCTAGGGAAAAATTATGGGGATTGGAAATAATTTTAGATGGTTTAGTAATTAAAAAGACATGTATTTATCATGTGGATAATGAAGTGGAAAAAATTCGCCATGTGGAATATGAAGTGGAAATTAATTAATTGTATAATTTGTTTGGAGCAAGGATAAAATGCCACGTGGTAAAATCCTACGTGGATTAATATTGGGATGCCATGTGGCGAAATCTGATGTGGCGCAATGAGAAGGCTCGAATCCTTAGCGGTTTTAATTATATATATAGATTATACGGTCTCGGTATGCAAATATGCATATAAAGGGATCCGAAGAAGAATTTTGCTGAAAAAACAAACGCACAAAACCAAGCGGGCGAGAGAAGGAAGTGACAACTGACATGGCCCCCTGTCCCCTTCAATTTAATATTTCCGCTCTTTCCCTCTTCTTTCGCCCCCTTCATCTTCTTCCTCACAATCAGTCGCAATCCAAATCTCCCTATGCTTAGGGTTTGGGATTGCTAGGTCAATCGAAGATAAGCTTCCAAGGTAACATGTCGTTTTGCTTGCCTGTCTCTCTGGATATTTCGCTGTTGTGGTTGGAATTTTCTACGCTGGAAGTTTCGGAAAAAAGGAATTATAATGAATTTTAATTAATTAACGCAAACGCATTTTTCGGTGGCCATTCGTTTTCGTCCGATTCGATTTTGGATTTGTCCTCGCCCTCTTATATTTGAACCCCCACGAATTCCTCTTTTGGGAACCTATGGTATTTTTCACTGTTTCAGATTTTTGGTATGTCAAACTACCAAAAATTTGAAACCTCAAATTTATTCTAGTTTCGGTAGGTTTCGTTGATTATTCTACCAAAAAAGGTTTCTGTGATTAATCTCCCAAGCAATTCTTTGGTAGCGGAGGGGAGATTTGGATGCGCAACATAAGCAGGATGATTCTCCTGTGTTTTGTGGACAACGTTATCTCTTGGTGTAAATTAAGAGCTTGTACATCTTGGACTCTTTGTAATTTGTTCAAGTCGGCTGGTGGTTCTTCCTGACAAAGTTTTTTCATTAGGGAGATAGCTTTTGTACATATCTGAACAAAAGGAATACCGCGTGCTCAAAATCGTTTAGGAATCGAAGAAAGGATGGCTTGCTTACACGATCACAGTTGCGAGGATCATGATTGCTCTTCCGATTGGTCTCTTTACAAGCACATCGACCTTCCAAAGGTACTCTGCTCCCGCTCATCTTGATGTGTGTATTTCTACGGTTAGTTTAAGTTAGTACTTACTATTGTATCCGATTCATTTTCTTCTAGCATTCGAAAATTGCAATTTGTTTCCTGCAAATATTTCGTTTTGATTTACCGGAGTTGAGATGCTTCCCCTTGTTCTTTAAGTTTCGAAATTGTCTAGGCTTAATATGAGTCGAAATCTTTGCTCGTAAAATGCTTGTTGTGGGTGGTCGGACGTGTACAAGGAGTCTTCTTGATATTGTGCTGCAATACTTTCCTTGGAAAGGAGGCTATTCTCATTGCTGCAGCTGACAATTCGGAAGATGATTTACTTTTAGGGCTACTATACAGTAACTTACAGGGTTAAGCTAGATTAAGCTAGATTGTGCTAAAAGTTGTTAGTTGTGGCATCTAGGATGGGTATAAGCAAGACAATCTGTTGTTGGAAATTTAAAAGCGGAGGGACTGAATGAGCAATGATGAGATCCTGTGAAAACTGAAATCAAAGTCGAAGGTAGCCAAAGACAATTCCTAGAGTAATCTTCTTATGTGTGATTAACATTGAGCTTAGACAAGGCTTTTATAGATATTTTCAGTTAAAGGTTTTGCTTTACCATTCTTACTTAATCATTCATTTAAGTGGCATAAAATTGTTTGGTGAACATTAGTTATAATCATTTGCATGTGATGATTGCTACAAATAAGCAGCTGTTCCTAATGGTGGAGTTCATTCATATTTGTTTTGTTCCATTTTTTGCCTCAGTTCAAATTGTTCATTCATATTAGTTATAATCGTTTTTTCAGTTTTATGTACTGCTTTCTCCACTGTTTCGTTTCCAAATATGGTACATTACCATGTCTTTATTAAATTCTTTATAATAGCCTTTGATATCCTCCTGGTGGCTTTTTTCTACTGGTATTGTGTTTTTTTGTGCTGGATTTTCAGAACCATCCTTTTAGGATGGCAAACACCTTCACTTTTGTGTTGACTTTTAATGCGATTACAATTCAGTTTAGCCTGGCTTCAAGTGCCTTTTTCCTGCTGGTTTTGTAATGCTTTAATGGTTGAAGGTTTTGTTCAGATTCTGGCTACATGATGGATAAATGTGTTGCTGATTTTTCCTGCTTTTGTGGAGTTTTTTCTGCTTTTTTTTTTTTTTTGCTTCCCTTGCTGAATTTTCAGCTTCTTCAGTTTAGGAGAATAAGCACCTTTACTTTTGTGTTAATTTTTTAATCTAGATTGTACTTTTCATGGTCCTAAAATGGTTGGCTCCTAATTTCAGTTTAGGGTTTAAAAACTTAATTTTTTTTGGGTTGGCCTTCATTAAGTTCCTCAATTGGGTGTTCTTGGTCTAATTGAGGTCTATTTTTTTAATTTTCATATAGGAAGGGGGAGATGTATATCAAATTTATCTTTTATTGGGATGTTTTATCTTCATTTTCCCTGCACATTACTGACATTCTTTCTATGTTTTTATGCTGACTTTTAGATTTTGATGCATATTTTCTTAGCTATGCAATATAGTAGCAGGTAGTAATGAGTTAGCTAATGACAGTTCCCAGCATTTCCAATTTCATGCAACTAATTCATTAGATTATTTCTAATTTGCATGATTTTAACGGAAAGTTAGTTGAGAGGGCTCAGCCATTTAATGTCAAAATCACACTATTACTAATTAGTCATTAAGAATATATGAGGATAGGGGTTATGAAACCAGCCACTCATCATTTCAATGTATTTTTTTTAATATTTTTTCACTTACTCTTAATGTTGTGAAATTTCAATACATAATTTTATTGAGGTTTACTAACAGGAGCTTTCAAATCTATTTGGACCTTGTTCAATAAATCCAAATTCTAGATGTTGAACTTTATTTTTATTTGACTGTCTCCCATGACATAATCTGCACACATTATATTAGGAATTTTGCAAGAAATGAATGCTGAAACTGTTTAATAGACTCTAGATGTAGTCCATGATAGCAGAAAGTTGCACCTGATTGTCTATTTGGAGCTACATCAGTACGTGCATATAGCATTTGGATTAGCTATTGTATAGGACATCCATTCTTATCAATATATTTGTAAATATAATTCTGTGCTACTCATTTTTGTCAATATGTGTTTGCTAATATTAATTATCAGCATGTAACTTCTGCAAGTATGACTCATAATGTTCTAGACTTGATTTCATTTCTAAACAATTAAAGAAAAAAAAAACCAGAACTAAAAAAAAAAAGAATGTGACTTTCAAGAAAGACTATATATGACATTTAGAGGCTACAGACAAAAGGTTTTCACAACTTTCATTCATCTTTAATTTTATTTTTTTGGATAATAAATGTTGGATAGGAGCTACAAATATAGATAACTGATGGAATAATGCTGCTAGGCTTTTTTATGCATATGATCACAGTGAAAACAAATATATATATATATATATATATATATATATATATATATATTTATATATATAGAGATATATGTATGTATATATCCTTAAAAAGGACCCACAAAATAAACTTCAATTCTTAATTCAGATGTAGATGTAACTGTTGAATCTCTTTGTAGGTTGTGTATTATATTGTATGGAGTTGTAAGATGGAAATATTTTAATGGTGGTTGCCCTAATTAAATTTCTAAATTTTTCATGTAGAGTTGTGGGTTAGTTGAATTTGACCAGCTTATGCGAAATTATGTAATTTTTTTTGTTATGCATACCTTTTAGTGTTCTGTGAGGAAATAATTGATATACTCCATCAAAGCATAAAGTTAAAATAAGCCTGCATATGAAGTACAACTGAGTTAGCCCGCAAAATCTTGTACAAACATTGGTCGTGAGGATAGAAGAACCACAATTGATTCTCACCTAGAAGACACCTCAGTCAAAGATAATGCAATCGTGACTTCAAACACGATAAAAATGCATCAATACCTAATTGGCTGAGATTCAATATATTGTATAAGTCCTTTTCGTCACAAATCATTACCTATGGTCATCTCTTACGAGTCCGCATTTTCCTATCCTGTATACATTATTTCATACCAATAGTCACAAAATTCATATGGGCTACTGAGGAGTAAACAATGATCTTCTTAAGATCGATCTGTCTTGAAGTGGTCAAGGATTGTGTATATAGAGGCGGGTTCGGTGAGTGAAGAAATAACGAGCGATATGTAAAAAGAAGGTCCGATTACGCCTATTCCTAATCCGAAATGGAATGTAAGTACGTAGGGTTGATGAGGGTGCTAAAATTTACAGATAAAGAAAGGTAACAAAGATAAAAGGAATAGTGAATAACTATGTGAATAGGGAAAAGGGATTTCTGATATATGATTGAATATTGTAAGGATAAGAGATAGATTTGAGCATAAAACATACACTGTGAGAGTTACTATCCTCTTAGGTTTTAACTTTTGCTTGCAAATCAGAAACCCTATTTTCAGTAACAACATTTGAAACTGTTAGAATGTTATGATGAAACTTGTAGTTGGGGGTTGGTGGTGGTTATTCTATGTTATTTTAGTTGTCAATTTGTGATCATCTGCTTATATAAATGTCATTCTCCTTCCACGAATGATATGCAGTTCACTGAAAGCGTGAAGGGTTATGTTTCAGCTCATGTTGCTTTTTGAATTTAGACCTCCTGCTTGAGGTGTGGAGATAAATAGCTGCTCGTTAAACTATTTAACTGGTGTATCTTGGCCTCTGGAATGGGTTACTTGTTAGTTAACATTCTTATACCAAATACCTTGTAGAATCTAATATTAGGATCCAACATTGTTGATTTTCTACATATGGATTAATGACAAAGAACCATTGTAAGAATCTGTTAGTATCTATTATATGCTCATTATATTTTCTTCCTCGTCATGAGAAACCTTGCAGTATAGTAAAACAAATATATTCCAGCTCTTCAGTTGTGTTCCGTTTGTGGCTTTGTGCTATACTCCCAGTTGTTTTATTGTTTATTGGTTACAGGTGAATGCTTTGAATGAGGCTGTTGCAGGTAGGGCTCAGTCAGTCTTTAGAGCTTGGGAGCAACGTCTTAATACTTCAGAAGTAAGTCAATGCTAAAAAAGTTGAACTAATTGTCATTTATATCATGCAACTATTGGTGTTCACCGGGGAGAGGGGGGGGGGGGGGGGGGGGGGGGAGCTCTGGGTTTGCAAATACGGGTAGAATTTTAAGCATTATCTTCTTCTTTTCTTTATTTGTGGTGCGTGAATATGTGTGTGTATGTGTGTGTATATATCCTTTTGATCACAGGGATACCTGGAGAGCAATGTGGGTGATCCTGAGTTGATTATATTCATCCCGTAAGCAACTCGTATTTTATTAGCTATAAACTTACAATTTTCTGATGTTTTCATCATTCATATGATACAGTACTTATTCATTGCTGAATTTCAAGTTTTATGTTTCCCTAATATTTTGGAAAGTTGAGTCCTATCCAGAATTTAAAAATATCTTTATTCTCATGTTCTCTACAAAATGCAAACAGGTTTACGTCTGATGTTAAGATCAAGAGCATATCAGTTGTAGGTGGTGCTGATGGAACAAGTCCTTCCAAAATGAGAGCGTATGTTATATGAGTTTTTTTTTGTTGCCCTTTTCTCTTCTGTGTTAAGGACACAAATTTCTAAGAAAGAACATGGAAAAGGCAATTTGCCCGTCATTATATTTTCTTTCATTAACCTTAAAACTACTTCCTACAGCCAAGTAGAAATATATGTTCTTTTGCTGCTGGGAGAGATAATTGAAGGGAAATGATTGGGATAAATTTACCCCCTTGATTTCATTAATTGCACTAGATACATTATATATAGAGAGCACGAATGCCCTGGAGTGAGACATGTGTCTACCGCTAGGATGATTCTAGAATTTGGGAGAGGTGTCCTACAAGATATTTAGCATGCACATGATATTTGTCTCGTTTTATACATGGTGTGTTACTATTTTCCCATGAAGCTCTTTTGGTCAATCTTTAGTAAGTTGAGTTTTGATCTGGTATTGCTCTTTTCTGGCATCCACCTATTATCTGCTATATAATCATGTCATCTTAAGATAAATAGTCACTGATCTCTATTTCTCACGTATGTATTTGATGGTATACAACTATACATTTCTCTATTCACTTACGAGTGATGAGAAGTAATTCTGCATCATACCTCTAATAGTCTATTGGTTCCAGTGCTGAACCGACATTTATGTATTAATATGAGTACTAAAAGTTTCTGCTAATTGTTTATACTTTTTTCATGTCACTAAGGCAAAATGTAACATTTCTGACATTTAGGTTTATCAACCGAAATGGAATTGACTTCTCAGATGCTCAAAGTATGCAAGCTGTTCAGGTATTCTCCTATTTATCAAGATACAGACTGTGAAATGCATTTTGCTATTCTTGATCTCCAAGTAAAAACCAGCTAAAGATCCAAATTAAAGATTTATAATAGTTTATCTAGGAATCTTAACAACTTTATTGTTGATTCTGCATCTTACGATGAAACTTTTGCTTTGCTTTAAGGAGTGGGACTTGGCTGAAAACCTGCAAGGAGTTTTGGAATATCAGACAAGGTAATTTCTTGGGTAGCTTGTACGTACTTTGGAGCAGTCTCTTTTGAATCTTTCGTACAAAATTTATCTGAACTGCATATGAATATATTATGCATCTAGTACTAAAAATCGCATCCTACAACACTAGGTATAGCTGTTATGACGGTCATATAGGAATAGAATGCATATGAATTCATTTCCACAAATGCATATTTATGTTAGATATAGATCTGATGATAACGATTGTTCTGATGTTGATAGTGAAAAAATGTGTATTTGACCATAAAAGATACAGATAGAGATGATGAATGGAGGCTTCAAGGAGTCAAGCTTGAAAACTTTATACGTCTCTATTGGTCTTCATAGGTCTTATTACCATTTGTTCATATTGTTGTTTAGAATCTAATTCATCTATATCATTATTTCATTTTTTAGTATTATTTTACGAGGGAAAAAGAAAATTTATATTCTTAAAACTCTTACCTATGTGTGTAAGATATGTCAAATATGAGAGGTAGTTTCATTAAGCTTAGGTTGGTTGAATGACTATATTTGGCATAGCTTTTATGTTTTTTTTTTTTTTTTTTTGGTTTAGGTGAAGTTTGTGATAACTGGTAACTATTTCAAAATGTTTGCAATACTTGTCAAAACCATTTGGGCAGGTACTCAAGATTCCAGGGTGTGGGAAATTTGACATTGCATTTTCCTGACAATTTTGGTGCTGATACAACTCAGATACATTACATTGGGCTGAAGGGTGAAGCGACTCAGGTAACATGATCATCAAGCACCAGTATTCTGAGCATGGAGCTATTGAAATATCAGTTCTTTGTCTTCTTCTCTGTCATCATCTCTTCTTCTTTTTGGCACTTAATTTTCAGTTGAAGAGGGATGTTGTTGCAACAATTGTCTATGAGCTTATGCCTAATCCATCTGATCACAAGTGAGTTTATTTGCATTCTTATAAGACCATTGCTTTCAGTGCTTTGTCTCATGGTGTTCAAAATTTGCACAAAAGTAACTATTTTAATGAGGTTCCTTCTGAAAACTGAACTGCTGAAGCTTATGAAAGAGAAATTATACAAAAGATGATGGCCTCCATATATCTAACATGAAGCTTTTGGTGTAAATATGCAGGACTCGTGCAGAGACTGGAGGTGGTCTCTCGCAGATTGAGTAAAAAACATCCCGAGTAGCTTCGGAGACCGTACTTGATCCTCATATTACATGTTCTCTTTTCCATCCATTGCAAATCCATATTGTTGGATTTAAGGTTTCTTCCGAACATAAGAACTAAGCTTCCTAATGCCCTCAAACTCGTTATATTTGACAAAAACTAAAGCTTTATATAACCAATGTGCATACTCCTTGCTAACCAATGTGCATACTCATTTAAAAAGAAAAGAGGGAAATTTCTTCTTATACTTCTTCGTTTTTTCCTTTTCTTTTTAATGTCCTGAAAAAAAAAACTTTTATTTCTCTTGGTATGTTTTAGCTTTTCTTGGTGATGTCCCCTTTTTTGTTCAAACTAGTGTATTTTCCTGTACCCTGTACGGATATAACTTTAATTTTTTTTTCATATCTTATACCAGTATTCGACCATAAAGAATGCCGATCTATTGCAATAGTATAAAACTAAATCAATCCCTAAAAATTAAATCAACTAATATGTATGTAAAAATGAAAACTAATGTATGTAGTTAAATACTACTCCCTCCGTTTTTATAAAATTTGTCTTTTTAGTAATTTGTACACCATTATTTACTAAAAAACTAAGATAGACATGTATTACAAACGGATGGGAGTATGTAATAAGTAAGACAAAGCTACCTGAACAACTTCGACTTTAGATTTTCCTAAAACTTATTATGCTCACATTTGTTTAGTCTATAAAGTCAATGGTATCTCAATATTTGAATTTTAGAGTTTGGTTCAAATGAAATGAACTCTTGTCCTAAAACGAATGTACTTTTTCTAATTCGTAGTATACTTTTCCTATTTCGGAGTGCTTTTTTTTAGGATTTGTACTTTTCGTACTTTGTGGTGCACTTTTTGTACATTTTGTAGTGTACTTTTTCAGATTGCATTTTTTATATTTTGAAATGTACTTTTGTATGAAAAGTGTACTACAAACTAGGAAAAATGTATTCATTTAACATTTTAGGAACTCTTTGAATTTATGTATATATCAACTAATATGTATGTGATCAACTAATATGTATGTGATTTCAATGGTATTATTCTACCGTTTATATTATGGTATTTCAGTACCCTATCCATCCATAAAAAATTGACGTGAATAATTTACTCAAGTACTCAACATTATCCTAATCCACCATTCATTCCATTAAACAACTATTCTAATGGTCATTTACAAATCTTCATCATCATGCCCACAATGGACAATAATATGATATATAAGCAACCAAATCAATCAAGTTTCATCATAATAAACAATACTTGAATGTTTGAACCAAACAAACGCGGTATGCAACTCAAATGGACACTCAGTCTTCATCGAATCTCATTCTTTCTTCACCTCCTTCTTCTTCCCCGGTCTATACTTACATGACCTTGAATAATGCAAAATGATCTTATCGGGTTTGGACGACTTGGTCGTTATGATCATAAATAGACCAAGACTGATCTTTCTAATCTATTGCCTCAACTCTTCCATTTTACCAAACTCATCATTTGTAAAGTACGTAGAGAAGTCGACTTTCATGTGATCATAATACTCACTAGACGGACAAACCTATATGAATAAAACCGAAAACGTATAAACTACACCCGTAATAACTACGAACTTGCAAAATTTCAACAACATTCAAATAAATAACGATGTAATAAAAAAATGATAAACAACAATCAAATAATTATCAATTTATCATGACAATATAACATTGAAATAAAAATCCTACAATGCATAATAAAGTTATCAATCATCATCATTTACAAATTCAATTTCGAGCTTATACTCCAAATTAGGCACGAGGTTAGTAATCGACCAACAACCAACAATTTCAAGTTTCAACCTGAACTAAAATCGATAAATTCGAATTTCAACCAAAGAAATTGCAAAATATAAACTAAACAAATGATATATTATAATTTTAGGATTCAATATGTACTAACCAATTCATCATCGGGAAGATAAACATTGCCAACGGAAGAGGATGACTCCGACGAATATAATGACCCGCTAAATGATGACGTCTCTGTTGTCCCGCTACTCGAAGTCACATCTCAGGAGAAGTAAAATGCACTTTGTCGTATATGATCTCTAGTTTCGTGGTATGAATTAACAATTGAAAAGTGAATAGTAAAAACCACGGAACCCGTAAAAAAAGCGAAATTTGTCGGCGTAAAAATGGTGCTCTTGTGTGGGTTTAGAAACCGTACAAGAGCACCGTTTTTTCAAAAAATTATGCGCGGTTCAACCCGCCCATTATGTGCGGTTTTTCAACCCGCCGATATGACTGTTTATTTTATTGTGCGGGACGAGAACCCGCCCGATTTTTACTGAACCGGGTGTTAATTTTTGTATGGGTTCTGAATGCCTAGTAAGATCGATTTTTTACCGAACCGGGTGTTAATTTTGTATGGGTTTTGAATCCATTCATGGTTTTTCTAAAATCAGATTTTTTTCTGTGCGGGTTATGAACCCACCCTATGGGAGTGCACAACATAAATTTGAGAGTGCGCAAACGAACGACTTTTTTTTAGAAGAAAATACTTGATATCTAAAACCTCATATATGGGTTGATTGAAAAAGTGGACCAATTACCACCAAGCCGTGGTCGTGGGGGACCTATGCACAAAAAACCCGTGGGGACAGGGATCCGCGGGGACCCGCCCCATTAGGGGCGGGGATTCCCCGACTTAATGGGGAACAGGGCAGGGACGGGGATCATTTTCTTATCCTCGATTTTAAACGCGGCGGGGACGGGGAATGTACTATCCGCCCCGAATCCCCGTTATATATACCCGATGTGTTTTTTTTTATTTATAAAACATGGAATAAAAATAGATTTTTCAATATAATTGTAGTTTTTAATTTAAAAACTTATATATATATCTACAAATCATATAATAAAATTTAAAATTTATGTTATTAAATCTGATATTTGTAAATTTTTTTAAAGTTTAAAATATTTTTTTTATAATAAACGGGGTCCCGTTAACAACCCGATAACCGACGGGGATTCCTCGCCCCGATCCCCGCGGGGATTAAACGGGGACGGGGCGGGGATGGAGGGCATAATATTATTCGGGGATTGGGATGGGGAATGCATTCCCCGCCCCGCCCCGCCCCCATGTGCATCCCTAGTGGGGGAGAGCCAACCAGGCCGCCAACCTAACTAAACGGCGTCGTTGCAAAGCAATTGACAGATGTGACCACTTACCGTTGAATTCAAAAATTGAGTATATTTCGCAATTAACACCAGGAAGAAGGCCAAATTTCAATACTTCCGCAAGTCATTCTCCCGTTAATTGATACTCCCTCTTTCCCCATTTGTTTGTCCAGTTTTCTTTTCGGGCGTCCCTTTTTGTTTATCCACTTTCCTTTTATATCTATACTTTTCTTGCATTATTACTCTTATCTGATACTCCCTCCGATTCAAAATAATTGTCGTTTTAGCACTTCAAATTTGATCCATTTTATATGTCGTTTTAGGTTTTCTAGGCAATTGATTAGGGGTGAGTTGTGGAAATTGTTATTGGAATGTGTTTTTATTAATTAATGTGATTCATTCATTGGTTGAAAAAAGGTGATGAGTGGTAAAATTTATAAAAAATTTACCTTTTTGAGTTTAGTTAATGCTTTTCTTAATTCTTGTGTCGAAAGCTAAAACGACAATTATTTTGGATCGGAGGGAGTATCAACTTTTACCCACTTTCCCAATTACCAATACTACTTTACACCTTTTATCCCTATAAAATTACACATACCCCTAATCAATCTCACCTTTTATCCGCTTTCCCAATTGCCAATACTACTTTACACCCTCCTTAATAACCAAAAAAACCGTCCTTTTGGACAAACAAACCGGGACGGAGGGAATATATGCCCACGAAAATTTAGACGTTTGATTTACGGCTAATTCTATGGATTAACCCAAAAAGAAAGATAAAAAAAATAATTACATTTCAGGACTTTTGAGTTGAATGTTTGCAAGCAAGGTTCAAAGTACAAATATATTTGGAAATCATGACAAACTTCATTTTGATAATAACTCAGCATTCTAAACTTTAATTCCTTTTGGATAATTATAATAATTATCCTGTTAATTCCCTCGTTTTGATTGAAAAAAGGGCAAAAAAATAGCTACGAATCCCTATTTGTGTAAAAAAATACCAGCATCAATTGACATGCATGAAACAAAATTTGAAATTCAAGATACAAAGCAAAAGGCAGAATCCATTTTTTAGCTAACAATGATACTGTACTTTTAATAGAATTCAAATAGTGAAACTTGGTCAAACTCTGCCATGATCAAATAGTATTTAATACCAATAATGAACCGCTAAAAGGGGAAAATGGTGATTTCTACCTTAAAATGTTAGCGGGAATTAAATTTAGGCACAGAATTATACGGTCTCGGTATGCAAATATGCATATAAAGGGATCCGAAGAAGAATTTTGCTGAAAAAACAAACGCACAAAACCAAGCGGGCGAGAGAAGGAAGTGACAACTGACATGGCCCCCTGTCCCCTTCAATTTAATATTTCCGCTCTTTCCCTCTTCTTTCGCCCCCTTCATCTTCTTCCTCACAATCAGTCGCAATCCAAATCTCCCTATGCTTAGGGTTTGGGATTGCTAGGTCAATCGAAGATAAGCTTCCAAGGTAACATGTCGTTTTGCTTGCCTGTCTCTCTGGATATTTCGCTGTTGTGGTTGGAATTTTCTACGCTGGAAGTTTCGGAAAAAAGGAATTATAATGAATTTTAATTAATTAACGCAAACGCATTTTTCGGTGGCCATTCGTTTTCGTCCGATTCGATTTTGGATTTGTCCTCGCCCTCTTATATTTGAACCCCCACGAATTCCTCTTTTGGGAACCTATGGTATTTTTCACTGTTTCAGATTTTTGGTATGTCAAACTACCAAAAATTTGAAACCTCTACATATATGTGCGCCTTGGGAGTTGGGAGTTCGGGGGGTTTAATTTAAGTTTATCCGTTTCTGAATTCTGTTTTGTTAATTTATTGTATATTTATTATAGTTTTGGTAGGTTTCGTTGATTATTCTACCAAAAAAGGTTTCCGTGATTAATCTCCCAAGCAATTCTTTGGTAGCGGAGGAGAGATTTGGATGCGCAACATAAGCAGGATGATTCTCCTCTGTTTTGTGGACAACTTCATCTCTTGGTGTAAATTAAGAGCTTGTATTGTGATCATCTTGGAATGTAATTTGTTCAAGTCGGCTGGTGATTCTTCCTGACAAAGTTTTAAGTTTTTTCATTAGGGAGATAGCTTTTGTACAGATCTGTTGATCTGGTCATACCGCTGGCGTAGCTAAGTATTTTGTTCTAATAGTTGCGCTCGTCGTGTAGTTTTTTTATTCCATAGGCTATTCTATAGACCCCAGAGACGATTTTCATGTTTTTGTAGTGAAATAGTTAGTTTTGTGGTAGTGATGGCTGTAGTTGGTGTAGAAAATGTGTCCACAGTGGACTCCTCGATTCTGATGGAGTCCAGGTTGCCGTCTTCGTCTTCATCGGGCCAAAATAGCAATCAAGGGAGGCGGAGCTCCAGGCCATCCTTTTACCTGCAGATTGAGGGTAACAGCACCCGTGAGCGAATTCAGGGTAGGTTGCAGAACTTGAGCTCAAATTTGGCTCATAATCAAGAAGATCATAATAGCCTTGAATTCGATGGTTCAATTGGGAAAGAAAACACAGATGAGAATGCTGGTGAGGATGCCATGGCATTTCAGACTGAACAAGAAGATCATTGCAGGACAACTTCTGAGCAATATTTGGATCTTGGAGAAGCCGAAAGGGAACAAGGGGTTAGGAAAATCATTCGGCAGTGGTCGAATACGGGGATAAATGGCCCTACTAAGAATAGCAGTCCTAGGACTCAATTGCTTGGTGAAACTGAGATTGAGAGGGTCAGGGTTGCAAGAGAGTCAATTCAGATGGCTTGTGAAGGGAGGGATATTTCTGGTGGTAATCTTGAAGAACAAGTGACTGAAATTGGTTCACAAATTGAACTGGTTCCAGAAGAACTGGGTCTTGATAACAATGAAGTTCACCAGACTAGGAAGAAGAGGGAAATTCGTATAGTATGTGGCAGGCAGGCCCTTGTTGACTTATTGAATAAAAACGAGCAGGAAAGGAAAAGAGAGCTTCAGAGTTTGCAGGAGAGCTGCCCAGTTCGCAATTTTGCTTTCCGTAACCGTATTCAGGTCAGGTTGATCTTTTCTTCTTGATGTTAATTTCTTCTGATTTGGAGTATTGGGTTGTAGATAGATTACACAATCACGCCTGTTGTTTTTTCATGGTAGTCTCCAATTGCCTTTGTCATAATTTTTCATAACATCTGTTTTCACCATGTGTTTTTGGGAATGCAATTGTATGGCGGCTACTATATGATAGCAATAGATAGGCTTGAACAATATATTTTCTTTTTGGAGTTTCCTTGCCTCAGGTCATGTCTGTTTTGTATATTTAGTTGTTAATGTTTTTTATGCAACCTAGGCTTGTGACTTATCCCAACTATTGTTTGACTATAATTCAAGAATATGGTGCAGCATTCTTTTATGCTTTTTTTTTTAAAAATAAATTGCCACACTTGTGTATATTTTCAACTGAGCTTATTTGTTCCCATGCTTTTGAGTTGCTGTAGTAATGCTATTCCATGTGATATGCCTAGAGTGTGCAAAAGCAATTTGGTTCTGCATACTGAGCTTAAAGCAGTCACTGTTGGGATTTTGTTTATTATCTTTAGCTCATTTATGTTTCTTTTCTTGACAGTCAGTATTGAGAATTCGGTTGATGCAAAATAGAGGGTCATCTGAAAGAAACAGAAACACCACAGTTGCAGAAAGTGAATTGGGATATTTGAGGCAGCGGCAAACTGTATCTGGTTTGAGGTACACTTTCTGTTTCCCATCAGGCATCAGATTTGTACTGTCTGAGAAATAAGATGCTCAGTTTCATTTGAGAATTAGAATTAACTAAAGCCATATTCTGATTGTTAAATTTCTGAGCTCTCACTTCAGAATCTGGTTGTTAAATTTCTGCACATGATTTTTCAAATCAATATATCAATATCTGATAACAGAGCAAAAATATCACACAAGTCAAGTCAAACCAAAGGGCAACCTAACTGTTGGCTGGAAATTTGCCCGCAACCAATAGAAAAAAAGTTTTTCTGCACTAACGAGGCAAATCTCTTACAAGGAACTTTAACATGATACTTAATGTTAGGCTAGTTCCCTCATATATAGTCTATACACAGCTATACTTGGGTCACTAATTGTGACCAAATCAGACCCTCTCACTGCCCATAATTAAGTGCTTGCTTTTTACCCTTTCATACTTTCATAGTCCCCTCATTGTAGTGCCAGTTGCCCCTTCCTTACCCACTTCACACACAAACCTCAAAAAAACTTTTGGCCTAACATATTCTGAAATGAAATGATTATTGTAAGCACGAAATGGATTATACTTTAATCTCATGCCATTGATATGATGTATTGAATCCTGAAAGGATCCCTATTAAGCAAATGGTGTATATGTGATTTATGTTCTGGAATTATATGATCTTCTTACTTTGATCGTTGATCATCTGTTGAAACTTTTGTGACCTCGGGAATAGGTGTTAACTTCTACGGAGATTTTTCCATGTTTGATTAGTAGATGTCATGCTTTCTCATGATTCTGTGCTGAGATGGAGAATGACTATATGATTGTATGTTAATAATAGAGGGAGCGGTGAAATTGAAATAGATTCCGAAAAATCACGAGGAATAATCTAGGAGATTCAAGTACGAGAGAGATTCCAAAATGCCCGTAATTAAATTTCATAGACCTCAAATGTGGATGTTGTTGCAATTGCAATACCAACTAGCTTTTCAGCTGAGGATGTGTTCTTCAACCTAAATTTCATATCTTATTCTGCAGTAGTATATTGCAGTTTACTGAAAGTTGATCTTTGAACTTCTGTCCTGCTTTATGAATTATTACTTCTTTGGCCTTGAGCCTTATCGCTCTCCAGATTTCAAGGGCTTAACACATTGCTTTATTGACAGAGAAGAGTTCCTCTCACGACTGCAAAACAATGTTCATGTTCAAGATAATGACCATTCTGGTATTTTGCCTAGCAGTGATAGTAGTGTGTCAAGAGAAAATGAGACTCAAGGTAACAGTTCAGTGGTGGCAGCTGATAATGAGCATGAGAAATTGGATGTTGCTAGCAAATATAGCAGATCTGGTCCATCATCAATTTCTACTAGAAACATCTGTAGCTCTGAGGTAAATTTACAAGGATTTGAGAACCAGATAGAAGCAAGCCTGATTCATGATGTCAACGGTGATGGAGAAGAGACTGTCAATGATGAAGTAACTCTAAATACTGATCTCACTGACAATGACTCAGAATCATCTGTGTCTAGAGATAGTGAACATGTTGAGCTTGAAGAAACCAATCAAGCACATTCTGATGTTGGTAATGAAGAGCTTCAACTCCATGATTCATTGTCTAATCCAGAAACGTTTGTGTTTGTGGGAATTGATTGTCCTGAATATAGCAGTGATACACATCAGGCAGTAATATTTCAGGATGCTTCAAGAGTGGAAAATACAGAACATGTCCAGCTTGAAGAAACTCGTGAAGAAATACCTGAGCACCATATACAGCCCAATTCAGTTGATTTGGAAGACCTGGGATCTGAAGATGCACATGCGTGGGACTCGAGTACTCAGGGAGATGAACAAATCACAGAAGATGAGGCTCAAGAATGGATTGGTGGAAGTTCATTCAGTGAGTGGAGAGATGGGAGTCCGGCTGAACTGGATCAAGAACAATGGCATGATGTTGATAGTGATGATCCATCACTTGATAACACTCAAGAAAATGAAAGCAGAGAGCAAAGCCAGCAACAACTTGTAGAATCCTTCTGGCATGAGAGTGCGTCTCAGCAGACTCTCGAGCATTGGTCACCATTAGGTTTGCAAACCGGAGCTTCGTCTACAGAAAGACCTGATATATTCTACTACTCAGATGATGATAATGCACATAACATTGAATTAAGAGAACTTATGAGCAGGAGAAGAGTGTCAAGTCTTCTAAGTAGCGGTTTTCGTGAGAGTCTAGACCAGCTAATACAGTCTTATGTGGAGAGGCAAAGTCATATTCCTGATGATTGGGAGCTACATGAAATGTCACCCCCATCCTTTGTGGGTAATGATCAAGACCATGCCAATACAAACCGCAATGATGATTCCAGTGATATTGATGGACAGACTGATATTTTGGGATCAACTTCTGCGGTTCCTTCTAACAGGACTTGGGAGCAACAATTTCCTGATATCCCTTGGTCAAGAGATATGCATCAGCACCCTGGAACAGTAAGTGCACTCTTTTGTTCTTTTCCTCCTCAGGTATTCATACATGGGAGTGAAAGATTTGCATTGCATGTGAATTGTCAATACTATGTATTCATTGTCCTATTATTTGTCACATCCTGCTATTCTCTTGATCATTTTGATTTTAATATTCAGGAATTTATGAATTTATGTTAGAAATATCTATAAATGTACTTTCTCATTAAATGTACTTTCTCATTTATGATTCCATTAAATTGGCTTTAGGATGAAGTTGGTCCACAGAAATGGGCCTATAATCAATCTTTGTTTTTCTTTATATATAAAGTTAAAGAATTCCATGTTGAGATCTAGAAGGAAATGCCGTTTTTATTTGGTTAGACTTTTTTGGTATTGCTGGGACTTTCTTCTTTGTTGGCCCAATTTTAACCTTTTGATGTTAATGGATTGCTGGGACTTTCTTCTTTGTTGGCCCAATTTTAACCTTTTGATGTTAATGGATTGCTGGGAATTTCAGTTTTCCTTGGGTCTATCAGGCGCATCCTCATGGTATGGATGCCCCCATCCCAGATCGTGCTTGTGCGGGACTATACTGGGGCATGATGTTGATGTTAATGGATTGAAATATGATTATGGGAAATGTGCTTTATTCTTTATAAATTTATAATTAAAATGGCGATATTTTTGATTGGTTTCTGATGTGATAGTGTCTTTTGCTATCTCAATAGGTACTGGAAATGATAAATGATCTGAGGATTGAAATGGCTCAGCTTCAACAACGAATGAACCACATGCAAGGAATGCTGGAGGCCTGCGTGGATGTTCAACTTGAGTTGCAGCGTGCTGTCAGACAAGAAGTTTCTGCAGCCCTAAATCGATCAGTTAATCCATCAGGTAAGCCTTAGCTGGTTCTTCCTTGAAAAAAGATTGAGCTGTGTTTTTCCATCAAATAATACAAAACACATATCTAGTTAGAAAGTCATGACCTTTGGATTGTAAAATTATCCCGAGTGTCTGATGGCAACACTTCTAATGCCTGTCTATATGTTTCAGAATCAGATGAGGTTTTGATTTCGATATCAGGTTCCAAGTGGGATTGGGTGAGAAAAGGGATCTGTTGCATATGCTGTGAAAGTAAAATCGACTCGCTATTGTATAGGTAAGATTAGTTGGCTACCTTCTGATTTGATCTGTTCCACTTGTAAATAAGTAGACTTAATCTTGATCATATTTCCCGTGCATTGTCTTTGCAGATGTGGCCACATGTGTGCTTGCGCCAAATGTGCAGGAATACTCGTAGAAGGCACCGGGAAGTGTCCAATGTGCCTAGCACCTATTGTTGAAGTAATCCGTGCTTATACTCTTCAGTAGAATAAATCAATGAAATGCACCATATAAAAAGGCCCTTTTGATTTTCATACAAATCACAGAAACACCATTTTTTAACACACACATACACAGAAACACACGGAATCCTACTTTACTCTTGCCAAGCAGTATGGTTGATCTTGTACATGATACAGACTCTGATTCCAGTAGCAAATGAACTTTATTTATGTTCATAATCTTCCAGTTAAAAAATACAATTGTTTTGTTCTTTTTTTTTTTTTTACCCGGGTAGAATGTTTTGGGCGACGTTGAAGTTTATTTATTCTGCTCCAAGTTTAAGTTCACGATTTTACAGAAAATTGTACAGAATGCATCTGGGTGTTAAGATCACTGTGATTGGATCCTGTAATGAAAAATATTAAAGAGTACAACTTCTTGCAGTTGATTAAAATGCATCGATTTTCTGATTTTTGTGTTTATTCAACACTTTATTGGTGTGTTACATTGCTGCTCTAGAGTTTGGATTACTGGGTGATAATGATCACACACAGGTACTTATGTACGTATTGATGGGGTGCTAGTACTACTAGTTTAACTTGAGTTAGATTTTTTAATCTTATTGATGGAACGTTGTGCATAGTTGGTGTGGGGGAGGGGATAGGGTGTAGAGAGGCTGGACGGGGCAGATCTGGAGGGCGGGGCGAAGAGGCGGATTAGATGAGGAAGGCGGAGCCGTGGAGGCATGGCGTTCGGTCTACTGGTGACTTATGAGTACCTGAGTGGTGAGGCAGTGTCGTCGTGCCGACCTAAAATAATGGAGGAAGAACTGTTTGTAAGGAAAAGTAAATAATAAAAGGTTTTTAAATCTTCTATCTTATATACATATAAGAATAGGTTGTTGCTCCATTTATTGCTTCATTAATCTAGCTCCCACACACACATGTATAAGGTACTACGATTCTTGATTACAAAATAAATCACATAGCTCATTGGTTGTACGCATTGTAAGATTGTAAATCAACAAAGGATCAAACCTCAATAAAAGCATTTTTTTCCAATAACATAACACAAACATCAATGATCCCTATAATCATAAATTAATTTTATATTTATATTTATATGGTTTTCCTTTATTGTACTACCAATAGATATTCTTATAGATCACTTACATGTAAATAAACTTTTATACTTGCATTTGTACTCTTCGTTAGAAAAATGAATAATCTTATTCTCTCACAGTTTTGTTAAGTTATATATTAATTTTTTTTATCACACTTAAGTTATTATTACTTATCATTCTTATGTATTGTATGTTACTTCCAAAGGAAATAATAAATTCTCCCTTATTTTAAAATGTGCAAATCAAAAAGTGATAAAATATATTTATTTACAATCTTATCTATAATACTATAAGACATTCATTAAAAAAATGAATAATCTTATTCTCTCATAGTTTTGTTAAGTAATATTTTTTTTTAAATGTGCATTTGTTAATTGAAATGATATTTCATAATACATGCACAATATATTCCATATATAAGACAATAAATAATCTGACATTTTATTCCAAACTAAATAAAAAATTCAAAACCAATACATAAATGAGACATTTTATTTCAAATAAAATGACACTTCATAATACGTACATACACTTTATATATAAGCCTAATTAATCTGACATTTTATTACAAAGTAAATACATAAGACAAAATCAATAATCATCTATCTATCGATCTATATCTATAAAACTATAAACTGAAAAAATTGACAATGCTCATATACTTTATAAGATGTTTCATAATTTCATTACAAACATACATATACAAATTAATAAGATCTATACATCTATAAATACAATCACATATGATTACCCAATATATATATATATATATGTATAACATTCTTGAAATACTATTTATTTGACATATATGAGACCTTTTACATTCCGGTAAATTAAAGGGCTCATTTAGTTCAATTTATAATTATCTTAATTTTCAAAAACATGTAGAAACATACAACTTCATAACTGTTATAATAACTCTAACCATTACTCTAAAATTGACCATTAATTTAATGTTTTTATACAAATTCGTAACGGCCATGATAACTCTTACCATTACTCTAAATTCGACCAATAATGTAATGTATTAGTAATATCCTAATTTACTAATTCCTCCATGTCCCCTGCTATATATATATATATATATATATATATATATATATATATATATATATATATATATACTATGAGATAGTCATGAAGTTTTAATCAACCATGAAGGTCTTTTTATTTCTTCTTTTTTGTCCATTATATTCTTCATGTTTTAGACTGAATATGTATTTTTTTAATGGTATTTATGGTTCAAAATTTTAGTTTGAATCATCTTATTACTACATAAAGGTAACATAACAATGGAAAAAAACATCAACATATTTTAACGGAAAACTTAAAAACCTCAACAACTCTCAACATAACTAAATAAGCAAGGAAAATGACACATTTTTACGAAAAAATGACATAACTAAAAATGTAAAAAAAAAAATCTCAACATATTTTTACGAAAAACTTCACCTGTGCGTATGCACGGGCATCATCACTAGTAATACTATAAACTTAGGTTCTTGAGCAATTAATGCTCATACAATTAATAAGATTTTTTATAATTTCATTTCAAGCATATTATATAAATATTTATCATAATAAAGTGTAATAAATGTACATTGGATTCTCAATGAGATATCATCTATAATACTTTATATTCAAAATAGTTATTAATATGTTTCATTTCAACTCTCCTTTTTTTAAATAAATAAATTAAATATCCTTTCATGAAGAATTTTTTTATAATAATACTTATAATAATAGAAACCATTTCTTAAATCTCAATTTTCAAAAAATAAGTGATGTTCCAAACATTGTCATTGTGGAAAAAAAATCACCTATACTCCTAATAGATAAGCTTTTTAAGTTAAACATAATCTTAAAATTATTTTAGAACTAACTTTTTCTTTTTCTTTTTTTAATCAAACAAAAAAAATTGACCAATGTATTGCCTTTGACAAGTCAACATAATTAAAGATTGAAACAACCACCCTTTAATATACATCGGTTACAAACAAGACCTAATTACTGCCACAAAAAAATAATTAGCATTAAAAAATATTTAGTGCTAAATATTTATTGACTTGATTCTAAACAATATAACTTACAAGGAATATGAAGAATCATGTACCATATGTAGTATAAATAGATCTTAGTCAATTTTCATTTCAATCCATATATAGCATAATTGTTTATTGGTGATTTTCCCTCTATATCCAACATCTTGCTCGATCAATTCAAAGTAGGTATGTAGATGCATTATATTACAAATAAGATAATCTTTTCTTATGAAATCTAACATTGTTAGTTATGGATTTTTTCGCTTTAGTGGCTCCTTCTCCTTCCAAGTAGTACAAATAGTGGTGTTTGAGAAGGTAACTAAGTTTCATTTGATCTCATTTTTCTCACCTTGCATATGGACAATAGATATTGTGATTTACGTATAATTTCTGTGAGTTTTGATAATATATCTTTATATTTTTTCTTGACAAAAAAATGTATTTTTATAGTTTCCTGACCAAAAAAATTATTTTTTATGTCATTCATTTTTTCGTGATTATATGTATATTATTGTAACTTTATAACTTTTTTACAATTTTTTCCATGGATTTCTTTATTCATCATCAATAATTCGAAACAATCAATATAAGCTAAATATGAAGAATTGTTCAGCTTTTTTAAAATTATCTTCAAATTGTTTATTAGTATAAATAGTTATTATCACTTTCTCATTTCATATCATATATAACATAATTTGTAATATTTCACCTATCTCCGATTTGTTTTGTTATATGCATAGTATTATTGTTAGAACAATTCTTATGAAACCAACATTAGTTTAACGTGTTTGTACTTCCTTTTGTTGTTATATATGAATTCTTTGATTCGGTGGTTCTTTCACCTCCCAAACTATACAAATTTTGGAGTTTGAGAAGGTAATCAAGATGTTCTTCGTTTCTTCTACCAAAAAATAAAAGATGTTCTTCGTGTCTTTTACTTTGAATAGCATGCAGATAATAGAGCTTTATTTTTATATTATGTTCAAAATTTTGATCATAGATAATAATCTTTTGTGGAAGATTAAATCCATAATGTCTTGATCAGTTATATGAAGCAAGAAAATGCCCCATTTATGAAGGTGTAATGTGTGTTGATAAGTTGGTATATCATTCACATTTATATGAAATCGAAAATGTACCTCAATACCCATTTAGTGCCAACCGCACCTAATTTAATCTTTTTTAAAATTTGGTCATATAGATTTATTGTTTATAAAACTATATTTTTTTCTTAATATTATCCCAATATTCAAAACAAGTAAAAAAAGGTAGATTAAAGTAAAGTTTAAAAAGAGTTTACAAGATGTCAAGTTGTCAGTGAAGAAGAGGCGAGTATGTGGATGTACACACAAAAATACATGGATGTAAGTGTACGTTATCTCCGTATGAAGATATGAAGATAGATTAGGACAACTCTAATGCTTAAGAGCATGTATAAGAAAATTATAGAAAGTTATAAATTCTTGAGCAATATATATTTTTCTTTTTTATTTATTGTAATAATGTAATATATTTACATATAATCAAATTACATCTTTTAATATTTTTGTATTTATATTTATGTTTGTGTTGTGGTTATATTTTTTCCAATATATAGAAGCTATAAGAGATGAAGACTACAAAAAGAGTGATAGTGATTATTTACAACAAGGTACAGTATCAATGTTTTTTAATATTAGTTTTCTATGGATGCTTAAATCTATCGCTAAATAGATATAATACAAAATGGAAAATTATTGCACAATCATATGGTTGAGAATTTACAATTTTATTTTTAAAATACATTAATTTTTACATTCAAAATTTTATTCCTTCTAACTTAACAATAACATACTATAGTTAACATTATATTATCTTTGTACTCAATTAATCAACTACTCTTCAACAATATATTTAATTATTTAAATATTTTTTAATATATGCAAGGCTCATATTAGGGATGATAAATCCCACTAAAGTACAAAAAAATTATATGAAAGGAATATACAAAAAAATTAACTTTGCCTAGATAATATAAACATAATAAATGAGAACCCGTGCGATAGCATGGGCCATCCACCTAGTTTAACATAAAACGGTGTCGTTTAAGAGTTCAACTAAATGATATCTACCCTAATCATCAATATCAATATCAATATACTATAACTAAAGTCAAATCCCTCTATCCTACATGTCGTCCTCTTAACTATGCCACATAGGCGTTTTAATTTTTCCATTTACCTCTTTACCCTTCATTTATTTAAGTATTTACAATTCTTATATTATTAATATAAAATTATATTTAGAGATCTTAAAATTTGGCAAGTTGTGTTAGGAGCATAATCCATTATGGAAAATTTTGATTGAAAATAATAATTATGATATAATTATTATGATATAATTTAAATTTTATGTAGGAACGATGTCATCATATGTATAATTTGTGACTCTTATGTTGATCAATTTACTCCTTATATTGGTAGCACTATCGATGATCCAGTCATTATAATCATACAATTTGCAAGAGTGAAAATTTTTAAAGTTAAGTTTTATGTACAATATAACAATTATATATTATTTAAATATTATTATTTTACTTAATCTGTAATATACTACTTTGTTTATGTAGTGCAAGGGAAATTGGTTAATGCACGTGGTCCTACTAGAGTTTTTATTGATGATCCTCTTATTTCAGACATTGTTGGATTCAAAGATAGGTAAAAATTTATTGATTAAAACATTGATTAAGATATTAATTTTAATGATTAATTTATTGATGTTTTAATTTTAATATTATTTTAATTCATCTAATCTCAAGAAGATAACTCCTATTTTGAGTGCACCATCTCCTATTCAATTCCTAGATATTAAATTCTGGAAGACAATTGATGAGATACTCGACATAAAAAAGGTATTTACATTAATATTTTATTATATCTTGATAATCTATTAATTTTTTCAAAACTAATATATTTGTCAAATTTAATTTAGTCATCTTAGTTTGATTTTTTTTAAATATCATTAAGAATGATTAATTAAATGAATCTCCTTTTATATTTTTTTCAGAAGGGTCCATATGTTAATATTGGCATTGCAGAGGATATTGATGATTCTTTTGAATGGTACTATAATTCATGTAAACAATGCGAAAAAAGGTAAAACGATATGATGATGAATTTTGGTGTAGTGGATGCGAGCGTATTGTCAAATATGTTATTCCAAGGTATATAAAATACATTAAATATTAATCATTAAATATGTTTATGTCATATATATTTAGATTATTATATTTCATGATAGGTTTAAAGTTACTTTGGTTGTTAATGATGGAACGACCGTTCCATCATTCGTTATATTTGACAAAGATGTTCGTTAATGTAGGTTTATAAGCATATACAAGATGCCATTGATGAATCCTCTATGCCTTACTTAACACTATGTCGTTCTTTAATAAATAAAATATTTTTATATTTTGTACTTTAATTAACACTATGCGATTCTTTAATAAGTAAAAAAATTTATATTTTGTACTTTAATTAACACTATGTCATTCTTTAATAAGGAAAACGTTTTTATATTTTTTAATTTCATACAATCTTTCAATGTTCAAATTATTTTACTTAAAAATCACATACATAAACAATGGCTCTAAAACTCTACAAGCCAACATGCTAAGGGAGTAATATTGAATAATATTACCAAAGTATTAAAAAATCATTTCAAACCATCATGACATTGCAACAAAAGAAGAAATATAAAATGTTGTCGATACATATACAACAATTAAATCATTAATCAAACATTCATATATAATTAATATATTATAAAGATAATTTTAAGGTTACCGGGCAAGGCCCGGGTCATAAACTAGTACCAGTATATTAAGAGATCTTAAAATTTGGCAAGAAACATACTCTTCTTTATGAAATAATTTTTTTAATATAATAATGTTACTACAATCATATTCAGATATCTTAAAATTTGGCAAGTGATAGAAACATGATCTTCATTATAAAATATTTTAAAATTATTAATATAATAATATTACTATTTTTTTAAATATTAAGAACATAAATACTATGTTTGAATTATTTTGAAATGATGATTAATATTTAATTTATAATATTAAATCATATATATATATATAAAATAAATCATGTGCAAGGCGTGTATATAAATTAGAAACCATCTTTTTCAATTATTATTTTTGGATACATACAATTTATTTTCCTAATCAATTATTATTGGTTTTATATTCTAGAAAAAAACTTAAATAGAAGATTTTATTAAATTAAATTATTTAAGCTAACTTGATCTATTATTCAATTTTGGATATTAATGATAAAAAATATTTTTAGAATCTAGGAAATGTTTAAGTTTATCTTATTTATGCAAATTAAAAGCTAATTTGTGTTTAAAGATCGTGATTATTTGTCGCTAGACAATTGATATATTTGAAAAAAATAATTATTAAATTTTTTTAATCAAAACCCGTACAAGGTACGAAAATATATGCTAGTACATTATAAAGTAGAAACAAGTCTGTGTAAAAATTTGCGCCACGTGGCAAAACCCGAATAAAATAATGGACAAACTTTTTTCAACATAAAAAACTAAATAATAATTCTAGAAATCTTTATCTTAACCACTTCATAAAATAGATAATGGATGGATACCGTATTATATGCGTAGATTGTTTCATATAATATGTATCGCATTAAAAAAATAAAAAAATAATATACACATATTTTTAAAAAATAATTAAACAATAAACATTACTAAATAAAAAAATGAATTTATAAAGATTGAAGGTTTTTTAGGGTAAGATTTTATATGTTACTCCCTCCGTCCCCTTTTGTTTGTCCAGTATTCCATTTCGGGTGTCCCGAAATATTTGTCGTACTTTCCACCCTTTCCTTTTTTATCTATCTTTTCTTACAAAAATACCCTCAATCAATTTCACTTTTTTACACACTTTTTCACTTTTTACCCACTTTTTCTCTTTCCATCCCATCAGCTATTCATCTTCTCCTACCTCCATTAAATTCCATCATACACAACCCATATTTTTTTAATCCATCCATTTTTAAGAATTGAATTTTTTAATCCAATTTTTTATGCAAATTTGTTAACCTTAAAAATACAAATTGTATTTTTTAATCCAATTTTCCATTTTTCCCAGTTTTTCCAATTTTTAGGGGTTTTCCTTTTTTTTGCTGGACTGAAAAAGCAAGCCCTCCATTTCTCGATTGCTGGACTGTAGCCATTTATATCGAGATCCATTTGTATCCATTGTGTTCTTGGGCAAGCTAGCAAATGGATTGATCCATTTTTAGCCATTTTTCGAGCCCAATAGCTTTACCCATAAAGCTCTCTCTCTAACCCTAAACCTCTCATTTTCTGGCCGCCACTCCTCTCGATCTCTCTAGACGCTCTCTCAAACCCTAAATGCTCTTGTGCCTTCTCCCTCTCGATCTCTCAAGAAAGCTCTAGATTTATCTCTTTTTCTTTCGATTCTCTCATCACACCTCTCGATTGAGCTCTGGATTGCTCTTTTCTTGCTCTGGATTGCTCGAACTTTCTCCATTTTTGACAAGAGCTTTCGATTGTGTGGAGGTTTCTTCAGATCTGTCTTCGATTTTTTTATTGTGGTGGTCGATTCTTCTTCTCAAGCTATCAATTTCTCATAAAGGTATGCAAATCTCTTGTTTTCACTCTTGTTTTTCTGGATCCCTTTGTTTTCACTCTTGTTTTGACTCTCGATCCCTCACTTCCTCTCGTTTTCACTCTGTTCTTGCTCTGGATTGCTCGAACTTTCCCCATTTTTGAGAAGATCTTTCAATTGTGTGGAGGTTTCTTCAGATCTGTCTTCGATTTTTTTATTGTGGTGGTCGATTCTTCCTCTCAAGCTATCGATTTCTCATAAAGGTATCTAAATCTCTTGTTTTCACTCTTGTTTTTCTGGATCCCTTTGTTTTCACTCTTGTTTTGACTCTCAATCCCTCACTTCCTCTCGTTTTCACTCTGTTCTTGCTCTGGATTGCTCGAACTTTCCCCATTTTTGAGAAGATCTTTCGATCGCTTTGTGGATGAACTTTTTGGATCTCGATTGAGATCGCTTTGTCGATTTTTTCGCCTTGCTTTGAATCCCTATTTTCTTGCTTTGAATCTCCAGATCTATACATGCTTTCTCCCTCTCAATCTCTCCTTTTCGTTGTTGCTTTCAACCGCTTATTTTTTCCTTCATCTCTCATTTTCTCACTTTGATTTTTCCTCTCTCTGTTTATTTGCTAAAGATCTCGCGTACTATCTGTTTTTGACTCAAGATCTCTCGTACTCTCTGTTTTTTTGCCTCATGATCTCTCGTACTCTCTGTTTTTTTGCCTCAAGATCTCTCGTTTTGTTTCTACGATATCTCGTTTCCTTTCTCTGTTTTTCCTCTCTTCGATCTCTCATTTCCTCTTTCTGTTTTTTCCTCTCTTCGATCTCTCATTTCCTCTCTCTGTTTTTTCCCCTCTCCGATCTCTCATTTCCTCTCTGTTTTTCCTCTCTCTGTTATTTTTCTTTCGTACTCTCTTATTTCATCTCTCTGTTTTGCATTTGATCTCTCATTACCTCTCTGTTTTTTTTGTGTAATGCAGGTCCCCTAAGTACGAGAGATCTTTTGTTAAGATGAGTTGGGAATCAAATATCGATGAGTATGATGGTCCGCTGCCATCTGATGAAACTGAGTCGTATGAATGCTCTGATAATCCGAATTGTGAGTGGGGAAATGAATGCGTTGGCAACCACTCCTACAGTCCCCGCCGGTCTGAATCTACAGTTGAGTGTGATATTGAGAATGATGTTGATCATGCTTGTGTTGAGTCTCATCCTACGCCCCCTGGGAATGCTGTGTTGCCTAATGTTGAAGATGATGCCTCTGAAAATGTCCCCTCTGAAAATGAGGAAGAGTAAATAAGATATGTCCCCTTCTCCTTATCCTTTATGAGAATGGGAATACTTGCTTTGCTGTGATGTGTGCTTGGTTTGCTGTGATGTGTGACTTGTTTGAGATTGTTGATGATGCTCTGTTGTTGCTATGGCTTGTTGACTGTTGTTGCTGGTGTGAGTCCCCTGATGTTGTTCATGTCCCCTTCTCTCTCTGTTTTTTGCTCAAGATCTCTCGTACTCTCTTATTTCCTCTCTCTGTTTTGCTTTTGATCTCTCATTTTCTCTCTGTTGCTGGTGTGTGTCCCCTGATGTTGTTGCTGCAAAACCCTTATTTGTTCTGTTGCATTTATACTTTTTCAATGATGAACTCTCCATTAAAACTCAGGTGCAAATTCAGTTATGCACTTTGATTTTGTGTCAATGATGCTTTGATTTTGTGTCAATGATGTTGTGGAGACATATGAGATTACTTATTTTTTTAAAAATCAATGATGAAGTCTTGTTTGATGCTGAGATGCAATTTCAATGTATCCATTTGCCTTACCTTGCATTAGGCCACCAACCTTAATTGTTGCTGAATGAGGCCATTGCATGTTAAGTCTTGAGGATGGAGTTGTTTCAATGATGCCTGGGGACATCTGAGATTAATTTTTTTTAAATCAATGATGAAGTCTTGTTTGATGCTGAGATCCAATTTCAATGTATCCAATTGCCTTAGCATGCATTAGGCCACCAACCTTAATTGTTGCTGAATGAGGCCATTACATGTTAAGGTCTTGAGGATGAAGTTATTTCAATGATGCCTGGGGACATCTGAGATTACTTAAATGAAAGCATATATAGGCAATATAAAAGTCCCCCCAAAGTGAAAATTTTACATCAAAGTTGCACAAAAGTTTTTCTACCCAAAAGTGGATGATCAACAAATTTTTGGATAAAGTAAGAATCTATTGAGTGTCCCCTTAATACTGGTTTACATGTACTCACTTTCTTGTTCTGCATCTTGTTGAATGTCTTGATCCGTTGCTTCTGTCCCTTGTGCATGTTGATTTGGATCTTGAGCTGCATGAATCTTGTCCCATGCTTCAATTACTGCCCATGTTGGTGCTTGTACTTGCTCTGGTAGATTCCCTTGAGCTCTCAATCTGCTCTTCCCCACATGCGGTACATCATAATCATTGTCCCCTTTAACTTTGAGTATCTCATTCATACAATATTGCAATTTCATCCATACATTACTTAATGTTAGTGGGTCTAGCTCATAGAAAGCTCCATGCACAGCCTGTAACATGTGATCAATATTAGTGGGCATTTTCTTGTGCATCAATGATTGAATACTCTTGAAAAACCCTAGGTCCAAGATGTTTAAATCTGGACTGTTGGGTGGCTGTTGAATCAAAATGAATGTGAATCCATCTTGTTGATATACTTGCTGCCATTCTGCATCCTCTTGAGTTATGTGGGCCTTTGCATTGTCTTGTTGGATGAATATGACTTTGTGTCCTGCATGTTGTGGCCATTTTTGCTTTATTGCTGGAATAATCTGATCAATAAGCATGCACCTTGTGACAGTCTTGTTTACTGATTCAACAAGCTTTGTGACAATTGTCCCCTTCTCCCTGTTTTTTGACTTTCTTTTGGCTGGTTTTTGATATGTGAATGGAAAAATTCCTATTTTTCCATCAAAAGTGCATTGCCCCTGGGAATTGAACCTGGGCCTAGCAACTGCTGCTGTGAACATGACCTTTGGAATGAACTTGCTTGAGCTTGCAGCTCTATATTGTCCCCTCTCATTTTCTGCTAGATACACTCTTTGTGTTTTTTTGCTTAAATTAAACCACTTTTCATCAATATGCACGAAGTCATACATGGTGTAATACTGTCTTTTGCTCTCTGGTGTTCTCCCTTGTAAAAGATTCAAAATCCATTCTAACCTTGTGAGCATGTTTGATTCCTTCAAACCTGGGTGTAGAGGATTAGTATGTGGCTTGATTGCTTTTCTTTGCACCAATCTGTGGACTGCACTCTTTGACATGTTGAGATGAGTTGCTAAATCTCTTATGCAAGTCATGTCCCCCATACTGATTGCTGTGATTGCATTGCTTTGAATTGGACCTTCTTCCTTCCACACTTGTGGTAATTTATAGTGACTCTAACTTGTCCCCCATGTTGTTGTTGTGTGGCTGTCTTCCATAGTCTAGAAACTGTCCTTGAGGACACATTAAATTCAAGTGTAATAGATGTGAGTGCATTCCTTGGAAGTTGTCCCCCTTTTGCCACGTGTAGTAGCTTCATAATGATGCTCATCTTTTTTTCCTCGCTGAGCCTAGTAGTGTATGGTTGATGATGTGTCCCTTGTTGTGTGCTTTGCCCTGATTTTGTATGATGCTGGCCGTTTCCTTGGTTGAGTTGATCTTGTCCCTGATCATTAATGGCATCATCTTCAGCCTCTGGAGCTTCATAGAGGTTGAAGGCATGATGTCCCTGTCCATTAAAGCCATCATCATCCAAATATGGGGCTTTATTAAGATTAAACGCTGAAGCCATATCTCCAGGCAGTGATGCAAATTAAATGCTCTTTTGTTTTCTGAATTTTCTGTGTAATTGCTCTGTTTTGAGAATGAATGTGAAGGTGTAATGGTGGAAATTGAATCCTGTATTTAAAGCTCTGTAATTTGTGTAATTGGCAACAGACAGTGTAACAAAAAAACTAGTGGATCCGTGTGTGTGTGAATGGTGACTTTCTATTGGTTAATGAAAAAGAATGGATGCATTTGATTGGTTAAAAGTTAAAGTGGGGGATTAAGGAGTTTATAAAGAAAAACTGTAATAATGGATGCATTTATTACTCTCTACATTCACTGTACATCAACCTGCAAAATTTGAGCTCCTTAATTCCCGTGTTGTTTGTCCTTGTGGACAAACAAAACGGGACAAAGGGAGTATAAAATGAATAATATATATGTTTATTGATATTGATAAGCAATATTATATATTGTATCTTAAAATTATGCTAAAATATTTTTATCGGATTATTGAAAATAAATTACCGATATAAATTTGTATCTATATCTACGCTAACATTATAAAATAAAAATAAATTATCTATAAAATTTGCGCTATGGCACTTTAAGAACGAATCACTTCTTTCAATTTTTTTTTTATTATAATTAAAAGTGAATTTAGAAGGTTTGATATAGAAAAATATTTTCCATATTTATTTGTTTTTAAGATTAGAAAAAAAATCGTTAAATTGTATATAAATATCATTAATAATTATAATAATAGGATAATTAGTATAATATACATTATTTTTGTTTTTTTCTCTTTAATTTATTATAATATGTTATCTAGCATAATTTTTAAAACTACCCGTAAATCTACGGGAATTACAGTAGTTCTCAATTAAAAAAAAACTAGGATCAAGATTTATAAAAAAGAAGCAAAATCCCCTTTTCAATTTTGGAAGTCTACAACGCTGACAATAGCCCTATATAGGGTGCGTTCGGCAATTGCTTTTGTGTGTGCTTATAAGCACAAAAATGCTTATTTCCAAAAATAAGCAATAAAAGTGGGTGTTTGTGAACTTTGCTTATCGATTTTAAACAAACTTATTTCCGATGCTTATAAGCAAAAAAAAAATAATCAACACCCTCCATGCTTATCGGATTTAAGCAAACTTATCACCAAAATTGTAAGCACGTGGGCCCCACCCTAATACCCTATATAAATACCCACTTTTCTCTCTCTTTACCCCTCACTTCTCTCTCTCTCTCTCTCTCTCTCTCTCTCTCTCTCTCTCTCTCTCTCTCGATATTCACCATTGTTGGGCAGTAAAGGCGACTGGCGAGACTCCCATCGGAGACGACGACATCACACTCGGACAAAGGGGTGGCCACCGGAGACGATGCTGCACCCACCGGAGGAGCTTCGTTCGGGCGACACCAGAAAACGAAGACGAAGACGAGACCCACCGGAGGCCAAATTCGGGCGAAGAAGAAGAAGACGAGAAGCGCCGGCCTTGGGAGAAAGAACCAGAGAGAGAATCAGGCCGGAAAGACGGACTCAGGAGAAAGAATCAGGCCTCAAAGTCTACAGATTCGTTTCAAAAATTGGTTGGGATCTTCAATTGGATTGCTCCATCCTCCATTAACACCGACGTCACCGACTCGGGACGGAACGATGGACTCGGGATAATGAACTCTTCACCGTCGGCATATGTCTACAAATAACCCTCCAAAATTGGCTGGTTTGAACTCGTCGTTCTCAATTGAATTTTGTTTTCAATTGTCATCCAACCTGCCTCCTTACAAGTCTACAGAGAGGGAATTTGGACGGGACGACGGACTCGGGAGAAAGAATCCGGACGGAAAGATGGCGCCGACAAGTTCATTCAACTGATAAACAAACCTAAGAAGGAACCAGAGAGAGAATCAGGACGGATGACGGACTCGGAGAAAGAAATTCTTCACCGCCGGCTTGTATCTTCTCTGCCTCGTTCGTCAAATTTGGAGTGAAAGTCTTCAAATTTGTCCCAATTGTTTTTTTTAAATAATTTAATTTTTATTAAATATTTGTTTGTAAGGGTAATTTTGACATTTTCTTAATTACCTTTTAAAAATCATCAAACCCTCCAACCGAACACCACTTGCTTATCTCAGAAACAAGGATCGACTTATCAGCATCGGAACTTATTAGCACAATCGACTTATCAATAACTTATCAGCACAATCAACTTATCAGTAACTTATCAGCAAAGTTTACCCGAACGCACCCAAAGTCTTAGGGTGCATTCCGCAAGTGATTAATTGGGTGTTTATAAGCACTCGGTTGCTTCGGGAGGTGTGTTTGGCAACATATGCTTATTTCAAATAAGCAAATTATTTCCAATGCTTATATCAAATAAGCAACTTATTTCGGATGCTTATATCAAATAAGAAACTTATTTCGGATGCTTATTTCCGAAAAAATAATCAACAACATCCATGCTTATCACAAGTAAGCAAACTTATTTCCCCAAAAATAAGCATGTGGGCCCCACTACCATGCTTAATTCAAATTATTTTGGATGCTTATTTCCGGAAAAAATAAATAACACCCTCCATGCTTATTTCAAATAATCAAATAACCAAACATATTTCCCAAAAATAAGCACGTGGCCCCACTACCGTACCCCTCAATTACTACCCCATCAGATTTCTATCTCTCCATTATCTTTTTTCTCCATCGATATTTGATTTCTCTCTCCCATCACCGATGGCCTTGGAGAAGACTGGTCGTCCGAGGACTTTTTCCTATTGGAAACGACTTGTCTCTATGAAGCGACAAGAGTAGGAACTAGGAAGCGAAGCCGTCGGAGTGGAATTTCACGGCGTGAATCATGCCATCTCTATCAAAAAAGTGGATGTCGATAGAGGGATTGTTGATGTGAACCCCGTTGAAGGATTCACGAGAGGATCAATCTTGGACTCGCAAATGGTCTTCTCACGTCGGATTTGGATAGGTTTGAGCCGATTTAACGACTAAACGAGGTTTGGGTGAGAATTGAAAGGATTTAAGAAGGTGATCTCTTTTGAGGGAGATCGGAAGAGTATGGGATGAGATGAGAATTTGGGTGACGCCTTAGAGAAATCGTTCTGGAGCAATCTCGACAGAGTAACGGTATTATTCAATCAAGCGTAAGAAACAATGAGGGGGCGTGCCTCTTTTATAGAGGAAGGGGCACGCCTAGCCCTAGCAAAACCCTAGCGGCGTGGGGAAGTGAAGGGGGAGGCAAGCATGCGGCCCAACCACTTAGCCCAAGCCCAAAACTCATAAAAATAGAAATAACATAAGTAGTAATGTTTCAGAATAGAAATAGTTCTAAAAATAGCAAGAAAGATAAATGGTCACGGTGGCCTAGTCGCGAGTGTCGCGACAAGGTCGTGACAAGGCTGTGGCGCGCCAAGGGCATGTCGCGACACGAACAAGGTGGCGCGGCAAGGCTTCGGCAGCGTCGGGGCTGGTGCGCACTCGAACCTCAAGTGTCGAGGACGAGGCGCACCAGAACCTCAAGTTCCCACACGGGGGTGGCCCGACGTGGCATGGTGCTCGGCCTGCGTGGCTGGCACGGCACCGAGGACGAGGTTCTCGGCACCGCGGTGCGACGCGTCTTCGATGGTGACGAGACACGTGAACGCGGGCGCGCCGGTGGATGCGCCGTGGCTTGCGAAGGCTCGCGTGACGATGGACGCCGTTGCTCGAGTAATGGCGCGAGTCCTGGCTCGAGTGATTGGTCCGTCGGAGCGCACAGACATGTCTTCCTCTTCTTGGCTTGCCGTCAATGTGGGGCTCACATCACCCTCCCCCCCTTGGGTGGGAAACGTCCCCGTTTCCTCGTCATGATACTCGGGATCTATATATGGTGAGAGATCCGAGACATTGAAGGAAGCGGAAATGTTGTATGTACCCGGGAGGTCGATGATGTAAGAGTTGTCGTTGATGCGCTGGAGGACCTTGAAAGGACCGTCCCCTCTTGGATGTAGCTTCGTATTCCGAGCAGCGGGAAAACGTTCCTTCCGAAGATGGACCCACACCAAATCTCCGGGATCGAAGATCAACGCGCGACGTCCCTTGTTGCGTTGGGCCGCGTATTGATCCGAGCGTTTCAGCAGCTGGGCCTTGGTGCGCTCATGCATGCGTCGGATATGGTCGGCGCGGTTGGCCGCGTCGACATGCTCCTCGGACTTGAAAAGCAAAGGCACCAAGTCCATTGGCGTGTGAGGATTACGCCCATAGACCACCTCGAAGGGGGTCATCTTCGTCGCAGAGTGGTAGGACCTGTTATACACAAACTCAACATGGCAAAGTAAGTCCTCCCACCGACGTGGGTTTGCCTTGAGCATCGTCCGAAGAAGAGTGCCCAAGGTCCGATTGGTCACCTCAGTCTTACCATCGGTCTGGGGGTGATAAGCAGTAGAAAACAAGAGCCGTGTCCCCAACTTCCCCCAAAGCGTTCTCCAAAAGTGGCTGCAGAACTTGGTATCCCTATCACTAACAATAGTTCTAGGAATACCATGTAATTTCACCACATGTTCGAAGAACAAATTAGCGATTTCTACCGCGTTATTAGTCCCTTTACATGCGATGAAGTGGGCCATTTTGGAGAACCGGTCCACGACTACGAAAATGGAATCCTTTCCACGCCTCGACGTCGGCATGCCCGTGATAAAATCCATGGAAAGATCCTCCCACGGGGCGTTCGGAATTGGAAGTGGCGTGTAAAGTCCATGTGGTTCGGACCGAAACTTGGCTGTATGACACGGCACACAACTTTGACAGTACTTGTTAACATCTCGAGCCATGTGAGGCCAGAAGAAATGCTCACGAAGTGCCGCCAATGTTTTGGCTATGCCAAAGTGGCCTCGGCCATCATGAGCCTCTTGGAGCAACAAGTGTCTTACCGATGAGGCCGGAATGCAAAGCTTCCCAGCTCGGTAAAGATACCCATTGTCCAAGAAGAAGGACTCATGGATGCGAGAGTGCTCGAGATCTTTAATGATTGAGGAAAAATACGGATCTGAGGCGTATAATTCCTTGATCATCGCGAATCCGAGCAACTTGGAATGTAGTTGGGTTAACAGAATGTACCTTCTCGAGAGAGCGTCGGCGACGACGTTCTCTTTTCCCTTTTTGTGCGCTATGACATATGGAAATGTCTCCATGTACTCAACCCATCGTGCGTGGCGCCTATTCAGAGTCGTTTGAATCTTGAGATAAGCCAAGGCCGCGTGATCCGTATGAATTACGAACTCGCTTGGCCATAGATAGTGTTGCCACGTCTTAAGGACCCGAATAAGAGCGTAAAGCTCTTTATCATAGGTCGGATAATTAAGGGTAGCCCCTGCTAGCTTTTCGCTAAAGTAAGCGATAGGCCGTTGCTCTTGAAGGAGTACGCCGCCAATACCGTAGTCGGAAGCATCGCACTCGATCTTGAAGCGCTTGGAGAAGTCCGGCAATTGTAGGACCGGGGCTCGACACAAAGCATCTTTCAAGGCCTCGAAGGCGGCCTCGTGATGCGGCATCCACTTTATTGTGGCTGCCTTCTTGGTTAAAGAATGGAGTGGCCCGACGATAGAACTAAAGTCCTTGACAAATCGCCTGTAGAAACCAGCTAACCCCAAAAAAGAACGAACCATCGTCAGGGTCGTCGGGGTTGGCCACTCACGGATGGCCCGGATTTTGTCAGAATCCACTCATAGGCCATCCTTGGATACGACGAAACCAAGAAAATTCGTCGTATCCGAGCAAAACACACACTTGTCCAAATTTACATACAAAGAATGTTCGCGGAGGCAATCTAACACCTACCTAAGGTGCCCAGCGTGAGAGTTCAGAGTTCGGCTATAAACTAAAATGTCGTCAAAATACACGACGACGAAAAGTCCAAAAAATTTACGCAAAACAAAGTTCATTAATCTCATGAAAGTAGAAGGAGTGTTAGTGAGGCCGAAGGGCATCACCAACCACTCATAAAGACCATGTTTGGTCTTAAAAGCCGTCTTCCACTCGTCCCCTTCTTGCATCCGAATTTGATGGTAGCCGCTCCTCAAGTCAATCTTTGTAAACAGCACGACACCATGCAACTCGTCTAGCATGTCGTCCAAGCGGGGAATCGGGTGGCGGTATTTGATGGTGATTTGGTTGATGGCACGACAGTCCACGCACATCCTCCAAGAACCATCCTTCTTCGGCACCAAGATAACCGGAACCGCACACGGGCTAAGTGACTCTCGAACATAACCCTTGTCCAAAAGAGATTGGACTTGGCGTTGTAGCTCTTGAGTTTCCTTAGGCGACGCCCTATATGCGGCCCGGTTCGGCAGTGAGGCACCGGGAATGAGCTCTATGCGATGCTCGATCCCCCTAATAGGTGGTAACCCGTCGGGGAGCTCGGCAGGCATAATATCCGAGAACTCCTGTAGCAACGCAGAAATAGAGGGAGGTAATACAAGTGTCTTATCAATAGTAATATTCAATAAAGGACACATTAAGAAACAAGTAAAACTCCCCTCGATGTGCTTGACCACGTCGCGCCGTCGGTATAGGAACAACCGATCTTGCACCAAGCCAAGGAGTGGGGGCTCGGCGTCCTCGCTCGTCCTAGGCGCGCCATGGGCGCCATGATGCTGGCTAATAGGCCCCTGCCAGTGTGGAAGAGGGGCCCCAGGAGCGCCGCTGGAAGGGGGCTGGAGCTGGCCAGCGCCGCTGGCGCGTTGTGGCGCGCAACCGAGGACGCAGGCGGCGTCCGAGGCTCTTCCTTCAATTTCTGTCGGCGTTTTTGGGTTGAATCTGCTTGAAATCCAGAATGTGGAGTGGGGGAACCAGAAACGCCGCCAGAATTGGTCCCAAGGCCAAAAGCGCCGCTGGTGGTGGCATTCGGCGTAGGCGCGACCTTGGCCTTGTCTCGAGCGTTGGCTTGTTGCCTTTCGGCTTCATCCTGTAATGCTTCACTCGGAGACATAGGTAAGATGGTCACGCGTTTACCTTGGTAATTGAACATGTAAGTGTTCAACCGGCCATCGTAAATCACGTGACGGTCAAACTGCCATGGACGGCCAAGAAGGATATGTGTGGCGTCCATGTCAGTGACATCAAACAAAACCGAATCTGAATATACACCAATGGAAAAGGAAAGGCTAACCTGTTTCGTGATCCAATGGTCTCCATCATTTGAAATCCATGCAAGCTTGTACGGTTTTGGATGATCCGATTTGGGCAACTTGAAGTGGTTTACGACTTTTTTGGACAAAAAATTCCCGCAGCTGCCCGAATCAATGATGACGCTAAGGGAGACATTTTGCACCAAACACCGAGTACGGAAAATGTTTTCCCGTTGATCGGTGGGCACGGACTCCCTCAAGCTAAGCGCTCGGCGCGTCACTAACAACAACTTGTCAACGCCGGCGTCGATGTCCGATGGTGCACAATATGCACCGTCTTCAATGGGCGCCGCGTTCTCTTCCTCCGACTCATCTTCGCCAATGCTCTCGTACGCTGCGGATTGAGCCGAAAACAACACACGCTTCGTGTTAGGACAATCCCGTTTCAAGTGCCCTCGGCCACCACATAAATAGCACTCGATGTCTCGAGTGCTTTGTGGGGGAGGGGCTTCCTTGTCACGGTTTTGGCCAACCGAAGCGCCCTTGGAGTCCGCTGCTTGGGTACCTACCTTGGGTTTAGAATAAGACGAAGGAACAAACGGTTTAGTACCCAAAGCGGAAGGACTAGGGTTAGAACCATACCTTTGAAAGGTGGACGCCTTCGGCCTTTTGAATTGCGTGTGAAGTTCCATGGCCGTGTGTATCAAGCGTCCCAAATCTTTGATTGGCAAGATAACCAAGCGATCTCGGATCCATTGGTGGAGTCCCGCCACGAAGCGAGACCGCAACGCCCCCGGGGAAGCGCTTATGCCGGCTTTGAAGAATAAATCCTCCAAATAAGCAAAGAACTCCTCCGGAGTTCGGGATCCTTGACGCGCGTCTTGGATCAAAATCCGAACCTTTTCCTTGTAGTCGGGTGGGATAAATTTCCTCTTCATTATGAAAACAAGTTGATGCCACTCGGTTATGGGGGCTTTACCCTTTCGGGCCCGATCCGATTCGAATCGGTTCCACCACATACGAGCGACACCCTTGAAATGAAGGGTCACCACCTCGACTTTCTCGTGCTCCTCTGAATGGCAATGCTTGAGCACGTGTTCGGTTCCCTGCAGCCAAGAAATAAATTCATCAGGGTTGTAATTACCAAAAAAATCTTCAAATTTTACCTTAACGTCGCGGCGTGATACATGCGCCGGACGTTCATTATCGGCGCGCCGGTTGGCACGCGGAGGCGGTGTGTGTCTGCGTCGGGGTCCTCGGCCAAAGCCTCGGTTCGGCCCATCGCCATCATCGCTCGGCTCGTCGTCTCCATCGCGCCGAGGGCGCCGGTGATCCTCGCGGTCTCGGTTTTGGCGACGCCGATCCCCATCGCCCCGAGGCCGTTCGCGGTTGTCATGGCGCTCTAGCCGATCATACACCGCGCGGTTCTCGGGCAACTTGGGTCTCGGAATCCAATCCCGATCCCGATCTATCCACTCCTCCGAATCATGGACCGGAGGGTGGTCAAATTCCTCCTCGGAATCCTCCTCGTACTCCGTTATAGAGAACTCAGAATCCGAAATTGGAGTTGTGGGACTTTGATAACCTCGATAATCATTGACATCGAAGTCATCGCGGTCTTTGTAGTTCTTTCTCTTAGGCGTCGGAGTGACCGCCTTTTTCTTTTTCTTGGCTTGTTGACGTCGCCACTCCTTGGAGTCATACTCCTCCTCGGAATGAACGTCAACAACCTCCTCCAAATGTTGAGCCTGATTAGTCGGGTGACTTTCCTTCATGGATTCCGACCTTTGGACTCCAATTGGGTTAGCCGCTTCAACCATCGGACCCTTTGCTTTCTCTTGCGCCGTAGCCCGCGGAACCGAGACGCCATGTGGCGTTACGCTCGGATTAGCGGGATGCGTGTGGATCGTAACTGCGGGGGGCGCTTGTTGCTGCGCAATGAACCTCGTAAGGACGCTTTCCAAGTTGGAGAAGCGTGCCTCAAGTGCCGCCAGGCCATCGGATGGCACGGCACCGGTTAGTGTCGCGCCGGGCGTCCCGAGGAGACCCGGTTGGAGCGCCGACACGATGGGTGGGTTGTTGTGTTGTTGGTGTGCGAGACCTTGCTGGTTTGAATGCTCATCCCCTTCCATGCTAACGTCTCCTATCTCAACCATAGACATGAAAAGAGTCAAAAGTTCCCAAGACAAACAAGCAAAAGAAACGCCAAGATATTGTAAGACTCACCACGCAAGTACCCTTAGTTTGCACGAAAAGTATTCGAAAGGTATGGGAGGCTTAGGATCTCGACTTTGCACAAGTATGGAACAACACAAAAGCACAAACAAGCAAGACAATCAAGCATGTAAGTAAGAAAAGAAGATGAGAGGCGTCGGCTTTGGGCAAGCCTTGGCACGTAAGGAAGGTAGATAGAAAAGGAGAGGATCTCGGCCTAAGAGGGAAGGCGAGATTTAATTGTAACAATAAGGGAAGAATCAAAGATATGCAAAGATATGCAAATAAGGCAAGATATGATTTGATTTGAGAGAGAGAAGGTGCCGAAATAATTGTGGGATACTTGCCTTATTTTGGCTTGTGTATCTCACAAGATCTTTTTGAGATCTTTTTTTTTAATATAACCAAATGGATAGAGATTGCCTTATTTTCGCTTTGCTCTTCCAAGATTTTTTTTTAATTAAACACGGCAACTAACAAGATTTTGCAAGATTCTTGCCTTATTCTAACAACCACGAGATCGGCCAAGATCGGACCAAATCTCGCATAAACAGAAACAATGGAAGACGTGCACAAATCAAGCAATTCAAACAAACATGAAGAATGCAAGCAAGCTCGAAATCTTAAGATGATGAACCGAAAACAAGTGCAAGTCGGCGAGGGATATGGCTAATTTTTTTTTATTTGTGAATTTTTCTGAATTTTTCGAAGCAAAAAAAAAAACGATGGATCTAGTTGATGTTGGTAGAGATGGCGGAAGCTAATGAAAACAATGGTGGTAAAGAAAAAAAAATTTCGTGCAAAAAACGAGTAAATGAGTGAGAAAGACTTACGCAATCCGAGGCTCTGATGCCAGTTGATGTGAACCCCGTTGAAGGATTCACGAGAGGATCGATCTTGGACTCGCAAATGGTCTTCTCACGTTGGATTTGGATAGGTTTGAGCCGATTTAACGACTAGACGAGGTTTGGGTGAGAATTGAAAGGATTTAAGAAAGTGATCTCTTTTGAGGGAGATCGGAAGAGTATGGGATGAGATGAGAATTTGGGTGACGCCTTAGAGAAATCGTTTTGGAGCAATCTCGACAGAGTAACGGTATTATTCAATCAAGCGTAAGAAACAATGAGGGGGCGTGCCTCTTTTATAGAGGAAGGGGCACGCCTAGCCCTAGCAAAACCCTAGCGGCGTGGGGAAGTGAATGGGGAGGCAAGCATGCGGCCCAACCACTTAGCCCAAGCCCAAAACTCATAAAAATAGAAATAACATAAGTAGTAATGTTTCGGAATAGAAATAGTTCTAAAAATAACAAGAAAGATAAATGGTCACGGTGGCCTAGTCGCGAGTGTCGCGACAAGGTCGTGACAAGGCTGTGGCGCGCCAAGGGCATGTCGCGACACGAACAAGGTGGCGCGGCAGGGCTTCGGCAGCGTCGGGGCTGGTGCGCACTCAAACCTCAAGTGTCGAGGACGTGGCGCACCAGAACTTCAAGTTCCCACACCGGGGTGGCCCGGCGTGGCATGGTGCTCGGCCTGCGTGGCTGGCACGGCACCGAGGACGAGGTTCTCGGTACCGCGGTGCGACGCGTCTTCGATGGTGACGAGACACGTGAACGCGGGCGCGCCGGTGGATGCGCCGTGGCTTGCGAAGGCTCGCGTGACGATGGACGCCGTTGCTCGAGTAATGGCGCGAGTCATGGCTCGAGTGATTGGTCCGTCGGAGCACACGGACATGTCTTCCTCTTCTTGGCTTGCCGTCAATGTGGGGCTCACATCAATTGTGGAGTAGGTTGGCTCTGTTTCGGGCATAGACTCCCCAGAAGTAGGTGGGGATCTCGCTGGAGACGGAGAGTCGTTGGGAGGTACGGTGTTCTGGTACAGGGGCAAAGTTGCCGGAGATTTGGACTTCAGGTTGACGGTTTTGGGGAGTGGGTGGTGGCGGCCAGTGACGAATATAGGATTGATTGGATGAGGGGGGGGGGGGTCGGACATTCAACAGTAACAATTTTTTTTTCCAGACCCAATATTATCGCCCAATATAGTCTCATTCAATCTGGATCTTAGGGGGTCAAGATGGGTATCCATGAGAAGGATGCACTTGATAGACCTAAGAAAATTGGAATTCAGCTATGTGTAGTCTCATTCAATCTGGATCTGAGGGGGTCAAGATGGGTATCCATGAGAAGGATGCACTTGATAGACCTAAGAAAATTGGAATTCAGCTATGTGACAATAAAAACCCAATTTAGTTAAAATGCACAAAATTTAATATGGGGCTAAATTCATCTCAAAGGCACTCCGTAAAGCCAATGAGCATGAGAATACGCCCTATAATTTTTTGAGACCAATCAAAATAGTTTAACTATTATAGTATAAAACAAAAACACTAAAGATAAGTTGAAATCAAACTAGTTTAAACTGATGTTTTAAAAATATCTCTAATTCAACACACAATTTGTCAATTTTAACAAATAACAACTTCACAACTCTTTTCAATCTCTAAAATAATTAACAATTAACCTATTTATTTCAATTTCAACATTAGCAACATTTTAATTGAACAATTAAACTATCAAACAACAATTATTCACATCGTCACATCCTATTAAACAACAATTAACCTATAAAAATCAATTAACAATTAACTTTTAGATAAAAAAATCTAACAAAAATGAACATTTATAAAAATTAAAGGTTTTGTTTTTCAAAAATAGAAGGTGTGCCAAGTTCTCATTTCTGCCAAAATCAAACTAATTTTTTTTAAATCTAGGATCAGCCCAAGTTTATAACCCAATCAGCCAAAGTTTATACAATGGGCCAAGTAATTATTAAAAAAAGTACAGATGTTACACAATATATCTATAACGACGTCGTTCTTCATGCTTCTTTTTCCTTCTACTTGACTACCTTAGATTAGGTCAGTGACAAGCGATAGGCGACAGCCAGCGACCCAGGCCAATGCAATCTCCGACTGCCCACTCGCCAACGATGCCTCGTGTCGATCGCACGCATCCCCGCCCCGCCCCTCAATGGCTCGGTGTTGCTCCTTCCTGCTCTGCATCCGCCACTGGTCCTCTACAATCCCAACCCTAACTTCGGCGAATGGGAGGGCAGCTGCCCACCCATGCCCCCTGCATCCGCCACTTGTGGCAGCGTTTATGGGAGATTAAGGTTGGATAACAGCGTCAATGGAAGTGGGTTTCTTTCTATGAGGCCAATTTGAGGAAGGAGGGAGTAATTTGCAAGGATGGAATTAAGTAGAAGAAGCCATGGATGGATGTCTCCAATTTTTGAGTGAGCGAGTGTATATTGTTGAAAGCCATCGAGGCTAATGTGTTTATTGAAAGCCATGGATGGTTGACGCTTTTCTTATTTTAATTTTATTTATGTTCTATTTAAAGGGTATTTTGGTAAATTCCAAACCACTTTTTAAAAAATAAGCAAACCCTCAAACCGAACACTCACATGCTTATTTGACAAAGAACTTTTTCACTTTCAACATCAACAATAAACAACTAATATTAACATCTGGTACAATCAGCATCAGCATCAGCATCAGCATCAGCATCAGCATCTGCATCAACATCAGCATCAACATCAACATTAGCACTAAGTTGCCGAACGGAGCCTTAGTCTATTTTAGAAAAATCTCGATCGGCAAGCCTCAAGAAAGAAAAGAAGGCGATCACACATCTATACTACGGAGTACTATCAAAAGCTGAATGGTTTCACACTTTCATATGAATAGTGAAACAAGATGGTCTCCCGGATAAATATTCTTGACCCGTATTCTCCGTAACTTTCTTTCCTCAATTCCTCTCCACCACTCTTCCCCTTCCACCACTACCCATCTACAGTTGGGCCTCACCTCCTCAATTTGCCTTCTACACTGCCTTTCTCCATCCACCATTCTTCTCACCTCTTCACATGTTTCCTTCTTTATTTGTATCCTTCCCTCTTGCATCACCATCCTTCCCTCTTGCATCAGTGGGCTTCACCGAATGGAGGAGATCATAACATTGTCACCACCCATCCTTAGTGGAGCCCCGCTACACCTTTACCGCCTCTCAGCACCAAGTTTTGCACGACAAGGGCAAGCCCATCATGGACTCCATTTTGATCACCATGAGGTACATCACGCTCGATTTCTTCATCGATGTCATCACTATGCTCCCTCTTCCACAAGTTAGGGTTTCTAATTTCCCCCAATTTTGAATTTAGGATTTTATTAGTCCTTACAAAATTAGAGTTTCAGCTTCGAATTTGAATACCATTATTTTTCTTGATCAGTAGCTCTACCTCAATTTTGGTGGGACATGCTATTAGATTTCATGTCTCTCCTTTTGATTTTTTCTTTGACTTACTACTACTTTTTCGTAGTCGCAACGATTTGGTTTTCTACTTCATTCCCTCTCCACTTCTCTATGCCTTTATTAGGTTCTGAATTGGTTGACATCTTTAAATTGAATTGGCTTACTGGAACTCCAAATAAGGTAAATTCATTTGTTTGCTTCATTTTGTCTTTAATACTCCTCAAGACAAGATACTCTAGGATGTTGGTCATCAGGTCATTTTTCCTAAGATTGAGTAAATGTAGAAAATTAGTGTATCCCAAGTTTGTTATGTTTATATAAAGATTGAGTTTTATCATGTGTTTGTGGATTTGCTATTAACAAGTTTGTGGTGTGTAATTTTGCAATTGTATCCCCACACAATCCTAATTAGAAAAAGAAACAAGATGAGTACACTTAGGCAGACGAACAAGTTATCTCGTTTTACAAAGTGTGCTGAGAGTGAATACAATAGTTTTGGTGCAAGCCATAGTTCTAATAGCATCTCTACATGCCTTGGTAATTTTCTGTTCTACTCAAACTCCAAAATTGTGTGAAGATTTGGCATACTGATACTTGGTATAGAAATGTTTTGAATGCATCTGAATCTGAATCCTACATTAGCACATATTAACCACTATACTTTAAAAGGCAATGTTTGGCGTGAAGATTATTTGGGAGCTTCAATGTTTTTAGGAGATTCTTTCGCCTTTCGGAAGAAAAAAACACTCTTAACCATTTAAGCTTAAGTACTTTTAAGTTCTCTTAAGTCATAATAGCTTATTGTTCGGACTTAACCTAAATAGTCAACTTCATTGAGCGATTCTTGTTAGGTTGAAAGGGCAGAGTTCAATAGCCTTTATTTGAGCTGATTTCATGGATTGAATGGTTGAATAAGTATAGTTGAAGGTATGGATCTGAAGAACAGAAAGAACAATGCGGTTACCGTTATTGGTGATGGTTCCATGACAGCAGGGCAAGCGTACGAGGCCATGAACAATGTAAGGTTCTTAGATTCTGACATGATTGTTATCCTAAATGACAACAAACAAGTTTCTTTACCAACTGCTAATTTTTGGGCCTGCAACTGCGGTGGGAGCTCAGAGCAGCGCTCTTAGCAGACTATAGTCTAACCGACCTCTTAGAGAACTAAGATAATTTGCCAAGATAATTCATCATTCCATCATTTTTTCTTAGAGAACTAAGAGAATTTGCCAAGGTAATTCATCACTCCAACATTTCTTTTTAAGGAGGCTAAGGGTTTGTTTGGCATGGTCTCATTATTACTAATATCAATGTCCTTGTAATGACACGGTAAATATTTATAACGTCATTTCTTACTGAACGTGGGTTTCCAACTCTAGCTGACAAATGAAGTGGAATTCTATCATTAGCATAGCTAATTTTGAGAAAACCTAACATTTTTTTATAGTTATACGTTGTCACATCTTAGGTGAATGGATGTGCGTTCAAGGTAGGCGACATTTAACTGTATTATGAGCACAATCCTTCCTTAGAATGATATGATGAAAGTGATTTTAATATCTAACACCTGCAACTTCACTCCACCTCTTAGATAATGCATAGATATTCGACATAAGCATTTTGTAGCCACGCTTTCCTGTATCCATTATAATTGATGCTAAATCTGTCAAGTTTGGCTCTCTATGCAACTTGTAAGCAACGAGCAAAGCACCTACACAACTGCATTAGGCTCAGTGGCATTTTTTCAATCATGTCATGGGCTTCATAGAAAAATCCAGCTTGGCCCAAGAGATCCACCATGCTCAATTCTGGCCAAGTTGACACTCAAGTTTATGACACTTCAAATGCTCCCAGCATGTCTTACAACGCTTAAGGAACTTTATCTCAAAGAAGTTGAACTTGCAGTTGATGTAGGAGAGAAGATTAACCATTTGTCCATCATTGACATTACTCTCACTAAGCAATTACAACATCAATTTTGACCTCAACAACAAATCTATGTTAGTTGTAGTCTTCTCAAACTAATTATCAATGAGGAGATAAGGAAGGTGCGCAAAAATAAGTTGTATCTCCTTGCCCCAAGTATAACAACAATAGATTTTGCATTTGCTCTTTCGAGGAAAATTTATATCATGGAAGATCTCTCTATGGTTGATCAAGTGAAGTTTAACCTTGACAAAATGTCTTGTGATCCCCTAGCAGTTGAAGTTGATTCTATGGATGCTCTTTTTGGAAAACTCTATTATCTTAATTTCTTTAAATTATTTAGTGTCTTTGAGTCAGCAAATGTGATTTGCTTGAGTAGTTGGTACGTATAAGTAATGCGCTTCATGCCATTTTTTTTGTCTTATTTTAAGCCAATGGTAAACAATCCATTTAAAAATTTTTGACTTGCTTTTCCCCTTAAAAAATAAGTTCTTAACCTGCATCTCATGTTAATTTTTTATTCTTTGAATCAAATGTATTTCTTAATGGAATAACACTTGGTTTGGATCACTTTGTAGTTATGAACTATATATACATTGTATTTTTTGTTTATACTTATTGGTGTGAATCAAATACAAATACTTGGTTTGGAAAATAAGTTTGCTCCTATCAAGTATGGCTTTTTGAGGTTGCATCTTTTCCTGGAAATGGGTCTTGGTAAGATGGACCTAGGTGGACTGGTTCATATGCTTAATATTTGCGATGCTTTGAAGACGCTTTCAATAGTCATCACCAAGGATGTAGAGTTCACATTCCAAATCAGTGAAGTAAGTGGTGATTTAATTTTATAGACTTAATGCATTGTTTGATTTGTTTCTCTTTCTTTCGCTCCTCTCAATATTTTGACAGAGTGATTGTGATTTGCTAGTTCAATAAATATATGATGGGATTGGAAGGGACCTTTAGTCCTTATTATAGGATTAAGGATATCGAAGACTTGCCAAGATTGGAGGTGATGGAATTCAAAAACAACTATGCAAACTTTGATCATGACCTGCGGGAAATGGCAACTATTGCTTTGACGAGGTTAGGTTTCTTGAAGGAAATGAATGTGGGCTCATGGCGCTAAAATTGTTTGTCATTATTGTAAAAATTGCATGTATTCAAAGTCAAGTATGCATATCTCTGTGTTACATGCATCATTTTATTCTTGAATTCCGGTATGCAACGCACGCCGCAGACTTACCTAGTCAAATTAATGCATGAGGAGTAACATTGCACTATAGCAGCCATTAGGCCACCAAATTGCTTGGTAAATATTTAGTATAGTAACTTTTTGAACTTTGAAATAAATTAATTAGTTGTTTGATGTGGATCAATAGGTTTGTTGAATTAAAATATTATAATTCTTGATTTATATTTATTTAAAATAAGGTTAGTTATTTAAAAATTTGAAATTAGTAAGGGTTATTATCATTTGTTGACATTGATAAGTTTGAGTGTGGAATTAAAATGGAGAGGTACTTTTCAAAAAGGCTTCAGAAGTCTTGCAAATAAGATGAAGGAAACTACAAAAGATAGATTGTTTCCGTTGATCTACTGTTTGTTTGAATTAGCTTTTACTCCTACTGGTTGCTACAACATATGTTGAAATGGCATTTTCTAGCATGAAATATATGAAGAGTGATTTGAGAAACAAAATGGAAGATGAATGGTTAAATGATAGTTTGGTGATATTTATCGAGAGAGATGTTTGCAGCTATTGAAAGCGATGCTATTTCAAAATGTTTTTAAATTTTAGATACTTATAGATGTCAATTATCTCGTACTAGAGAATCAAATGTATTTTGATTTGTACGTTTGTTCTTTTTTTTTAATGTCAACCTATATTTAATATTATTATGTTACTTTAATGTTTAAACTAGTTTGATTTGTTGGGATATTTTTACTATTATACTAGGGGGCTAACCCGTCCGTTGGAGGGGATCAGGTTTTTGAACTTTTATAATTTATTTATAATTTTTAATTATAACTTGTTTTTTTTATTGCTTTAACTTTAACTATATAGTTGAAGAAGTTTATGAATAAATATTTAAAGACAATATTATTTTTATAAATTTGAAAATAACTTTTATGATATAGAAATTGGACGTAATTAGAATTTGAATTTTGTTAATAGTAATTTAATCTATTAATTGATTGTTAAACTTATTGTAATATGAATGAATTAATAATAAATTTATGAGTATTGCTAGTTCATGTCTCTATTCGCACACGGGTCAAAATTGTATGTTATTTTTAAAAAATTACTAAGTTAATTATATTAATATTTATGATAATTTTACGTTAAAAATCTAAATAATACCAACTAAATGACAATAAATTGAATTAGTAATAAGATTTTGATCTATTAATTTTAATTGTTCAAAATTTTGGAATATGAATAGTTCTTTATTTAGAAATGTTGAGTAGTTTAAGGAATGAACAACTTTAAAATAATTAATTATTTTTTATTTACTTATATATTTGTATTTACATGTTGTGAAAGCATTTTACAATTAAAAAATCTTAAAAAATTCATAGTATATAAGAAAATCATAATTACATGTGACAAATCATTGATTATTCTTGTGGTTTCATTAAATTAGTTTCTCCGTTATACTTTTTTTCATTTTTTGTATATGTAAAAAAGTGAAACTTTTGATCTTCTTATATTAGGCTCTTCATCTTCATTCTTGTGACATTTATTAGAAAAAACAACTTTACATGTAGGTTTAATATTTAATATATAGACATGTGTAAATTAGTTTCTCCTTATTTGTATTTTTTTTTGTTATTCGTTATGCAAAAAGTACAACTTTTTTTTTATCTTTTTATATTAGTCTCTTCATCTTCACTTTTTTGACATTTATTTCAATTTTTTTATTTTTAATCTTTTAAATAATACCAAACCAACACTATTTATATATAACTTTGATTTATACACTACGTGCATGAGTGTTAAGAGATGGCTAGTAAATATCAAATTGGAATGTAAGAACCAAAATGTCATTATATATATAATTGGAATGTAAGTACATGTGTGTTGGTTTAGTAAAGATCAATATATAATGACTCTTTTGGAGAGAAAAATATCATTTATCCCAATTTCGATCTTGTAAAACATGATGTAATGATGATGATGGGAAGTAATCCACATAAACTTAGACGAACATTTGAATATTTAATCTATATGTAAATAAATCAATTATAGACATATTAAGAAGTTCTTTTGTGATGATATATTGAAGAATGGAGATGACATTTGCTTGCAATGTTAATTAGTAGGAAGCTAAGTTTACCAAATTAAATATGATATGAGACCATTGTCTTTGTTTCTCCACATATAAAAATGATATAAAAAAATTTGAATATGCTATCTACTTTTTTCTATAGAATTAACAATTTATCTCTACTTATATATGACTGAAAAGTCGTGTTGTACATCATGATCAAATAAATTAATGTCATTTAGTAACAAAATCTATAACTATATATTAAAGCTGTCCCTTTTCGAGCCACCAGAACGATTCTGACCCCACCTCATATTTATAAAATTAATTTTTATTTCTAATATTTTAACTTTTACCCTATTATATTCTTCTTTAACTATTTAAATCTATCTTTAATATCAAACAAATATCTATTTAGTATAACAATATCTTTTTGAAAACTTCCTTATACAAATATTAAAAATTAAAGATAAAAAATTTAAAATATTTTTAAATAAGTATAAATATCTTTTACCTTGTAGCATGATTTCTTTTCACGAAATTATTTATAGATATATTTTTTCTTTTATAATAAAAAATTAATGATAAATACTTATAATGTTTAAAAATAAAAAATAGGTAATATCTATAACTATATATTAAAGTTGTACCTTTTCGAGTCATCAGAACGATTCTAGCCACACCTTATATTTATAAAATTTTTTTTTTATATTATTATAACTTTTTTCTATTAAATTCTTTATAACTATTTAAATTTATCTCTAACATCAAAAAAATATCTATTTAGTATAAAAATATTTTTTGAAATCTTCCTTTTGCAAGTATTTAAAATTAAAGATAAATATTTAAATATTTAAAAATAAATATAAATATTTTATCATATATCTTTTGACGAATTTATTTATAGAAATATAGTCATTTTATTTTATAAAAAAATTAATGAATAAATATTTAAATTTTTTAAAATTAATAAAAATGGATAATAGAATATTTAATAGATATTGAAATATTTGATAAACTCTAAATTTACGTACATGAAAAGTAATAAAATATGAAGAATATAAAATAAATTATTTATTTTAAACTTTATATTATATTTTTATTTATTTATTAATATCCTATTTATAATGTTTATAAAATATCGAATCGTAGTCGTACATGGTACGACGGGTAAAACTAGTAAAGTATAATTTAAACTTATAAAAATTATACATATAAATCTAGTTCTCTCCAAGATAAAAAAAAAGTCAAATGATTTTCATATTTTCATTTTGAAATATTTTTATGTACTTTTGATCTGCTTAAAACTGAATATAATCTTTAAAATCACGCAATAACTATTAGCAAACAAATAAAAAATATGAATTTGACAATTTGATCAAAAGAGTATACTAATGGTTTCAAGACGCGCTACTATATATATATATTAGCTTGACCTATTTTAATAAATAAAAAATACAAATTTGCAAGAATATAAGAGAATTCAAATAATTTGATCAAAAGAGCATACTTACCAAGCTAGTCTTCAATTGAGGACTAATAATGAACAAATTAGAATGGATCTCTTATGTATGCAAACCCATAAAAATATAAGCACTCTATGACTCCTAGTAGGTATTTATAAGAGAATAAGAGACTTAAGAAATTGTAAAGAGGATTAGGAATTTGAAAAGACATTCGGTAATATAATGTTTGGTGAATTAAAATACATATTAATGTTCCCAATTTTACTAACCTTTTAATTTAATGAAAAAACCAAAAGTCACCACCCAATACATAATGCTTGCTGAATTAAAACCCTTATTAATACCCCAATTTCACTAACATTTTAATTTAATGGAAAATCAAAGTCACCACTCAATACATATAATAAGAATAAAGAGCATATCAATTGTAAAATTAATGAGTAAATAGAAAACCAAAGTCATCACCCTATACATACAATAAGGGTAAAGAGTATAATAATTTTTTTCCTTTTTTTAAATCTTTCACCATCTAAAGAAAATAATATAATTTTTATAAAATATATAAGCATTGATTTCATTTGTTTATACTTTATATGTTTATAGAGATAGAGATATAGATATAAAAATGAAATATTTTGGAATTTAACCATATAATTTATATAAAATAATATCAAATTTATGTGCATTAATTGTGAAGAGAATTTTAGTCTTGTAGTATTATAGACATATATTTAATTTATAGATTTATAATAATAGAATTAGTATTAATATTTAGGCAATTGAATGAGGCATTAATTGCCCAAATTTTTTCTATTTTATAGTATATATAGAAGATTTGTTCAAAATTTATCCAACAATCCAAGAGATCCTGAATTCGACACTAGTAAAAACGCATGCCAACCAATGTTTATGAGATATGAAAGCCAAAGTAGGTAAGTGACTGGTAGGAGACGGTTTGTAGATAATTGTTTTTTTTAGGTCAGTTTGTAGAAGATTGTTGGATCACTATGAGTATTCCACGACTTGTTGCCCATCTTATTTCTTAACTGAATGTAATATTTATTTTATAAAAATAGTAAGTACCAACAAATGACAAAAAGAAAAGCAAAAATAAATACAATTACGAGCAGGTGTCAAATAAAAAACTAGACGATCTACGGAGCACCACTCTCTCACCTAACTCTGTACAACTGCTACTTCTCATCAACTCATTGGACCCCACACATCCACCCTCCTAATTCCACGTGTCACCTTCTTCAATCGTCGATCCTAATCCCAAACACCGGCTGATCTCCATGCGCGTCACACCCAATCGCGACGCTCACCTCCTCTAGCGACACCTCCTCCGGGAACAGCTTCACCGTCCGGCAAAGCGGGCATGTTACAGTGCGAATTGGAATTCAGCAATGACAAACACTTCAATTTCTATTATACAGCTTTATTTCCAATTTATGTTATGTTTAGTTGTCAAGCCCGGTTTACACTCATGTTTTGTGAAACCCGGTTCACTTTGTAATTCCCATTAGAGAAACCTAGCTTAGAGCTATAAAAGCTCCTTTTGTAATCAGTTGGAATCAATCAATGAAATATCCTTTCCTTTCCAAATCTCTCAAAGCTCTCAATTGTTACTCAATCACTCTCAGATTGCTTCATCGGTTAATGATTCTAAACCCCCATCGACCCTAGGCTATCTGTAATCCGATTTCTCGAGCTCTTAAGCTCCTAAATTGGATATATCCCGGTTACACTACATCAGGGCAGGTCACGTGCGACGCCAGCCACGTGTCAATACAACCAACGTGGAACACGTGACCACAAAACGGTATGGCCTTTACGCACTCCCCTTCTTCAAACTCACTCAGGCAAACCGTGCACTCCTCGGCCATGATCCCCTGCTTCCCGCCACCACCGTCGTAACCGTACACCGACAATGAATCCACCGTGTTCGGATCCGCTCCCTTCGCCGCTGACCTTTCCGCGGCAGAGAAGGAGGAGAGGCTCGCCGGGCGGCGCCGACGGAAGCGGTAGGAGTCGACGACGGAGTCGTCGGTGATGCGGCGGATGTAGATTGAAAAGAATCCCATGAAAAACAGAGCGGTGAGGAGGAGGAGAAGCGTGAGGGCCATGGAGGAATCGAACGGCGGGTTTAGCCTATAGGAGCTGAATCCTCCATTGCTGGTGTAGTTGTATCCTTCGCTGCTTTCGCTTTGATTAAGGCGGCTGAAATTGAAGCTCGGGCGTGGGCGCTTATGGAGTGTGGGTGACGTGCTCGACGAAATGCCTGACTGAGAATCTGTGAAGCTTGGGTCGTGCTCTGGTATAAACAGTAGCTTTCTAGTGCGTGGTTCCATTTTGAAATCAAAGGTGGGTGGAATTTGGGTATTGGGAGATTGAGAAATATGGAAGGTAGAAGAAGAAGAAGCCATTGAGGAGGCAGATATGATGTGGACAGAACTCGCCACGTGGGGCATGCTTATGTTTCAATCTCTAGAGTTTACGTGAATGGTATGGTATTCCATTAAATTTTACATTTTCTTTAATTGGTTGCACAAAACCAGCAAAATCGGCAATTTGATACCCTTCAACTCCTGTCCCAGAGAAGTTGTCCACAATTTGATACCTTCTACTCTTTCCGTTTGATTTGGGTTTTTTCGTCTGATGAAGATTTTTCAGTTTTTTCTACTTTTTTAGTGATTAACTTATCTTCTATTGACCGTTCTTATGAATTTTTTTAGGTTTGAAAGTCCTCCCTTCCTCTTAAAATTAAAAATTTTATTTTGAAATCTTAATTTCAACTCAAAAATTGATATCCAAATTAGAAGAAAAAATTAAATATATCTTTTCGAATTTGTTCCACATGTGGCTTCAATGATAATTTGATTTCAGCTCCCAATGAAACCTCCCCCTTTGCCCCTGCCGCCGCCATCAAAATCCTAATTCTACACCATCAATTCTATACCCAGATCTATACAAATTCAATCTATCTTCAACCAATTCATCTCTTAAATCTCTTTGTCACTGTATATTTGAGCTTCTCCATCCCAAATTTTTACTTCACAGCCTCCAATCTCAAACAAAACTCACGCTTTCAAACGACTCATGAATAAGGAGACCATCTGCGGTGGGGTTTCTTTGGCGACCGTCTCCGGCAGAGGCCTCCTTGTTCCGGCCGCCTCTGGTGGTTTTGCTGACGACAACACCCTTTGCCCCCTACCCGAAGAGATCTCTTTCTGGACAAATCTCTTCTCTTTCCACGCTTCTTCTCTGAAGGTGTAGACCCCGCTGAGAAAGCCACCCCTCTTGGCTAAGAAAGCCACCCCCTGGATGAGAAAGCCATATCTTTCCGGCTAGAAAGCCCTCTGATGTCGGCTTCGAAAGCCTTTGCCAATGAATTTCTTTGTCCTCCTCTTGTGTGGGTGGTTCTGAATGCCCACTAAGTGGGTGGTTCCGTCCACCAACGAGCGAGGAGCTCTATCCACCCTTTGCTTGAAGGCCCAATCAATTAACAAATAATATCTCAAGAAAAGCCTTTCGTTTTCGGCTTCATTAGTTTGATCAATCGGCCTCTGCCATAGGCTTCCTCTCCCGTAGGCCGCTCCGGTGGCTTGTATGCTTGGCTTGGCCCATCGACGTTGTTGGTTTGCTGTCACATGAAACTACTGAAGAAAAAAAAGAAGAAAAATAAAACTACTTGGGACAAAAGTTGAAAGAATAAAAAAATAAAATAAATAATAATAACCTTATATATATATTTCATAAAAAATGACTTGCACCGCAAGCCCGAATTTTCTTGCGGGGCAAGATTTGTTTTTACTTACGAGGCAAATTAGTTTTACTTGCGTTGTAAGTATGGCTTATTTGCCTTTCAAGTTAGTTCTACTTGTGTTGCAAGTATTCTATACTTGCGGTGCAAGGTTGTTATTTGTTTTGCAGGATGACTCGCACTTAATTTATGTACTAATTTTTTTAAGAGTTGAAGCGGTGGTCGACATGTATTGGAACGAGTTGTATTAGGCCAAGTCATTTGGTGCTTTGGGGCTTCTGAAGATCCTTCATCTCAGTGGAGGGAACGTCAGTTGTCCATTTCGCACACTCTAGATTGGGTTGACATGTTTGCATGCGACACTTTTTTAGTGCTTACTCACCCCGATTTCGGTCTCTTTTGCTTTTCTTTTCGAGGATTTGTACTTTCTTTAGTCGTTTCTGCTTGCCTTGGGTGTCCGCTTTGTTGACCCTCTTAGTTGTTCTCGGCTGCCGTTTTTTACGGCCTCTCGGACTACCATTCTTGTGTGGTACTCCAAATTCTTATCTTTATCAAAAAATAAAAAAAAAAATCATAATTTGATTTCAACTCTAAATTCAAATAAAAATGGTAATGTTATATGTTTTCTTTGGTGATTCATTTGGGGACATAGAAATGCAATTTTTTTTCATTCTTAATAGGCTTTTTTCTACCTTGCTCCCTAATGATTTGACTTTTTCTCAGCACCTGCAATGGATGTCGGCTCAGCCTTCTATTTCTCAAAAGCAGTTAACACGTCCTAAAAGAAAAAACAATCATGTTTTGAAAAAACCTCATGTAGATTGGTTAAAATTGAACTTTGATACTTCCAATCGTATTAACTCTTCTTCTTTCACAAGTTTTTTAATTTGGGACCACAATAGTAAAATTCTTTGTTTTAATCAAAATAAACATCACTCCATTTCGATTCTCCACGCTGAAGCGCTTGCTTTGCTAGAAGGAGTGCGATGTGCGATTACCTTAAATTCGTCTCATCTTATTATAGAGGTTGGCAATTTAACACTTATTAATTCTTTAAAAAGAACTTGGAAAGTTCCTTGGGAAATTCAGGCTATTATTAATGATATCCGTCATTTTGTTGCTTTATTCCTTGTGTTGTGTTTTTTCATTGTTTCAAGGAATGCAATTCAGCAGCGGATTTCCTCGCTAGAAGGCATTTTAGTTTTAATCATCTTAGTTTTCCTATCTCTCATTTTTTATTGGGATCATTGTTAGATCCTTTGGATGTCTCTCAGTATAATTCTTCGGTCCATAATCATCCTCTGTTATTTGAGTTTCTAAAGATCCTTTGCTGTGATGATTTATGTTAGTCTTGTAATATTCAGATAATATAGTGTTTGCCTTGTAATGAGCTAGTAGATTATTTCTTTAAAAAAAAGTATCCTAAAGAACAAAGCAATATATAGCGCCGCTGGCATGGCAAGGTGAAAAGCACAAGCAGGTTAATTAACTAGTGTCTGCTTAGACATATTAAGCTAATACGATCTACATTAACATAAGAAAGAAGGTTAGTTAACTAGTGTCTGCTTAGACATATCAAGCTAATACGGTCTACATTAACATAAGAAAGAGCCATGTTAGGCTATGTTGAGCAGCCGCAGAAGCTTTGACTAATAGAGAATAATTAAGTTGGTATGAACACACAAGATTTAACGAGGTTCGACAAAATGTCTACGCCCTCGGGGTGGTAGGTTTCTTACTATACGAAGGAATAACACCGACAACTTGTACAAGCCACAAGTTTGTCGTATATAAGAGTATATTAGTTTACAAAGAAAAAATAATCTCTCTGTGTATATCTCTATTTTCTTTTGCAAGATGAAAAAACTATCGTTTCTCTCTCGTACTTTCTTTTCTTTTGATTTCAGATGATTGATATTTTTCTTTTTACTTTTCTCTCTTATATAGGAAAAATTCCTATTGTTCTCACCACACATAAAAGGGAAAATCGAAAATCCTATTGTTTGATTTTCTATTCTATTTTCATTGGTGTGGCTTTAATTGATGAAAGCTATTTTTATCCTAGCATATGCCAAAGCCTAGTATACTCTGTTGGATCCCTCTTACTTTTACTACTTCCAATCGCTACATCTCCTGTCACTGTATTGCCAATGAGATGGTACACGTTTCCTTGACGAATTCCCTTCATCACCAACAAAGAACCACTAACAACCTTTAGAACCCCGTTGTCTCCCATAAACTTACAACCTCCTGATTCTAATGCACCTAGAGAAATCAAATTCTTTCTCAAATCAGGGACATTGATATTCATGTATTTGGTATAGTTTTTAGTGTGTTTTCTTAGTTTGTTAGGTTTAGTTTTAGTAGTTTTAGGGTTAGTTTTTGTGTGTTTTTGGATGAGTTTGCCTATTTTGTGAAAAGTATGGAAGCTACTTCGTTTTGTGTCTTTTTGTAGGTTTTTAGCAAGGAAACGGTGCTTTTTGGAGCTGAATGGAGTGCTATGGTGGAAGACGGAAGAATACAAGGATAAAGAAGTCGAAGTCTAGATTTCTAGAGTTGAAGTGTTGAAGAAAGCCAAATCCAGGCTCGTTAACGAGGCTGTGAAGGGTCGTTAACGAGGCTTAGAGATAGAGTTTTTCGAGAGTTCGTTGTTATGTTTACCGACCCTGTGCGGAAATTTATTCCGTGTCGGTAGGTTTTTTTTTAATGAGTTTTAGGGTTATTATATTTTATATTTTAGGTATTGTTATCTTTTTATATTTTATTTCTATCTTTTTAGAGTTAGTTTCTATCTTTTAGGAAAGTTTTATCTTCTAGCCTTTTTTATTAGATAGCTTTATTAGTATAAATACCCTTCTTTTCTAGCCTAGAGAGGGGGGGGGGGGGGTTCAGACGTGTTCAAGGAGGAACCGAGAGAGAACGGAGTCGGAGAGAGAGTAGTCGAACCGAGGCTAATGAGAGTGAAGCTAAGGTCGTTAGACGTGTTTTCTGTTCGGTATTCTTGTTGTTTTCGATTTCTTCTGAATTCTGTAAGACAATATTTCTTATCAATTTGAAGTAGTTTTTTTGTTTTCAATGATTTCTCTTATTGAAGTTGTTTGCTTTATAATTATGAGTAGTGAGTAGTTTTCCTATCTAGGGTCGGGGTTAAACCCGACATAGTTATGCATGATTTTATGAGTAAGTAGATTGTGTTGAATGCCTTTTATCTATTTTTAAGATTGCTTGTTGTGTTTATGCCTAGATGAGAATCGAGGTAATTTGAGTTCTTGACTTGATTGAAAGAGAAAGTTAGTAACTTGAAGGTTGATATTGTTCGATTGCGAAAGTTTCGAGCTTTGGATCTAAAACAAGTGATTAAGTGAATTAGTTTATGAGAATGAATTGATTTGCTTGCTAATCAACGAAAGTTGATGAATTTATCTATTTAAAGGCATGATCTTTATCTTCTTACGAGTTTATATGCATGGCTATGTTGAGGTGACCCTTGTCCTAGATTTTTTGTTTTTATTTGAATTTCTTCGATTATATTCGTTACTGAGTTCGCTGCCTCGGTACCGAACCTGTTTTTAGGTCGTTAGTGTGAGTTTTAGTAGTTTATCCAGGTTCGTTAACGACCTTGACAAAGTCGTTAACGAGGTTGGTCGTAGTTGAGTTGTGTTGTTTAGCTTTGTTTTATTTTTCTTAGTAGTTTGATAAACAAACAACCGTGCTTCCCGTGGAACGATCCTGACTCCCCTATACTCAGCGGGGTCTTGACTATAAATTTATTTGTTGTCAATAAAACCCTCTCAACAAACATGCCTTACATCCATTAATGTTCTAACAATTCCATCATGCATATTGATTTTGATTGTACCGATGCCCACCGTCTTACAACCATGGTCGTTACCCATCAAAACGGTTCCACCATTCAAGGATTTATAAGAAGTGAACCACTTCCTGTTTGGGCTCATATGATAAGAGCATCAGGTATCTAAAATCCAATTGCATGAATTTTCAGATGTTTCGTGACTGATAGAATAAAATTCCACGTCCCAATCATCAGAAGCAATGCTAGCTTCTTGCTTCGCATTTTGATTTCCCTTATGCTTGTTGTTTTTGTTCTTCCCTTGTACCCGTTTATTTGGACAATCCTTCTTCCAATGCCCAAGCTCACCACACTTGTAACAACGAGTTTCGTCTAGAGATCTAGATTTTGATCTAGACTTTTCCCTCTTGCTATTTCCTCGGTCATTACCCCTTCCTCTTACAAACAAACCTTGTGCATGTTCATTGCTCGCACTAGTCATACCCCTAGTGGACACCTTCCGTAGATCATCAGCGAGAAGCGCTGTTCTAGTTTCATCCATGGTCAGTGTCTCGCCCACAAGCATTAATGTTTGAACAAGATTCTCGAATGATTTCGGCAATGAAAGCAGAAGCATAAGAGCTTGATCTTCATCTGCAACCTTCCCATCAATATCCTTCAAATTTGAAATTATCCTATCAAATTTGTTGATGTGATCACGGAGTGAAATTCCTTCCTCCATCTTGCAAGTATATAACTATGACTTGAGATATATTCTGTTTGTAAGAGTTTTCGTCATGAAATTTGTCTCCAACTTCACCCACACACCTGACGCAGTTTCCTCATCATCAACCATAAATGCGACATCTCTTTCAAGACATAGGATTATGGCAGTGCGTGCTTCTATATCGAGCTCATCCCAGTCACTATCCTTCATATCTCCGGGTTTCTTATCCTTACCCAACAACGCCTTGTGTAACTTTTGAGATATTAACAGATTCTTCATCTGCATTCTCCAATAGGAGAAATCATTTTTCCCATTGAATTTCTCAATCTCATACTTTCCAACTTTAACAATTCCGCTCCTAGAAGCCATTGATTTCAAAATTGGACCTTAAACGCCTTAGACTTTTGATTTGGCTCTGATACCAATTGTTGAGCAGCCGCGGAAGATTTGACTAATAGAGAATAATTAAGTTGGTATGAACACACAAGATTTAACGAGGTTCGACAAAATGTCTACGTCCTCGGGGTGGTAGGTTTCTTACTATACGAAGGAATAACACCGACAACTTGTACAAGCCACAAGTTTGTCGTGTATAAGAGTATATTAGTTTACAAAGAAAAAATAATCTCTCTGTGTATATCTCTCTTTTCTTTTGCAAAATGAAAAAATGATCGTTTCTCTCTCGTACTTTCTTTTCTTTTGATTTCAGAAGATTGATATTTTTCTTTTTACTTTTCTCTCTTATATAGGAAAAATTCCTATTGTTCTCACCACACATAAAAGGGAAAATCGAAAATCCTATTGTTTGATTTTCTATTCTATTTTCATTGGTGTGGCTTTAATTGATGAAAGCTATTTTTATCCTAGTATTCTCACAGGCTAATATGGTCTATGACTAACATAAGAAAGAGCCATGAATCCTAGCTATTTAGCAAATTTACTTGTGAACCAGATTAACTATATATATATCATAATAGATTGTGCTCTCTAAGTAGGTAGGTAGCTTCTTAATTAATTGATTCTCTTCTTTTGTTGATTTCACTTGTCCCTTGAGCTTTGTTTATCTTCAGCTGAGGTGGGAGAGGGACTTTCTGATGTTATCCCTGGGGTGCCCAAAGCCTTCACCACTCTGGGATCACTAATGACTGAAAATTAAAGACCCAACACAAGAAATTAATGATTCGGTTGCGAAATTGGTTCGCATAATTAAGCATGACTAGAAACCCAAAGTTTTGGAGGAGATGACTTCCAGGACTTACCATAGTTGAAGCAGGCAGAGAACATGTTTGTAGTCATCCAGTAGCACAACAACGCCTGATGATTTCATTTTTACAAAAAAGTTACATCAAGTAAGAAAAATGTCTGTGATTAATAATAAAGTACATAGAGAAAAATGCTTAGAGGCATCAAAAGATAGGATCCACCAGGTGATAAAGAGTCTAGAAATGAGCCAAGACCAGGAGCTACTCTGAACTCTAGCAAATAAGACTGCACACCATAACAGATTAACATTTAATATATTTAGTGTTGGGCCCTCCGAAATTTGGCCCAAAAGGAATGTTACAAGCCCAGAACAATTGATCCGAGTGAATCGATAGAAGGAGAAGACGACGGAGCAGTCAAAGCAGAGCTGAAATCTCCGGGAATTTCATTAACGACGGGGGCTAGATCTCCGGGATTTGCCAGGCGTTTCTGCCAACGGTCGAAGTGGGGAAGAAGGTTATAAATAGGGACGATACTCAAAATTACTTACGAAAGCTCAAGCCTTTTTACTAGTCCTTTTACTTCGCTCAAAGCATCCCTTTGTATTTACAGAAGATTCACGATCTCGATCATAATATCAGTCCTATCATTCTACTGCCATTACTTTTCTTGCTCTTTTATCTTGTTCGACTACTTGCTTGTAATTTGTAACGCGTTACAAATTCTGTTTGGTTAGGACTTCCCACATTATAGCAGGTAACGCGTTAGTGCGATTATCCTGCCCAAAATAATTAGCGCCCACCGTGGGGCCCTAGCCAAAAAAGAAGATACGCTAAAGCAGCTACATAATCTATTAACGAGATGGATGGAATCCAAACTACTTACAACCATGTAGGAGATCTCGACAATCACGAGGGCAATGAGGAAACCAACAACCAAGGCGCCAGGAATGTAGACGGTACCGGGAACGTAGATGGAGTCGGGAATGTGGACGGAGTTGAGCAAGGTTCTGGAAACACCAATGGTAACCCTGGTACTTCCGAACAATGAGGAGTTGGAGGAGGCGATGCCGATGTCATCATGGAACTCCGAGCAGCAATGATCGCTCTCCAAAAGGACCTGGAAAGCCAGAAACAGGCCAATGCCAAATTCACCGAGGTATACAAGAAGCAAATTGAAACTTTAACTAATGAGCGTAATTTGCTTCGATCTCAGGTACAATCAGCTCCAACCCGACCCCGCGGAACCGATATGGTAGAAGGAGTCGCCAGACGATTAGATATGGATGACCCAAGTCTCTTAACACCTGATGTCGTCAAGCCAGTAACCGGGTATCAGGTAAATGGTAATTCCTTAAGGGCGATACGGGAAGATACTGAGGTTTCCCAATTACGGGAACGCCTTAAAGCCTTGGAAGATCGAATTACTCAGGTCCTAGGGGCACCTCAACCGATAGCAATGGAAAGGAGAGATGGTTACACCGATTCTCCCTTTGTGCCTGCTATCGCAAGAGTTGATATCTCCCGAAAGTATCACGTTCCTGACGTACCTAAGTACGAGGGAGTAACGGATCTCGATCAACATATAGCCGCATTTAAACAGGCTATGAATATCAGTACAATCCCTTTTGACATGAAGGAGATTGTTATGTGTCGTTGGTTCGGGAACACGTTATCCGGACCCGCACTTAACTGGCATTCACACTTACCCCTTGGAAGTATTTCATCTTTTGCTGAGTTAATTGACAAGTTCAGGATAAGATTTGCAAGCAGTCGACACGCTAAGAAACGATCAAGTGATTTGTACCGCATGGTCCAGAGATCGAGTGAATCTTTGAAGGCCTTCCTCAACCGTTACAACGAGGAATTGGTGACCATTGAGGGATGCAATGCTGCTACAGTTGTGGAGGCATTCCGAAGAGGCATATCGGTTTATAATCCTGAGTTATATCGTGAATTAACTAAATATCCTTGTTCGAATTTCGATGAAGTGCAGGTGAAAGCGTTAGCACATGTTCGATTGGAGGAAGACGACCTCTTTGTCGAAAAAGCAATCAGCCCTCACCGGCCAGACCGAAGAGAAGGAAGGCGAGAAACAAGATACGCTCCATACCCCACCGCACCTCCTACCAAAACAACCATCAATACAACATTCGCCAGGCAAGGCAAAAGATATGAAAATCCTAGACTGCCTCCCAAACTTTCCCATTACAATTTCTGTGTGGATGTAACCGAGGTAGTCCGAACTCTCAACAACATGAGGGATACTGTCAAATGGCCTCGGAAGAGTAACGTGCCCTCGCACCAGAAAGATAATTCTAGATGGTGTGACTTCCACTTTGATCATGGACACCGGACCGATGAATGCATCGCGTTGCGAAAGGAGGTGAGCGAATTATTACGAAGGGGGCACCTCAAAGAATTAATATCGGAAAGAGCGAAGGAGCAGCTAGAGTGCAACAAAGAAAAAGCTAGTACGCCACCACCCCCGAAGCACACTGGAGTAATCAACGTTATCACCGGGGGATCAGAGATTTGTGGCATAACATATTCCGCAGCAAAAAGAATCGCGAGGGATACTAGAAGAGAATGCCCCAGAGCTCCTTCACGAACAAGTCTTGCAGTGATGCCAATCACCTTCGATGATGTCGAAGAACAGGAACTTAGGTCTCAAGATGGATGACATTGTCAAGAAATCTACGACTTTGGTTGGCTTCAGTGGCGAATCACGCAACACGTTGGGAGAAATATCCTGACCAACCGTTGCAGGAGGAATAAACTACCAGGTAAAATTCCAAGTACTTGATTGCCCTTCACCCTTTAATGTCATTTTGGGCAGGCCATGGATACACGGGATGAGGGCTATCCCTTCTACTTATCATCAATGCGTGAAGTTCCCGATTCCATGGGGAGTTCAAGAAATTAAGGGGGAACAGAAGTTAGCAAGGGAATGCTACTCCGTAACGATGAAAGCAACGACTTCCAAGAACTTACAACTTGAAACAGGGAAAAAGTCGTCAGATTAGCAATTAAAGGACTGTAGACCAACCACTTACTACGTAAAGCTGGAGACTCCAGAGCTTGAAGAAGTGGCTCTTGATCCACTAGATCCGTCTAGGAAACTTAAAATAGGAGCAGATCTAGAGCCAACTTTACATAAACAATTGGTGGAGTTTCTACGGTCCTACAGTGATTGTTTTGCATGGTCGAACGAGGATATGGTGGGCATTGATCCTAATGTGATTACGCACGCCCTTAATGTCAATAAGAAGGTGCCACCAGGGAAGTAGAAAAGGCGCAAGTTCGCACCCGAACGAAATCAGGTAATCAACGATGACGTAAAATCCTTGCTTGAATCCGGAAAAATTGGAGAAGTTAAATATCCTAATTGGCTTGCGAATGTGGTAGTCGTAAAAAAGAAAAATGCTAAGTGGCGCGTTTGCGTAGACTTTACCGATTTAAACAAAGCATGCCCTAAAGACTTGTTCCCTTTCCCTTATATTGATGCAATGGTGGATGCAACAACATGGCATGAGCTCTTAACTTTCATGGATGCATTTAGTGGATATCATCAGATAATGATGCATCCCGATGATCAAGAAAAAACCGTATTCGTAACCAATCAGGGAACCTATTGTTACAAAGTTATGCCCTTCGGGTTAAAAAACACGGGTGCTACTTATCAGAGATTGGTGAATAAGATGTTTCAGGAAAAACTGGGGGATACAATGGAGGTATACATCGACGACATGTTAGTCAAGTCGTTAAAGGCGGAAGACCACATTACCCACTTGAAAGACACATTCCAGATCCTGCGAAGTTACAAGATGAAATTCAATCCAACCAAGTGCTCTTTCGGAGTTACATTAGGGAAATTCCTTGGATACATAGTGACGCAGAGAGGAATCGAGGCGAGTCCAGACTAGATCAAGGCAATAATGGAGTTGCAATCACCGAAGTGCGTCAAAGACGTCCAAAAGTTAACAGGAAGAGTAGTTGCACTGAACCAGTTCATATCGGGATCCTCGGACAGAAACAAGTTGTTCTACGACGTCTTGAAGAAGAACAAGTCATTTGAATAGACGGAAGCACATGAAAAGGCCTTTAGAGAGTTGAAAAATTATTTATCTAACCCGCAGGTACTTTCCAAGCCCAAGCCAGATGAGAAGTTATACGTGTACTTGGCCGTGACCGAAGTAGCAGTGAGCGCCGTCTTGATCCGGGAAGAGAATGGAGACCAGTTGCTCATTTATTACGTAAGTAAAATCTTGCTTGATGCGGGAACCAGGTATTCCCCCATGGAAAAACTAGTATTATCTTTGGTAATGGCTTCAATAAAATTACGTCCTTATTTTGAAAGTCATTCTATCATCGTGAGGACTAATTATCCAATGAAGAGTATCATGTCAAAGCCAGAATTGTCAGGTCGGCTAACAAGATGGTTGATCCACTTAAATGGTTACGACATCCTTTACGAGCCAAGAACCGGAATGAAGTCTCAAGCCTTGGCAGATTTTGTGGTTGAATTCACTCCTACCACTTTAGAACAAGAAGACCAACATATGTTACATGTAACAGGGAGCGGCAAGTGGTTGATGCATACAGATGGAGCGTCAAATCAGGTTGGCGTAGGATTGGGGGTAGTCCTGAAGTCACCACAGAGGGATAGGATAGCCCAAGCTATTCGATGTACATTCAAAGCTACTAACAATGAAGCAGAATATGAGGCGCTTATAGAAGGGTTACTCGTTGCTAAAGACTTGAACGTGCAAGAAATTGAGGTAATTTGTGATTCGTTACTTATTGTAAGTCAAGTTTCAAACTCATATGTTGCCAGGGATTCAAAGATGAAGGCGTATTTAGAGAAAGTCTAAGAGATCATTAAAAATTTCAAACATTTTGAGATAAAGCAAGTTCCTCGGGATGCTAACACGCAAGCAGACGCCTTGGCCAACCTCGGATCCGCTATCGACCCAAGAGAATATGACAAAATACCTTTTGTGTACCTTGATGCCCCATCCATAATTAAAGAAGCAGATGTGTTTGAGATTCGGGACTCCGATGAAGACACCTCGTGGGTAACACCTTACTTAAGGTGGCTACGGGATGGAGTTCTACCTGATGATAAAGGAGAAGCTCAACGACTTAAGGTAAAAGCTTCTACCTTCACTATTAAGAATGACATCTTGTTCAAGTGGATGTCGTCAGGAATGTACGCTCGATGCGTAAAGGAGGAAGAGGTACAGAAGGTGTTACAAGACATACACGATGGAGAATGTGGAAATCATACAGGGGGTACTTCCTATAACTTCCCCTTGGCCATTCATGAAATGGGGAATGGACATCGTGGGAAAGCTTCCTCCAGCTTCAGGACAACGCGTCTACATCTTAGCAATGACCGACTACTTCTCCAAGCGGACTGAAGCCGAAGCCTTTAAAGAAGTCAAAGACACTCAGGTTATTTCATTCATAAAAAGAAATATCTTGAGTAGGTTCGGAATACCTGCCACCATAGTATGTGACAATGGATCCCAGTTTATCAGTGACAAGACAAGATCATTTTGCCAGCAATACAACATCCAATTTGTGATGTCGACACCACGTTATCTTCAAGCCAATGGTCAGGCAGAAGCGAGCAACAAGGTAATCATCAATAACTTGAAGAAGCGTCTTAAAGAGGCAAAGGGAAGATGGGCAGACGAGTTACCCCTTATTCTATGGTCCGATCGAACGACTCCTAAGACTGCTACAGGGCATACGCCTTTTTTCTTGGTTTATGGATGCGAAGCCATGTTACCGGTAGAAGTGACTTTGCCCACAGTCCGATATGGACTTACTACGAAAGAGTCAAATTTAACTAACTTGTTACATCATTTGAAGCCGAAGTGTGTGACAATGAATCCCAGTTTATCAGTGACAAGACAAGATCATTTTGCCAGCAATACAACATCCAATTGGTGATGTCGACACCACGTTATCCTCAAGCCAATGGTCAGGCAGAAGCGAGCAACAAGGTAATCATCAATAACTTGAAGAAGCGTCTTAAAGAGGCAAAGGAAAGATGGGCAGACGAGCTACCCCTTATTCTATGGTCCGATCGAACGACTCCTAAGACTACTACAGGGCATACGCCTTTTTCCTTGGTTTATGGATGCGAAGCCGTGTTATCGGTAGAAGTGACTTTGCCCACAGTCCGATATGGACTTATTACGGAAGAGTCAAATTTACCTAACTTGTTACATCATTTGGACACGGTTGACGAGTTACGAGATGAAGCGTCAGTTCGCTTGGCAGCATATAAACAGGGAATGCCTCGGAGTTACAACAAACGTGTTAATGCAAAAGCGTTTCAAGTGGGAGATTGGGTATTAAGGAAGGTCTTCCAAAACACGCAAGAGTTAAATGCTGGCAAGTTAGGAGCCAATTGGGAAGGACCTTATCAAATTACAAAGATCGTGGGACAAGGAGCCTACGAGTTGATATCATGTGATGGGAAGATGGTCCCCAGAAGCTGGAACACGATGAACCTGAAGCTGTACCATTTCTAGAACATGTAGCGTAAAAACAAGGTACATATCACATATTACTTTCTTTTTACATTATATTGTTACATCATCATACACGTGTGAAAACAACGATGACTTTACAAAAAACTAACAAGGGACGCCTTGTGACGTTACAGGCCAAAACATAGGTCCTCGCTGTAACACCCCTTCCTACCCTAGAGGTATTACCGCCAGTAACCCCGATTAAGACTAAACCGAAGCTACCCAAGGCTTTAAACTGACTGAACAAACTAAAAATCCAAAAGCTGGAATCATTTAAAACAGAAGTATGAAGGTGAAAGACCACAACATGTTGTAGAAGAACTTAATCTTTATTATTTGACAACTCCAACTTAACAAAGTTTAAGAAAACGTTACATCGGAATAAATATAAACGGTCTTAAAACAACATTAGTTTTTATGACAAGATGATAGAACAGTCTTTTATCTGAACAAAGTCTTTAGTATGTAAACTCTTATCTTCTTCTTTCCCAACATAGCTTTGTAGTGGCTCAACCATAAACTTCGCTCAAACACAACTTCTGGAAACTTTTCTTCAACTTCTTGATCCACTTCTCAAATCAGCTTCCACGAAATACATGATGTGTCGTATACAACGGTGGACACCAGCCGGCAATGCAATTGAATAAGGTGGTCAGGTTAGTCTAATGAAAGACTAAGCAAGTGGAGAAATTGACTGGTTCTTATGGTAGTGACTAAACATTTTGGCATCGAAATCCGAATGACAACCGGTCGATGAAGCAACATTTAGCAGTCCCATAGAGGATAAGAATGAGGCATGCATATTCAAGAGATAGAACACCACAACTTGTGGTTCCTTTACGAAACATGAACAATTGTTGGGAACTCATATTAATCACATAACATTTTGAAAAGCCTCCGTCGACTAATCAGATTGACTTAATCAAAGTTTGATTAAGAATCATTCATAACCGGGAGCAAGAATGGTTATTAAATGGACTAACCATTTTGGTACATTAATGTGCCTAACGCACTTATCTTTCATTACTTTCAAATTGTGCACTCGCGTCATTTAATAGTTTTTACATAGTTCGGCCAACAACCGAGATCAGATGGCCTATTTCATCCATGATCATTTATATATGCTCGGTCAACAACCGAATTCGGCCAACAACCGAGATCAGAGGGCCTATTTCATCCATGATCCTTTAAATGTGCTCGGCCAACAACCGAGATTCGGCCAACAACCGAGATCAGAGGGCCTGTTTCATCCATGATCATCTGTCCTTGAACTACTCTATTTCATAATAATGTCTCAGCATGAGACAACTAAACACATAAGGTCACACATAACGGACCTACATCCTGTTCTAGCGCAAAACTGAATAAACAACATGGTCATTATTTCTAACGAATATAATAGCCTATCATATTTTATTAAGCACACAAGTTGTTCCCAACACAAATATTAAATGGTATTCAATTCCTCATTTAATAATATTAATGCAAGAGAGAACCGTCCACTTGCCTTATACGAGATTTCTCCTCTTAAGGCGATTAGTTTCATCTCGAATGACGTGCATCCAAGACTCGAGCTCGGGTTGTACCGGAAAGAATATAGAAATAAATTATAATTAATTTATTTCCGTTTCAAGATTAACTACAAATTATTATGTCCTTATAATAATTTGTCAAGTACTTGCTTGACTTAATCTGACTTTATTATTTAATCAATTCGATAAATCACGCTTTACGAGATTTAATACGAAAACCCGACTTTGAATGATCTTATCCTAAAATCATTCTTTAATATAAGTCAAGCTCGAAAGACGGAAATTACCTAGCGATACGTTTTTCGGGATTTGCTTGCACGCAAATCAAGCGGCACACAAAACGATGTGATGCGCAAAACGAGGCAATATCTGAATCAAGATGATCCGTCGGAATTTATGTCACGCATTCCGAGGCAAATCCGGTTCCATACATCTTTCCCTTTTCTTTTCACTTAAATCCATAAAAAGTCCGGAAACAAAGCTACGACGAGCCAACTTCGTCCATGGCTAGCGACTTCGTTTGATATCCGTTTTGGGTGATTCAAGTGATAGTTAGAATTCCTCATCACCCTTTTTCTATTGTTGGCAACGGAACTTTAATTCATTGAATGAAAACGGAGAACAAAGGCGATAAACATCACTCGCCAAGGCTGAATTTCTGGGCACAATAAACCAGTACCAAAGCTGGTCGCGAACTCTTGTTCACCGACTCGTGGAGGCGACACCAGAATCATGGTGGCAACGGAACTTGCAGCAGATGGAAGAAGATATTACCCTCTACCTACTGTTGGAATTGGCGTCCAAAAATATGGCTGGAAGGCGGTGCACGAGGTCCACGAACATCACTCGTCGATGCTGAATTTTCTGGGTAAAAGAACTCAGCAACAAAGCTGATCGTGAAGGCCTGTTCGTCGGCTTCCCGCGGAGACACCAGGGGCGGGGTGGACAAGGAACCTACGACAGCTGCAAGTAGGAATCTCGATCTACATACTGTCGGTGGTGGCAGCCATATAGGTGGCCGTAAGGCTGCGTACGAAGCCCTCGAAAACCGCTCGTCATCAACCTTTGAAAATCTGGAAAACCAGTACCACGAACTGATTTGGTGGATTTTGGCTCGTTTCCTGAATCCTTTCATCCAAATTGATTGAGGGATATTATAGATCTCCTCTTCCTCGAAATATAGCTACTTGAATCACGAATTTTGGTTAAGAAACGAGTTCACAATCCAATTTTGAAGTTTTGGGTATTTTGGATCAAAACCGAGCGTTTCGATCTTTTTGGTCTCAAATCGTCCATCCCCGTCAACAACAATTCTTTCCATCCCTTTTATAGCGCCCAACAATTATCCTCGTTCTCCTTTCCCCTCAGAACTGGGCCTGAATTCCCGCCACGAAGGGACTCATGTGGCATGAGTTGAGTTGTGCGAACAGAGGAGGAAGAAGAGGTGGCAACGATGGGTCAAACCAGCACAAAAGGCTATGGGTAGGCCTTTCTAGGTGTCGTCCGGGCTGAGCATGACGAGGATCGAAGAATTCGGCGCCCATCATCAGGTTTTGGACGGGCAATCAGTTGAAGTTTATCCGAGCAAGAGGGAAACAACAAAGAGGAGGAAGAGAAAGAGTAAAAGAAAAAGGAAAACAAATTAAATTATTTTCCATTTTCACTATAAATAAACTTGCTATTATTTGCCTTTAAAATGTACCCAACATTTCTTTTGTTACACTTTTTTAAAAGATTTAAATTTTCCGCTAAATACAATTGAACTTGCCAAAAATTCATTCATAAGAATAAATTTTTATTTTTTTGCAAGTTTTCATTCATTTATAACGGAATTAACTTAAGTGTAACTCTTCACTTATTATTAACTCGACTTTCTTCTGTTAAAAAGAGCGGATATTACAGGTGCGAGGTTTTCGCTAGAAGCGAGGTGTATATCTGCGAGGCCTGACACATAGATATTTTCTTTCGTTGTGTATGTGGCGACTTCTGGGCCGGTCCCCCCCGAGTCTCATTAGTAGGCCTCTAAAGATGTATTAGGCCCAACAAGCTTTTCGGGAATGGGGGTAGGCCCAGGTTCGCCTTCTTTAAAGGCGTCTCTTCCACGCCCTCTCAACGCTTCATCTTCATCTTCTTCCTCACGCTCTCTCTCTCTCTCTCACTCTCTCTCGTTCTTCCGATCTTTTAGCAAGCAGTCGACGGTTTTCTCGATGGTTGTAAGAACGCCACCGACCTCTCCGCGCAAATCTCCGAACAAGTAAGTACCCGACCCTCTCTTCGTGTTTTTTGGCGTTTTTGCTTCTTTTTCCGTTTTCACACCCTAGCGGGAGGCGGCCGTCCTCCGGTGTCTCGCGTCGGCGTTACGGCAGCGAAACGGAGGGGGCGAGGGCGGTGCTGGTGTTTCGGCATCACACCTAACTCTTTTTTCGGCGTTTCGTTTCTTACCTTTTTTATCGCCCTGTGCCCTAGTGGGGGGATGGTTGTTTCCCGGCGTTTCACGCCGGTGTCACGGCGGAGAAACGGGGGTGGTGCTGGTGGTGCTCTCGCTTTTCATTGCGTCAGCCGACGGTTGGGTTCCTTCGCTGCTCTTCTTTTCGAATTTTGAATTTCTCGGGAGACCAAACGTCAAGACGTTTGATTGACGGGACGTTTGGCCTGCCAACCGCTGTCTTCCGTTCTTCGTTTTTTTCCTTTCGGCACTTCATATTCTTCCTAAGACGTCCCATCCGTTAAAGTAGCCCTAGGGTGCCACGTGCCTTTCCCCTCCTATCACCTCGCGTTTTCTTTCTTTCTTCGCTTTACTCGATGTCTCAAAACTTCCTTCTTTTCCAGGTGTTCGCCCCTTGTGGCCTGGACGTTGCTCTTTCATGCCTTGAGGAACTTCTTTGAGTCCCCCACCAGGCTTCGCATTTAAAGTTCAAGAGAGGTTCTACGTGGAGCTTTCTGAGACCGTAGGGAGTGTCGAGACCAGTGACTCGCCCTCTCTCTGCTCAATACCGCGGAGATCCTGCATGTCCTTCTTGCGCTTTCTCGAACCGCTGAAGTGTGCGATAAAGGACCCGCACAATTGAGCGAACGAGGCCACATACCCGATCTTGAGACTGATGAACCACATCATCGCAGCCTTTTCCAGGGTGGTTGGGAAGACACGACAAAAAATGTTGTCGTTGTAGGAGTTGACGTTCATCTGGATAGCGAAGTGCTTCACATGCTCCTCCGGGTCTGCCGAACCGTCATAAAGCCCCATTTGTGGTCTATGGAAACCGTTGGGCATCGTCGCACTTTGAATCTCGTCCACAAATGGGGAGAGGCTCCCGGCCTCAACCTGGGGTTATGGTCGCGACTTTTGCGATCGCAGCCTTTGGTTGTGCATCGCGCTCCCCGCTGTCTCGGACAACTCCGGATCCTGAATCCTCGAACGACGCGAGTGGGACCTCAAGATCTACATGGGGTCCCGGGGGGCCTCTCCATTGACGAGCCGTTGGTCGACGTCTCGCGCCCTGGCACATGCCCGGGGACGTACGCGGGTACGTACTCGGAGTGGGGTTGGCCCGGGGCCAGCATAGGGACGTATGAAAGGGCGAAGCCCTACTGGTATTGTCCATATCCCGGGTAGGGATATGGGTTTGGGGGAGCGCCGCCCGGCTCATACCCTTGGAACGGGTAAGGGTTTTGTGGCGCAATGTGCGCCCACCCCGGAGGAACCACGAACGGACAACCCGGCGGTCCCGTGCCCATCCACTACGAGGTCTCGGGCATGTTATCGGGGTGTTGGGGGAAGAAGTTGTTTGGACAGGCCATTTTGAGGGACTCAAAAGCCAAGGTTTGCACAAATCGGGAAACTGCTTAGGATGAAGAGGTTCCCACAGACGACGCCAGTGATGAAACCCGAAATAAACCAGCGCTAGGAGACAAGAAACGAGATTACTTTTATTCGATCGTGCAAACACTTGCTCTTTATTTATTGTTTTATTATGATGAGGTTACAGATCACGAGGTTACAAGCAAACGAGACTACACTTTAGGCCCCCTAAGAGTATTCGAGATCTCGATCTAACAAGGTTCGAGATCTCCTAATTGCTACAAGATTCTATCCCCCACAGGCAGTCTGACGACCTCTGGCGGCGAGGTTGAGGAGTTTGAGTTATGCGTGGTGATTGTGGTCTGCGAGATGATGCTGCGAGGCCTCTAATGCAAACGAGGACTTTGTGCGACTTGAAGTCTTTTTATGGACTTCACTTGTCTATAGCGAGGTCTTTGACGATGATTCAACACGTCGATCTTCAACGAGCAAGATAGTTCTTGAGTTAAAGATGTTTTTCGACCCCTTGCTCCCTACGAGGTTCTCCCCTATTTATAGTGTTTTGAGAGGATGGGTTTCGGTGTTTGTTCGATGTGGGACGCCCGAGATCAAGCCTTTTGATTGGTCGAGCGTGAGGTAATTGTCTATTTGGTGGTGAGGCGGTGATCGCTGAATGGTCCAGACAGGGCGGGGGTGTCAGCTTTTGAGCAACGAGGTTTAGACCTCGTTGTCGAGGTCTCAGGACCTCGCAGAGGTCGGGATTTGTTTAATTTAGAGATGGGTACGGTAATGGGTCCCGTAATCCACCTTGGGAGTCCCACCGGATCCGTTTATTCCTTGTACCCCGGGCCCACTTCCTATTCTACTATTTTGGGCACCATCAGGTAGAGTAGATCAAGAACATACAGCTTGATTTCGACTCCAAAAAGTTGCAGAGTTGTGTGAAGAAAAGATGCTCTGGCATATAAGATCAGTCTTGGGGTGCTAGCATGCCCATCCGTCTATTTTTGAAAGATCGTGAGGGGATTCAAGTTCCAAAATAATAAAATATTCAAGTTTTGGTTGGATCAATTTTTGAAGATTGAAATTCGATCTTTACAATTTGGGCGCAAGAGTCCCCTTGTGCAATTAATGAGTGCCACATGGCACAAAATCAATCCCCTATCCTAGTAATTGATTATAAGTAAATTAAAATTTTATTTTGGATTAGATTTAATTATAAAAAAAATTTAATTATACCAAAATTTATAAAAAATGTATTTATTTATAGATACTAATTTTGTATATATTTAAAACATTTTAAAATTTAATTTGTATTTTTGGCCGTTTTAGGGTAAGAAGATACATATCTACCTAATACATTATAAAGCATAAACCATGTCTGTTGAAAAAATTGTGCCACTTGGTAATACTTGAATAAATAATGTCAAGTTTTTTTAATCATAAATATTATAATAACTTGTGTTATTCTTTTTATACATAATACATCTAATCTTTTATATAAATTGATGTATATGTTGATATTTTCTATATTGTTTTTTATGCATATTTTTTATCTTTTACCAAGATTTGGGCTTCGAGTATATATTTTCTTATCATATGCTGATATTTTTCAATATAATAAATTATTTATAGTATATATGATTTATCTATAACTATATATTACATTTGTTTCTTTTTGTGCCACCACATTGATTTTGGTCCCACGTTATATTTTAAAAGATAATTTTATTCATAGTACTTTAGTTTTTCCAATTAAATTTCTTCTTACATGTTTATGTCAAAAAAATAAAAATTCGAATTTTTATTTAAATTAATAAAATTAGAATTCCTTTATCTTTTTATGCATTTATATTAAAGATTTTTCTTAAATCAAAGTTTGATAAAAATAAAATAGAAAAATTTACAAATCTTGATGAATACTTGCTTAAATTGAATTATGATACAAATTTACATTACATTTTTCTTAATATTCTTTTTATTTTATTTATGTAAATATAGAATATTTTTTGATCTAGCCTCACCTTACATTTAATTTTTTTGTATCTCTTTGTTTTTTATAATTTAATATGGATGAAAGATTGATTAATACATTAAAATTTGTGAATTTTAATATACATTAATTTTATTTATATTTTATTTCTTCGTTATGTAAATTTAGTATGGAAAACATCTTTATAGATGGATTGAATTTTGCAAAATAATACATAGATAATTTTCTCAATATTTTATCTCTTAAATCAAGGACAATGTTTTCTTCTCTACCAATCTTTATATTGATATTTTTCATATTTACAAACATTCTTATTATTATAGAGTAAAAAATAAGAACCCTAATACAAAATTTTAATAAATTAAATTTAAAAAATATTTTGAAAAATTATATAATTTTAAAATATTCAGTAAAAAGTAAAATCAATATTTTAATAATTTCAATATAAAATTGGACAAGATCTCAACAAATAATGAAAAAATATTTAAAAATATATTCAATTAAAATATGGGGTACAATCTAAAAAAAATACTTTTTCTATACGTTGCATAATTTATTATGATATTATATAAATATATTTATTATTTTAAATTAATAACATAGAAGTGTATAGTTTTCTAGTAAAATTATCCCATAAATATCACGAGACTTCAACTAGTTTATATATTTTTTTACATTACCCATTGTTTTAGTGTTACTCTCTTACTAATATTCCCTTATTCGAATATGCTCTTAATTAATATTCACTTAATTAACTATAATAAATATAATTTAAAATACAATTTATAATAATGTTAGAAATTTTAACAAATTAATTAAAAGCGTCATTTAATAAAATTAGTAAACAAATATAGTTAATTTTAGGTAAATAATGATATATATATATAATAAAAGAATGGAGGTATATTTGTAATTATATGTGGGGAAATAAATAATTATTGGGAAATAATAAAAGTGAAAAGAAGAGAGGCTCATGTGTCTCAATTGGAAAGGTTGATTGTGGAAAAAAAAGATAAAAGATTAGAAATGATATGAAAGAAGAAAAAATAATAAAATAATCGTATTTGATAGGTTTATGAAAATTATGAGGTTGATTGGGCATTTGGGCATGCCCTTAAATCTTTGGTGACGTTGACCGATGAAAAAAGTAAAGCAACTCCAGATTCATACTCGAACTGAGTTTCGTTTCCTCGTCTTTGAGAATGCACCTGAAGTCGTGAACACAAGGAAATTTCCAATGTTTCAAGTTCTGAAGATCCACTTCATGTTAACGACAATGTTAGTAATATAAATATAGGATATATTGTATGTGTTGTTAAGAACGTATCTCTGTAGTTAGGATATGGTTTTCTCTCTCTATTGTAATCTCTGTTGTAATCCTATATATATTGCTATCAATACAATGCAACCCTACAAGGGCTTTCACACTTACAGACAATATATAGATTTCATCTTCCCCTTTATTCATATAGATTTCACCACTGTTTGAAAATTTCCTTGTGTTAAAGCTTCATCAACCCTTAATCATTGGAGCATCAGCATAATCAGCCATCATCATCGTAGGAAACAGTTTTTCGTCATGGCTTTACAACTGTCTATCCCAGGAGTTTTATAAATTTAATGGCAATATTTTATAAATTTGAAAGAGAATGGTCCGTTGGAGTTATAGCTGCTCTACGTGTGTGAGGGAAAAACCAATCTGGTGAATAAAAAAATGTTATAACAAACCGAATTTGGACTGTTGTACCTTTCTTTATGCGTATCAATCGGCGTGAAATAACATAAACAATGCTTTATTGATAAGGTGTGTGTATCCGTTTCTATTTCCCCTCTTTTTTGCCAAAAAGCAAAAGCAAAACAACTCATCAAAAAATCAACACATCATAGGGAGCATTCCATACTCGAATCTCTGATTCTGCGTGTTTGTTTTTGGAGGAGTAGTTTCACTGAGCTGAAGCAGTAGAGCATACTAGAAATGGCTGGGTACAGACCAGATGACGACTACGATTACCTGTTCAAACTGGTGTTGATTGGCGATTCAGGCGTCGGGAAATCGAACCTGCTCTCGAGGTTCACCAGGAACGAGTTCAATCTCGAATCCAAATCCACAATCGGCGTTGAGTTCGCCACCAGGAGTTTGAATATCAACACCAAGGTCATCAAAGCCCAGATTTGGGACACCGCTGGCCAAGAACGGTATGATTTCCCCTTTTTGGGAATTTCCATTTTCTTTCTTGAAGTTTGTTTTTGGTATCGGCCTTCAGTATTGCATAAATTCACTAGTGGTTGAGAACTTGCTAAATATATGGGGTGGATTTTGCAGTTTCTTTCCTTTTTCTCCTCTATTCAGGAGGTGTTTGTTGCTTGCTTGGTTTTATTACTGAATGATTGATTCAAATAATTAGGTTGATGATGATGGAATTTGTAGGTGTTATTGTGCAAATGAATACTTCATGGTGATACAATTTTTCAATAGACTGATTTTGGCTTAGAGGGAAGGTTAATTGATGAAAATTAGGGTTTAGAATTGAGAGTTTGGAAATGGGCAATTTAGGAGGTCGCCTATTGACAAATTTTCATCAACTTGGGTGTTATAATTGATTGTACATGAAAAAACATGTGAACTTTTTTTTTTAATTTGCAACAAGGGTTTGTTCTCTGAGAGATCATGGCTCTATTATTCATTGACTGTGAGCTCCTGCATAACTGAACCAGTTAACTATGCATTTCCCTTGTTACTGTCAAAGATAGCTGTTTTCAAGAATCATCATGTGCTGTTCAAGAATCATCAGCTATTCCAACTCTTTAGCATGCTTTTGGACATCTCCACAGGTACAGGTCCATAACCAGCGCTTACTACAGAGGAGCAGTTGGCGCTCTCCTCGTATACGATGTCACAAGACACTCCACTTTTGAAAACGCTGCAAGATGGCTACGAGAGTTAAGGGATCACACCGACCCCAACATCGTGGTAATGCTGATTGGCAACAAGTCTGATCTCAGACATCTCGTGGCGGTTTCAACTGATGAAGCCAAGGAGTTTGCTGAGAAAGAGTCCCTCTTCTTCATGGAGACCTCAGCGCTGGAAGCAACGAACGTGGAACAAGCCTTCACTCAAGTGCTTGCTCAGATTCACCAGATTGTGAGCAAGAAAGCGGTTGAGGCTGGTGACGGGGCCACCTCAGCAGTCCCGTCAAAGGGAGAGACCATAAATATCAGAGACGAGGGCTCTGTTTGGAAGAAACTAAATTGTTGCTCGAGCTAGTTTAGTGGTAAACTAGTAATATTTAAGCTTGTCGTAAACTCGGAAAAGTCCCATTTAACCCTAATTTCATGTTATTTTGTTTCAATGGTCGTGTGTTCAGAGGAACTCCTTAAGAGGTTCTCACATCGTGCTCTGATATTATAGTTTGGTTCAATGTTTATATTATGGCAAATTCATGGTAGTTGTGTTGCTTTATCCTATGGTAAGAGTGTAAGACTACATGATGGGAATTATACTCCTTTTACCCACTACCACGGTAAGAGATATATTGAGTAAAATCTTTAACCGGCCGGATCAATCAAACGCAATAAGACAGAAGGTTACCTAGTTCTGTTGAGGGTGAAACAGGCATGGGCACATTGATAATGCGAAATCTCGAGTTCTTCTTTACAAGCACACCCCAACTCTATTAATTTCAAGTTTGAATCCTCATTGCCATAGTTTCCACCGTAGCCACTCATATGACAGATCCTACAAACTCTCTCTCCGTTCATACTGGACGGTGACAATCCCTGAAGGGTGGTGGCGGCGTGGGCGTGGGCGTGGATGGTAGTGTGGTCACGGCCATCTTCTTTGTCTGAGGGCTACTGATGGACAGCCGGGATTGAATCTGCACAGCAAGGGGTGGGAACGTGGAAATTCGAATGCTGTGTGATCTACCTCAATTTTATGATCCATTTTATTTTAGGCTCTCCAAGAAGATGAGGAAGATCATGCTTTTAATCCACCCAAACCTTATGGAAACACTTAATTATCCTTAATTAATTTCTGTAGGAAGTAATTGCATTCTGTATTAGCTCTCTTCCATCCAGAAGAGAAAAGGAGCAGTCTTTATACGGTAATCGATCAATTTATTCTTCCATTTTTTCCTACATTTTGCCAAGTTATAGTTTGTTGGAAAATAGACCTTCCCAGGACCCTTATAAACCCACTGAAAATCCACCGACACGGCGACACAAACACACAATTTTATAAAAGTTACTTTATATTATATAGTGAATGTACGGAATTGAATCAGATAGAAACGGAGGTTAACGTGAAAACTAAAAATCAGTTCTGCCCGTTAGATTATGTATGTTGTATGGCTGTGATTAGCGCGTGTACTTTTTCAATTTTTAAGAATCAAGGGCAAACTTGTCATTTGGCCTCTTTTATCATCTTCTCCAAACTGCCTACAATACACCAACGTAAAATATTTCTCTTCTCTTCTACAAGGTACAAATTCAATCGGTTCTTCTTTCTCTTATCTCCAATTTCACTATTCGATCGAATCTTCTTTGTTTTTCTTTCTTAATGGGTTCAAATTAAGGTATGCGTTTTGCTCTTTTGGAGTTTTATTTTAGTTTTTTAAACTTTGTGTTGATTTCAAGTTTGAAATCAAAATTAACAATATGAGATCGAATTGGTAGAAAATTTCAAGTATTTAGTGTATTCATGTTGTTTTTACATAGTCCATTATCCAATACTTTGTTTTTTCGATTTATTTGATCTTCTAGTTTGAGATGCATATAACATGTTTGATGAAAGTCCTAAGAGATGAGAGTTTTTTTTCTGTGCTGAATTGGATTTTACGTGAACGTATTATGCTGTTACGTGAACTTTATATATTTTTGCGTGAACCTTACAGAAAAATGTGCGTTCTTTTATTTAATTTTTTGTACATTTGTCCTTTATTGTAGGTTGTCCATCAACTTCTATTGATTTGAATGGTGAAATGTCCTATTCTTGTAGTGTGGATAATGTTGATGGCACGATGATTTCGAATACAGATTTAATTGGTTATCATTAAGTTCATGAACCTACATTATCTTGGTTATTTTCTTGTTGTCACTAGTAATAATCATGAATTATAACTCCATTTTAATGCCTTTAGCATTGCCTATTAAGTATGAAAGTTTTGAGCTTGTATTTACATATTTGCAAGATCATTAGTGTCATGGTAAAAAATTTCATGAGAGTATGATCTATTGTACTTGTGCAATCCTTGTAAATCTCTAGAATTTCATTTGATACTATACTTGTTGGTTGTCCAATTATAATTAATGTCGATACATTGCAAGTAACTTGAAGATGACGAAGCCTTGTTCTAGATCTGAGGAGTATGAAAAGTCGGAGATGAAGATCTTTGTGAAGGTTGCATGCAATATCATCGCCCTTGATTGGAAAGCTCTTACGCAATTAAAGATGTGATGACCATAATCAAGCCAAAGAGGGCATTCCAAGTGATCACTATGTGCTAATTTTTTGCCATACATGGTTGTCAAGTTGAATATGTTGGCAAACTATAACATCAAGAATAAATCAACCCTCGAACTACTCACTCACTTTAAGATTCATATGCAGATATTTGTGAATATCCTCATGGAACTGGGCTATACCATCACACTCGATGTAATAAGATCTGACACAATTGGAGACGTCATTTCAACTCTTGAATTTTCGGAACTGATTTTACCTTTTTATCCATTTTATTTCAATGATATAATGAACAATACATCTTCATTTGAGTTCACGTTGAGTTTTATTGATGCTTCATGTGTTTGATATAAGGCACTTGTGCTTCTAGCCTCTTTTGTAATGGTTAGTAGTTTAATTTTTCATTTCATACTATATGTGAACACAAATCTTAAATATTTGAATACAAATACTAAAAATGTGAACCTACGATTACTATATATGAACATTCACAATATTTGGTTCAATTTCATTTGTTTTTAACTATCATGTATCAAGTTCAGCTACATCCTTTGCTAGCATATTTAACCAACAAAAAGTATAAATCATAAGACCAACCTTGTTATTTTAATGTGTATGAAATACAATAAAATAAACATGAACATACATAATAAATGTGTGACGTGGACATAATAAACATGAACTAGCCAAACTAGGTATCAAACTTCATTTGTGAAACAGTTTTGTACCTTCTTACAAATGTCATTCCACATCTTTCTATTTTTCTACTACCCCACCAACATAACTTCATCTTTAGTTTCTTAGCTTAACATCAACCATCTAGATTCTATATCATCGGAACTAGCTAGTTATTTCAAAATAATTGCTTTATTCAATATTTTCAATTCAAAACAGTTTTAGTCCATTTGCATCCTCCAACTTTCTTTGCCTTTTTTGTTGGTTGAGTTGCAATATCATTCAAAATTTCAGCATCTTCTTCCAAACTTTGTTTGCTATATTGTCTCCACTATCTTCACCACCAACTTGTTCAATTGGATTGTAATTCTGGTCCTGACTATATGATGCGCCACTTTTTCTTTCTATATTTATAAAAAAAAACAAGAAGATATAAGATATTAGGTTTTTCAGACAATACAAACATGTGAACAAAATACATAAACCTCTTAATGTTATACACGAACCTTTAAATGAGATACATGAACACCTACCTTTTCTATAAATTATATGAACCTTGTTGACATTTGAACATTCGAAGTATGTTTATGAACATGTGAACAAAATAAATTGAACCTTTAAATGAAATATGTGAACATCTATTATAAAACACATTCAGACCAACAATACATGTATTGAAAGCTTGGAAACAACTTACATATGAGTCTGAATAAGCTAGAATAACACATTCTCTCCATGTTTGTAGTCTAAATAAGATTCCAATAAGTCTGAACTTTCTAGGTTCTTCTCAATGTCTAGTTCGCTCTCAAATCCTTTTGTATCATCATTAATCAGATCTTCTCCCCAATAGTCTAAAAATTCAGCATCTCACAGATCTCCACCTCATATTCATTTAATTAGTTTAATCATCACCAAAATATTAATTTAATCACAAAACAATGCACCCAAAATACTTTCTACGTTCCCTTCAATTTCTAGAATCCAAAATCCCTTTTTGGGTATGAACCCTAGAATCAAAAAAATTCAAAAAAGAGAGGGTTTCTTACCTTGTTTGGAATCGGATTTCAACAATAGTTGCTCCTAATCTATCATGGATATGATTCAGATCTTCAATTAAGTCTTCAAACGAAAGGAGAATTGGGAGATTTTGAGGCGATTTTAAACAATTTTGGGAGAGAATTGAGAGTCAATTAATTTTGCATTTGTGTTGTGAAGATAGAAGGGTATTAATGACTATTTAAGAGTGCCTTTTAATGATATTTGTAAAATGCCATTAAAATTCTGAAAAATAAGCGCGTGTCCCTCTTTTTTCTTATTTCCCCCACATTAATCCCAGACTTTCATTTATTCCATCCAACAGACCATATTCATTTTCAGTTTTTAAGATAAGCCCCATTTCCACTAGAATCAACCTCGTGAATGTACAATGTATATTACACGCGAGTAACTCGACACTCTTGTATAATCATCTTACACATGTGACGATATTATATGGTAATCGATCAACAAACCTCACACTTTATTCGTATATTCATATATTTGTACATACATGCATGTGTTTTAATATGGGATCCTTGCTCTTCCATAAGCGTGTATGGGCGACTTCTACCGGTACCCCGTTAACGTGATTCGTCAACGTTAAATATACTTTTTAGGCACATTAGAATTCTGATGCAGAACCTCTTAAAACTTGCATGGAGTCATTCATAGTAATACCGCGCTCCAAGTATTTGCATATGTTGTATAGAAGTGCATAAAATGGCGATGTCAAGGTTTTATAGTCAATTAATTAGTTCAAACTTATATAGTTCTGGTGTTGTCAAGAGTTTATCTAGTTCATGGTGTCCTAGTACTAGTACTTGTTGCCAAACAAGGGTGCCAAACAGTTCTAAAGCTTTCTCATTTAACAAGGGTGTCAAACAAAGCAATTCCTAGCAACAAAGATTCCTTCTTTTTCATTGACTCATTTGCTCTCCGGCTAAGGTTTTGACAAATTTAAGGACCAACAGTTCTAAATCCTTGAATCAGACAATACATTTTGCCTTGAATTAGACAATTTTCTTATCTAAATAAAGAGGATTTCAAAATACTCTAAGGAATTGACTTGGATTTCAAAATATGCTAAATCGAACAAATAGCTCACTTATTGCTGAATTTGGATGCAACACAATGTTCACATAGCAATTGAACTTAACTAAGCATTCTCTTGAGATGGTTTAGCTAACTTATTGCATAGCAATTGCAGTTAACTAAGCATTCTCCACAGATGTTCACACAGTGTTCACATTGATTGGTGTTGTTTTTTAGGGTTTCAAATCAAAATTCATTACCCCAAATCCAACATCCACTTTAATCAATTTGATAACTTGCATCATCCAATGAGCCAACTTCACCACTAGTCCCATCCACGCCGCCGCCGACTAGATCCGCCACACCATGCCCTTTGCCACGAAGAGCCCGACTGAGACCACGAAAACGGAGCATTGACGATAAATAATGATATTTGAGAGAGAAACACGAGGGAACGATAATTCGATGGGAAAGAAGAGATATCTCAAAGAAGAATTCCAAGCACGAGGGATTCTCGGAGGTGGAAGATGATTTAGGTAGAATATGAAGCGCATCACTTTATACATAGTTTAACCTAGACGATTTATGAAGTGACATGCTTCATGAAGCATCTTAGCCAATTGTCCGACCATTTGTTCTGCTATTGGGTACCTATTATTTAAATGATTCATAAAGCAAGATGTTTCATGAAGCGTCTCAATTCTTGTGCACCAGGCAAATAATTTGTGTGCATAAAGATATTCTGTATCTTATTAGATTCTTTGGCTAACATGATCTCTTTGAATATTGTAAAATATGAATCTTCTTCCGTTTTAGGGGTAGAAGCACTTGCTCTTAGAAATGAAATTCTTTTTTTCAAACAATTATAGGCCTCACAAAATTAAAATTGAATGTGACAATCTTATCGTCATTAATACGATTAAAGGTCTTTGTAGTTGTTCTTAAGAAATTGAGATAACCCTTGAAAATCTAGATCATTATCTATGATATCCTTATTCATTTAAGAATTTTTTTGGGCCATTTAGATGAACTTTCACTTCTCACTCGTAAACATATTCTAGAAGGGTTTGCCAATGAGAAGCTAATTTTAAAAAGCTCTCTCTTCTCTCTATTTCGAGAGAGAGAGAGAGAGAGAGAGAGAGAGAGAGAGAGAGAGAGAGAGAGAGAGAGAGAGTAGAGAAAATCTGCCGAGAAGGCACACCGCCGAGAAGGCATGCCGAGAAGGCAAGCCGAGGAGGCTCCGATGAGGACGATCTACCGAGAAGGGTTAATTTGTATTGATTACTTAAAATTGATCAGTTATGATTTGATCTTTTGAAGATATTTTTTTCAGGTCTTAATATGTGTGAAAATTCTGTTTTTTTTTAATCTATTTCTTTGACTCCCTCCGACCTTTGATCATGGTGTTGATCCTTGTAATTTGTTTTGACCTTCGATCGTGTTGTTATTTTATTGAAAGATCTCCTTGGACTTGTGATTTTGTGGGTTGGTTTATCTCGACTCTCGTGTTTGTTCGCTTGTTTTGGAGGCGGTTCACTTCCATCATTTTCCCAGGATCGGTCACCGGAATGATGTTTCGGTTGTGCGCTTGCCATGTCTTCGTGGACCTTTGACCACCTTGCTTTTTTATGTGGTTGTTTGTGGCTATAAGTGGCTTTTGATAGATTTTTGTTGTTGTGTGTTGTGGTTTGGGATGGCTTAAGAAGTTTTGGGCTCTCCTTTTCCTTCTTGGGCTTTCTTTGGTTTCCCTTTTGGGCTCTTTTGCAGGTATTTTCCAATGTGCTACTTCTCCCTTAGCTCATGCTCGAGTACGACGGATGGTACAACTCCGTGATTTGATTATGGGACTGGGTGTGGTTGTTTGTGTTTGGCGAGGTTGCCTGGATGTTTTGTGTCAGCTGAAGATCCTTCATCCAGTGGAGACAACGTTAGTAGTCCATTCATCTTACCTTGTTTGTCCGCCTTGACTTGAATATTGAAGACTTTGCTCTCTTCAGCCCTTCACTTCTCCCCACTACCCTTTTAGTTCTAGTTCATTTTATCGTTTTCGTTGTTTGTACTTTCGTTGTGTGTATCTTTTGTTGGTTTTAGTCTTGTTTGATGGTTTATCCGGCTGTCGTTTCCACGGAGTCTCGGTAGTACTGGGCCTATCTAATATACCGAATCTTTTCCTACTAAATAAAGGAGAAGCTAATTTTTACCTAGAAAAAAAGATCGATTGGGTTTTTTTTTAATCAACCAATTGCCCAAAGCTACAATTTTAAACCAATATGACATTTTAGCCCAATTTATGTATACAAAGCAGACACCCTACTTAATTTTCAACTTTCAATTTAAAATTAAGGTGGGGAGAGAAACGCCGCAAAAGTCTCGGCAGGTTCTCCTCCCACAGTCCCACCACCCCCCCAGGCGCGTTTGAAATTCCAACTCAACAAGCCGCCCACCATGGTCGCCGGCAAAACCAAACCGGAAGACCGAACCAACCAGTCTCCGCCCACACCACCGCAGTTTTCTCAGGCCGCTACCAAGGTCGCCGTCGCCCAGATTTGCCGCTCCTCCGGCTTCAGACGCTGCAAGCCCTCCGCCCTCGAAGCCCTAACCAGAATCGCCGCCATCTACCTCCAATCTCTGGCGCGATCCGCCGCTTCCAAGACCGCCTTCGCCGGCCGCACCCAATCGAACCTCCTCGATGTCGTCTGCGCCCTAGAGGAGCTCGCATCTCCAACAGGCTTCCCCGGGGCTTCTCGCCCTGGCCGGTGCTTGCTGAGCTCCGGCCCTCTGAGAGAGATCCGGCGCTTTGTGTGCACCACTGTGGAGTTGCCTTTTGCCAAGCCGATGCCAGTTCGTCCGCGCGATCATCTTTCCACGGGTAAATTGGGGTTCGGAGATGATCGCCGGGGAAGAATGGAGATTCCTCCATGGCTGCCTGAATTTCCCAATGTGTTGGATGAGGGGGTCAAGGATCTGGAGCGCAGTGAAATGCATTGGGAGGAAATGAGGGTTGAAGAGGTGGAATGCGCGGTGAGCTCTCAGGGGCTGCTGAAAGAGGAGGATAAGAGAAGGAAGAGGTTGCCATTGAAAAGGGACAGAGTCAAATTTAGGGTTTGGGGGAAGGAGAAAGGGAAAAAGAATGAGAATGGATGGGAAAACTTGAATTGTGGAAGCTGATGCTGATTTTGGAAGGCACTGCATTCATGATCAAACAAACTAATACTTTTTGCTGTAAAGTTTTAGAGTTAACAATGGTAGGGTTGAATAGCTAGAAGAAAGATAGAATGATATGAGGGCAATATTCTTTTGGAAGGAGATATTTCAAACCAAAACAGTTTAGTTTTGTTTCTGTTGGTTACTTGAGCTGATTTTCTCATTTCTCTTTGATGGAATGTGTGGTGTAAAAGAGGAACCGATGTCTTAATCAAGTTTTGGAGCTGTGAACATTGATTATGTTGGTCGAACTCTAGGGAAGACTAGTGTGATTCATCCAGAATTTAGTTATTCTGTAGCATCTAATTGGGAATCAAACAGTGGCGATGACTGATGCAGTATTTTGTTATTGATAATTCCTCTCTTAAGAGTAATGCATTGTGGACAATACAACATGAGAGTTCTTTGTTGCTAGTTTGAATTGAATGAACACGCAAGCTTTGCATACGCGGAGGTTTCTGAGTTTATGAAGGGCAGTAGTAGGATTGAAGCAATGGTAGGTGCCAATATTGATGTGAAGGTTCAGTATGTTTCTGAATTCTCAATTTAGGATTATTGGGTTTAAATCTTCGGCAATGCATCGTTTCCTGAATTTCTTACATTTGATTTGGCTTTCTTGTACATCATTTAGAGGAGGAATGTAAGGTCTTTCTTTTACTTTTTTTTTTTTTTTTTTTTTTTTTTTTTTTTTTTTTAACGTGACAAGTTGAGCATAGTCTCTTTTTGGAACAGGAAAACTGTTGTGAATCTCTCGCCAATATTGGTATCCTTTAGGAACCACTGAGAGACCATGGCTTTGTTCATTGTGATTGCGACGAAGAAAGCAATTGCAAAAGTAAGTGGCTTGAGGGTGTCATTTCCCAATCTTGATGCTAAAAATACAGCACTGTATGATTAAAGAAAGCCATTGCAAAAGTAAGTGGCTTGCAAGTGTTCTTAATATTCAAATTACTACGTTTATGGAAAAATATCTTGGTATTCCTATTCTTAAAGGAAGGGTTCAAAATTCCGTTTTTATAGATTCTATAACTAAGCTGAAAAAACAACTCTCGCAATGGAAAGCAAACTCGATTTCTCAAGCAGGTTGGGCTGTGTTGTTTTTTTTAGAATAGGAAAAAATTAGGCTGACAAAATCAACCTATAGCATCCTTGCGGATGAGGAACTTAAGTCCTAGGTGTGTCTGAATTTGATGAGAACTACAAGAATGACATAGCCCCGTAATCAAATCCGCAACCTTATTGCAATCACGAGGTACATGTGAAAATTTGACTACCTTAAACGATTGCAACAAAACCAGTGTGTCTGATATTAGCATTTCAATTTGTCATGGGCACGATTTATTTCCTCGTAATGCTTTTATAACAATTAGGCTATAAGGATCATGATCTTGGCCAAATTTCTCTTCTTGGCTTCACATACAGCCTCGTACATTGATGTAGCTTCTGCTTGGATTATTCTCCAGTGGTCGTTTGCAAAAGCATTCATCGAAATAGGCTGTCCATTATGATCCCGAATAATATAGCCTGTTGTAGCCAATCCAGATTGTTTTTTAGATCCATCAAAATTAAGTTTTTTAGGTCGGGCTGTGTTAATTCAATCTAACCTGTTAAGCCAGGTTAATTATTTAATGCAGAGTTTTCTACTTCCTAAAGGCATTCTAGTTGAAATTGATAAGGTAAATAAATCTTTCTTTTGGAATAAATTTACTCTTAATCATCATCATCTTATTAGTTGGGATAAGGTTTGTTCTCCAAAAGAGTCTGGTGGAATGGGCCTCCGTACAGCGGAAACTATAAAGATCTCTCTACAAATGAAACTTCTGTGGAAAATTATAACTGCTCTGGAAAATTATTGGTACGTATTATTTCAAATAAATATTTAGGTTCCTCTTCTATTTTTCAACTTTAGAAAAAAAAATTGCTCCTGACAATTTGGTAGACTGCTTTATCTTAGAGATAAATTCTCAAAGGGCTTACTTTGGACGATTGGAAATGGCCACACTAACAATTTCTGGAAAGATCCTTGGATATTGGATACTAGTTTGATCCCCTTCTTTAATAATAATAACATTAACCTTAAGGTTTCGGCATTTACAATGCATGATCGTTCTTGGAATTTGGACTCTTTAAGGCAGATTCTTCCGGAGACAATTGTTAGTAAAATCGAAACTCTCAGAATTCCAGTTTCTGATGCTGTTGATCGTTTGGTATGGCTCCCTTCTAAGGATGGGGCCTTCTCTGTCTCGTCTGCTTCTTGTATGATTAACCTTAATCGTCCGCATATGCATTATTAGTTTTTTTGGATTTGGAAGACTTCTCTCTCTCCTAAAATCAAAATTTTCTTATGGAAGGCTTGTGCAGATTGTCTTCCTACTACATATAGATTAAATCGTTTTTATCATTGTGTTTTCCGTACATGCTCTTTATGCTCTAATGAAGATGAAAATTTGAATCATATGTTCTTTCACTGCCCTTTTTCGCAAAACATGATTTCTAGATTAGAATAAAAAATGAATATTAAGTTTCAGATTCATTCCTCAGGTGCGTTTATTGATAACATTGTGTCTACTCTACACTCGAATAAAAATGGAAATGCTCTTTGTTTTCTTTGGTGGTTCATTTGGGGGCATAGAAATAGTAAAATTTTTAATCCTTCATCACTGATCTCGTCTCTTCTTCCTTCGGATTTAGCTTTTAAGCAGCATTGTCAATGGGACTCAGATCAATCTACTTTAGTTTACAAACATGCAGAGACGGACCGGAGTGGGGCCTGTGGGGGCCGGTGCCCCCAATTCCGTCCGGCAAATTTTATACAAGGGAGTGGAGCTGTGGAGTACCGAGGAGCGGAGGAGGCGAGCGCCAAAGCTGCGCCATTTTTGGAGCTTCAGATCTGGGGGTTTGAAGCGTTAAAGAAGAAGACCCATTTATTAGGTTTTTTTATAAAAAAATTTGCATCAAAACGAAGTCATTTTGTTAAAAAAATTTATCTTCTGATTATAATTTTTTTAAGCATTTATTTTTAACATAAAAAAAGGCCATTGGTTAAAGTTGTTAAAGGCAAAAACGAGACTTAATCTCGCTCTATTTCCCCTCAGATCTGCGCGTTTGAAGTATCGCCCGACTCGCCCCTTCCCACTGTCCACCTCCGCCCGCCCGCCCGCCCGTTGCTCCGACCGGACCGCCCTCCTCGCCGGCGATTGCTTACTCATTCATTCCTCATATACGTCCTCTACTCCTCTTTACCTGATTCTTAATTTAAATTACTTGAATTTTGTAATTTGACTTGAAATTCTAGGGTTTTATTATTTGTTTGTAATTGTGTAAAATTTACTTATTTCTTAAATTAATTGTTTGGCTCGTGTAAATTTGAAACTAAAAATTGATTTTTTTGGGTGTATACTTGTTAGATTGTAGATTTGCAGTGAATGTTATTGATTCAATTGGTTTAAATGGTTTTGTTTGATTTATTTATGTTTAGGAAAATGGACAAATTTGTTATCCAAGAGAAAAATCCGTCAATTCCGACGGCAAGTATTGAACCTCCAAACAATTCAAGCGAGCATCAAAATATAGATCGTGATGCTGGTGGATCGAGCCATAAAAGACCTCGGATGGAGTCTATCATTGAGGATGAACTTATTAGTGATCCCGCATTGAGAATACCAATTAATGATTATGAACCTCGAATTAGAGATGATATTAGAAGAGAATATGTGCTCAAGGGTCCTTTTCAACCATCTTCTCATGATTTTCAAAGAAGCGAATTTGGTAAAAAATCGAGGTGTTTTCAAGTCGGATTGTTCAAGAATTGGGAATGGTTGGAATATAGCGTTTCTAAAGACGCCGCGTTTTGTTTTTGGTGTTATCTTTTTAGAGGGGAGGGAAAGAGATTTGGAGAAGATGCGTTTGTGAAAACGGGATTTCGTAATTGGAAAAAGGCTTGTTGTAGGATCGTTAGTACTAGGACGAGTCGGCGACTCCTACGAAGTCGTCGACTTTGAGTAATAAAGCAACGGAATAAATAGGCAGTAAAATAAACGTTACCAACGGTCAATGACAAGCGATGTATAGTGGAAACTCCTTGTAAACCAACTAGTTTACTTAGAGAAAAACCACTCCCTTCCAATTTTATCACTTGGTCGGATTTCAAGAGTCCTTAGACTCGCTCTATTGATTTCTTGAGTGATTACAAAGCTCTCCCGTGTACAAGAATGAATCCCACACCCTTGAACCACGCTCTACCTTTGCACTCACACTCTCAATCTCACGCTATGCCTAAGATCTCTTGACACACCACTTGTACGAATCCCACGCACAAGTATTCTCTTTCTTTCTTACACACAATAATGAAATTAAGCTCAAGAGACTTACTGATTATCCTAAACACTAGGGTATTTAAACTAAGGTAAGAGAGATCTCATGTATATAAGAACATACACAGTAAGTCTTGCAAACTCAGGGTCATTGACTTTGGAACCATCAAAACTCAATCTTCCATCTTCTAACAAATTTCCCCTTTTTGATGGTGTCAAACAACCTGTTCTGATAAAAGCTATGTGGCATACAAGAACATACACAGTAAAAAGAGAAAAGTACAAAAACCATAAAAAGTTCCCCCTAAGCTTAGTAACCATATGATTTCAGTATTTTGATCCCCCTAATAAATCTATTCCCCCGGTTAATTCCCCCTTTTGGCATCATAAAAAAGATTGCTAAAACAAGAAAACAAAATCAGAGGCAAATACAGAAACTTAAAGCATAATATCAAAACAATCATAAAAAGTCATCCACCATGGCAAGAGAAAATGTACAATGCAAACACAAACAATTCAGAGATGCGGTACAACCAAATCGAACTAAACAACAAAAAGTCTTTTTAAACTGAGGGAATAATGTGGAAAGGATAGAAAGAGAGGGTTAGAGAAGGCCATGAATGTGCGACAGTCACTGACTTCAGGCTCCAAAGTCATTGAGCCGCTCCTCTATTGCATCAAGCTTTGAAAGCGCGTTGCCGAGCATATTCTGAAGCTTCTCTATCATCCCCTTCAGAATCATATTCTGCTCCCTGATTTCCTTCAATTCACCGTTCACTGGAGCAGACTTCATTCCTTCTTCCTGGTGGCCCTTGTCACTGACTTCAGACATCTTCGATACCCACTGTCCATCAACCCAGTTCCATCCAAACTTCCTGATCATTTCTTTGTTGAGAACTCTAGTGTTGAGGACGTCACCACCGCTATCCACATAGACCTTATGCTCATACATCATCAAGGCAATCAACATGCCATAAGGAAGAGCATGCTTAGCAGTTTCAAGCACATGCTTCATATGAAGCATCATCAAGCGTGGCATGTTAACCTTTTTCCCTCTGATAATCTTGTCCATGACCAGCAGATCTTGAATGGAGGCAACATTCCTTTTGAGTTCTCTTGGCAGTAAGTTGCTGATGAGGTAATTGAACATTACCTTCTTCTCTATTCCCATCTTGTTGACCGGATAGGGGCTAGTGAAATTATCATCACTGTCAGTGACAGTTTTGATGATCTCACGGTCATCGACCCCTTCAAGCCAACCTCCTTTGTAGTACTAAGCAAAACCTTCGTGAGGAATCTCCAGAATGTCACTGACATCCTTGCTAGTGAAGGAGTACGTCTTCTTGTCTATCGTGTACCTCTCTATGGTCATATTCCATGTATCTTCAATCACAAGATTCTCATAGAACATCTTAACCATTAGAGGATTGTATTCATGCTCCCCCTGCACTAACTTATCCCATTTCTGTTTCTTCAGCCAGTCGGTGACCTTGGTCAGTTTGAACTCCTTCAAGAAATTTTCTTCCCACAACAGATCCTTAGTAAAGTCCCTAGACGACATATCAATACTCATACTGGTTTTCTTACTCTTCTTGCTAGATCCAACAACAGATTTAGGAGATCTCCCCCTTTTCTTCCTAGTGACTGTCTCGGAGAAAGAAGAGTCACCTCCCTCTGAGGCAGCCTCAGGGGTTTCCAACCCCTTGCCCTTCTTGGCTTTAAGAGCCACTGCCGAGGCTCTAGCACTAGCAGATCTAGTTTTAGGGCGAAAAGGAGGAGGCATTTCAATCTCATCCTCCTTAAGCAACTCGGAATTATCTCCAAAAAGATCTTTTTCTAAATTTCTCTTAACAGAATCACCATATTTGGATTTCTTAGAGACCAAGATGGGATCAGAGGGTGTACCTTCTTTAGAGGTTTCTGTTGGCGCTTTTTAGGAGAAGTCCTTGTCAGATGCCTTGTCGACATTCTCTACACCAGTATTTGTGTCGATGACTTTTGGAGAGTCATTGACAGCCTTTTCTTGATCGTGGGGAGATAGCCGTTGGTTCTCCTCTGTTTCAATTTCCGCATCTTCACCAGCCTCTTCCTCTTTTTCCTCCACAAAGGACCTGACAACCTTCGTTGTTTCCTCAAACTCCATTGACTCCATAATTGGAGTCTTCACTCTCTCTTCCTCTACAATCTCTTGTTCATAGGGTTTGGGTAAGGAAGAATCACCGGTTTCTGGAAAAGCCACTGGTTGCGCCGTTTGGCACGGTTTTCCAGACTCCCGTGAGAGGGTTAGGGTTTCGGTTTTAATTTGAGGGGGAGAGGATTTTGGGTTTTCTCAGTGGCAATGGGAGATGAAGGGGTTGATTTTGGTGGAGAAGGGTTTGGATTCTGGTTTTGTGGAGAAGTGGGGTTCAGAGATGGAGGTTCCATGGCGGTTGGGAGAACGGTTGAGGAAGACGATTGCCCAGACAGAAGGGCTCGAAGAAAATCGTCACCGAAGAGGGCGAGAATCTTCTTCTTTGCCGATTCAGGGCTTTCGGTTTGGGTTTTGGGAGAAGCAGGGAGGTTTGAGTTGTTGGAGGGAGAAGCCATTGGAGAAGATTGAAGGTTCGAGCTTTTGGGTTCGAGAGAGAGAGAGAGAGTAGAAGTCGAGAGAGAGAGAAGGATTTGAGAAAAGCGTACCTTTAATTTTGACGGTTGAGGCATAATAAAGAAATTTACTTCCATCATTAAGGAAGTTGTCAAATCACAAGATCTTCTCTTTCCTCCTTTTTGAAATACACTTTCCAAGTTCAAAAGATATTGTTAAGCCATGATCTTTTTCTCGCGCCAGAAATCGCAGTCACTGACCCTGATCAAGTCGGCGACATCTATCACAAAATTGCTCTCTTCATATGTCCGTGACTTTTGTACAAACATGACTTTCTCTTTGAGAACTTACTTGGCGTTGGGGTTGCACAGGGAGTGCCAAATCAAACCAAGTAAAAACTTTATCTTTGAGGATTTGTCGATCATGATGATAAGTCTCCATTTTAAAAGAAAAATCAAAAGTGGGCTCATAGAGACTCTCAAACATGATAGGTCAGGGATATGCTTTAGAATCAACTATCATTTGGGCTTGTAAAGAGGGTTAGGATCATCAAGTTGATTCTTTTGGGTTGAAACAAAGAGCTCAAAGAGATTTCATACATACTGAATGCAGTAAAAGTCATCGACAGTCAAATGCATGGGGTTTCTTAAATATGATGTTTATCAAGTATGTTTAAGAATTACACCAAATAAGCATGATTTCAAGACATATGCAAAGCAATCAATTCTAGCCAATCATCGAGGGAATTCATGTAGGGAAATAGATCATTGAAGAGTGATCATACCTAATTCCATGCGGAGTTGTTCAAAGGGTTCACGATTCAAGGCCTTTGTGAAGATGTCTGCTCTTTGATCACTTGTTCTACAGAATTCCATAGTGACCATGCCTTTTTCTACACAATCTCGAAGAAAGTGGTGCCTTATCTCAATGTGTTTTGTCTTTGAATGTTGCATCGGATTCTTTGAGATGTTGATTGCACTAGTGTTGTCCATAGTGACCATGCCTTGTTGCTTGATCCATAAGAGTTGTGAGCAGCACGCTGCAGCTGCAATGTACTCTTCTTCCGCCGTTTATAGGGAAATAGAGTTTTGCTTTCTAGATCCCCATAAGACAAGGCAAGGCCCAAGAAATTGAGCCATCCCTGAGGTGCTTTTTCTATCAACCCGGTTCCCAGCAAAATCAGCATCTGTGTATCCGACAAGCTCAAAATCAAATCCTCTTGGATACCATAAACATAGATTGTCAGTCCCCTTAAGATACCGAATGATTCTCTTAACAGTTTTCAAGTGGGACTCTCTTGGATCAGCCTGAAATCTAGCACATAGGCAAACTCCAAACACAATATCTGGTCTACTTGCTGTAAGATAGAGCAATGATCCAATCATACCCCGATACATAGTAGCATTGACTTCTGGACCCTTGTCATCTTTTTCGAGTGAGGTAGTCGGCGACATGGGAGTATCGAAAGGTTTAGCGTTTTCTAGCCCGAACTTCTTAACACATTCTTTGAGATACTTTTGTTGATGAACTCGTGTCCCATCCTCACTTTGAAAAACCTAAAGTCCTAAAAAGAACTTGAGCTCACCAACCATGCTCACTTCAAACTCACTAGACATGAGGTCAGTGAACTTCTTCACTAGCTTATCATCTGTTGAACCAAAGATGATGTCGATCGACATAGACTTGAACAACCAGCGTATGACTTCCTTCTTTCAACAAGAACAGAGTCTTGTCAACCTCTCCTCGAACATAACCATGTTGAATCAAGAACTGTGACAAACGATCATACCAAGCACGCGGGGCTTGCTTCAATCCATAGAGAGCTTTGTCCAGTTTGTAAACATGATCCGGGTGGGTGACATCTTCAAAACCCGGAGTCTGTTCAACATACACTTCCTCCTTCAGATATCCATTCAAGAATGCAGTCTTGACATCCATTTGTCGTAGTTTGAATCCATGATGAGCAGAATAGGCAATGAGCAATTTAATAGCTTCAAGACGAGCCACCGGAGCAAACGTCTCATCATAGTCAATGCCCTCCTGCTGATTGTATCCCTTAACTACTAGCCTTGCTTTGTTTCTGACCACATTTCCTTCATCATCTAGCTTATTTCTGAATACCCATCGTGTTCCAATCACAGATCTTCCTTTTGGCCTTGGGACCAAATGCCAAACCTTGTTTCTTTCAAACTGATGAAGTTCCTCTTGCATGGCACTGACCCAATCCGAATCTTTCAACACTTGTTCAACATTTTTAGGCTCCAACATTGAAATAAAAGCATTAAAAGCAAAGAAATTGTTCAGAGAAGATCTGGTTTGCACATCCTTTGAGAAATCAGTGAGGATGTTAGTCACAGGATGAGCACTTTTATGTTGATAATTCCTGACCTGCAAATCTGTCAAGTCACCGACTTGAGTCTGAGGCGTTCTCTCTGAATCTTTTTCTGAGTTCTCCAAACTTGTGCTCCTCTCAGGTGTTTTCTCATCATCAGACTCATTGTCACTTGAACTTTGGTTTTGACTTCTTCCCCCTGTTATATTTGAGTCGGTGACACCAGCATTGTCACCGACTACCGAATCTTTCTGAGTTGTGTCAACTGGAAGTGAGTCTTCTTGAACCAGACTGAATCCTTGATCACCATCATCAAGATCCTCAATCATCGAGCCTCCCATCGTATTCTCATCAAACACAACATGCACACTCTCCTCAATTTTCCTCGTCCTTTTGTTGAACACTTTGTAGGCTTTGCTATAAGGGGAGTGGCCTACAAAAGTGCCAACATCACTCCTTGGATCGAATTTTCCCAGACTGTCCTTGCCATTATTGTGAACATAGCATTTGCATCCAAAGGTGCGCAAGTGGGAGACACTGGGCTTGATTCCTCTAAGCAATTCATAAGGAGTTTTTCCAAGAAGAGGACGAAGCATGGCTCGATTCATCACATAGCAAGATGCATTAATGGCTTCACCCCAGAAATTCCTTGGAAGACCACTTGAGATAAGCATGGTCCGTGACATGTTCTCCAAGGCACGATTCTTTCTCTCAACCAAGCCATTTTGTTGAGGAGTTCTTGGCGCTGAGAAGTTGTGACTTATTCCATTTTTCTTGCAGAAAGACAGAAACTCAGAGTTGTCGAATTCTGTTCCATGATCTGATCTGACTGATACAAGAGTAACTCTAAGCTTTTTCTCAACAACCTTCAGCCATGCTTCAAATTCTTCAAAGACCTGATCTTTAGAAGAAAGAAAGATTGTCCAAGTATACCGTGAAAAGTCATCAACAATGACAAAAATATAACTATTTCCTCCACGACTTTGGATTCTCATGGGACCACATAAATCTATATGAATCAACTCTAAGGGTTTAGTGGTACTTACCTCCTTCTTGGATTTGAAGGATGACCTCACTTGCTTACCTCTCACACAAGTCTCACAAACTTCATGCTTTTTCGGATCAATCTTGGGTAGTCCTCTAACCAGCTCTTGCTTATGAAGTTTGTCAAGGAGTTCAAAGCTTTCATGACCAAATCTTTTGTGCCAGAGGTCGGCGACATCTGCGACTATTCTAAGACATAGTTTTTCTTCAGGCTCAAAACAGGGGTCCACCTTGTACAGATTGTTTTCACATATCCCTTTCAGAAGAATTTTGCCTGAATTAATCTCTTGTACCTGACAACCATTCCTATCAAAAACAACTTGATATTTTCCATTAGCATAGATTTGGGAAACACTTAGAAGCTTGAAACTAAGATTATCAACTAGATTCACATTGTCTATAGTTAGCTTATTCGAAAATCTTACCATACCAATACCAGAAATACCACCTTTACTATTGTTGCCGAAGGTAATCTTACCTCCCTTGTATTCTTGAAGTGAGAAGAAATCCCTGGGGTTTCCCGACATATGAGTTGAACACGCACTATCAATAAACCAGGGCTCCTGGTCTCCCACTTCAAGCTGCATTGAAAGAATTAGTTCTTACGAACCCAGAGTTGTTTAACTCCTCTGGGTTTGGCAACATAGTAACTTCTAGAATAACTTTTGTCACAATTAGCACACATAGATTCTGGATGGTAGTCAGTGATAGTGGATCTGTCGTGACTGTCATTCAGAGTTTGTGACCTTGCATTTTCATCATCTCTTGCCTTTTTGTGACAATCATGTTGGTAGTGACCAGGATTGCCACAATACCAACATGTCCTATGAGACTTTAGGGCAACATATTTGCTATAGCCGGGGTAAATAGGTTTGTTGTTGATGCATGATTGAAAGTCAATTTGTGAGGGAGCCGAGTTCTGGATTTGTTTATGCCAGATTTTGTGCACCTTTTGATCAGGATACCACTGTTGCTTCCCTTTGTCTTGATTGGCCACCACATGAGTAGAGCAACTTGCATTGTCACTACACATAGGAG